>CM053597.1:143348044-143376530 GCA_028646575.1 Pseudocheirus occidentalis | reverse complement strand
CATCATGCCACACAGGAGAGTAGGGGGTATGGGGATGAAAGGGGGGATGACGAAGGGGAGGACAGGGTCTGGGGGAGGGATGCTGGAAGCACACACTTCAGGAAAGGGACAGGGACAGGGTAGAGAACAGAACAAGGGGAGGGAGGGATAGGAAGGAGGGACATGTGATCACTGTCACAATATGTCCACTATGAAGATGTCCTGTATAATCACACATCCACAGCCTGTATTGAATTGCTTGTCCTTCCAGTGGGGATGGGTGACAAGGGAGGAATCGAAAGAATCTAGAATTTAAAGCTCTGCAATACCTGCAACTAGGAATTAAGATATACAGGGGCTGGGAAAGGGAGACCCTCCCTGCCCTACCAGAAAAAAAGAGTAGATCAGGGGAGGGGCTTTACAGTGGGATCGCTGTTTTGGGATTGGGATAGGGGAAAGACAGGGAGAAAATTTGTAATTCAAAAATCCCATGAAAATGAATGATGTAAAGAAGAAAACAAATTTTAAAAATTAATTAAAAATAAGAGTTTATGGAGATGAGATAGAAAACCTTGATGCAAAATTGTCTTGAAAAATTTCAAAACATATGGTCATCACACCAAAATTAAATTAGTTATCAAGCTCTGTCCATCCTTCCTATGTACTTCTGAAATGTGTCACTTTCTTTCCACCCCTACTATCATTGCCCTAATCCATCACCTTGCACCTGAATTATTCTGTCTTCACATTTAGAGTCTATCTTGACAATCCCTTCACACCAATGCCAGATTAATCTTCCTAAAATACTGTTATAGATATACCCTTCTGCTTTAAAACTTGCTAATTATTCCTCATAACTATGGTATCAATTCCTTGGTTATAATTTGTCCCGTTACTGCTTGCTTCAGTCAGTCACAAATTCCTTATCTCTGGAGTTACTCCCTCCACTGACCACACTGCCTCCATGTTTTTATCCTATTCTTATAGATTAGCTGCAAAATTCATGACTCCAGGGGCCAACCTTCTGGTAATGATATTCTCAGAACTTAGCTTGAGTGCTCATTGGATGACAGGCACTAGGTATCTATCTAGCCTTTATTCAAATTCTTCAAAATAAGGTATGTATAAACTTCAGGAATCTAGAGTCACTTCCAAGTCATGATACTGCATTAGAGCAGGATCCACATGTACAATTTTACATTTCTCCTCCCCAACACATACTCCAGCTAGGCCCTTTTAATAACTGCACATGTCTCTCAACATTTCATGCTCATTTTCTTCTCTTTTCCTTTACTTCTGATCTCTCAGACTGTAATGCACTCTTCATTTAACTGTCTCTACACTCTAGCCGAGAATGATGTATTTTTTCCTCTAAACATCTAAAATTGGTATCCAGAATTTTTTGAATGGGCTAGTAAAATTATAAAATAAAATAAAATAATTATCACCCTCAAAAAATTGCTTGTTCATATCCTTTGACCATTTATCAATTGGGGAATGCTTGGTATTCTTATAAATTTGACTCAGTTCTCTGTGTATTTTAGAAATGAGGTCTTTATAAGAGAAACTGGTTGTGAAAATTCTTTCTCAATTTTCTGCTTCCCTCCTAATCTTGATTACATTGGCTTTGTTCACAGAAAAACTTTTTAATTTAATTAAATAAAAATGATACATTTTGCATATTGTAATGTTCTCTATCTCTTGTTTGATCATAAATTCTTCCCTTCTCCATAAATCTGACAGGAAAACTATTCCTTGCTCCCCCAGATTGCTTCTAGTAAGTATCAGCCTTTGTATCTAAATCATGAATGCACTTTGACTTCTATGCCCAGTTTCTGTCATTCTATTTTCCAGTTTTCCCACCAGTTTTTGTCAAATAGTGAGTTCTTATATACCAGAAGCTGGAGTTTCGGGTTTATACAACACTAGATTACTGTAGTCATTGACTACTGTGTCTTGTCTGCCTAATCTACTTCACTTATCCACCACTCTATTTCTCAAGCAGTACCAAGTAGTTTTGATGACTGCTGCTTTATAATGCAGTTTAAAATGTTGTATGGCTAGGCCATATTCTCTACCATTTCTTTTCATTAATTTCCTTGATATTTTGGACCTTTTGTTCTTCCAGATCAATGTTATTATTTTTTCTAGCTCTATAAAATATTTTTTGGTAATTTGATTGGTATGACACTGAATAAGTAAATTAATTTCAGTAGAAATGTCATTTTTATATCAGTTCGGCCTAACCATGAGCAACTGAAGTTTTTCCAATTATTTAGATCTGACTTTATTTGTGTGAAGATCTCCTTCTCCTGCATTGGCTGTGTTACCCTAAATAACTCATTCCTTTTGTACTCTAGGCAAATTTCCAAGCAGTTTCTGACCTATATTAATAGAGGAAGTTTCCAATCATGAAATTCTCCATTCTAAGATAATCAAAGCTCCAATGCCTGTCTCTATTGCAGTTCTCCTAGGAGGTAACAACAAAATGGACAGAACACTGAATTTGAAATCAAAAGAGACTAAACTTCAATCTTAGTCCTAATATTTAGTATCTTATGATCTAGGGCAATTTACTTGACCAATGTAGACATTGTTGTTCTCACCTAAAAATGAAAATTTTTTCTTGCCTGATGTTTTAGGTCCTTCTCAGTTCTAAATGTATGATAGTCTAAGAAGTGGTTATTCATACAAAGAGGCATATCTCATTTGCCTAGTTATCAGAAAGTATGGTGTTGACTGTGCTAAGGAAATTTAGGTTTTCATGTGACTTTAAAAAAAGAGAAAGTTCACCTTTATATAGTTCTTCAAGGTATACAAAGTGCTTTCCTCACAAGAAGCAGTATTATTTCCACTGAATAAAAGACTAAGTTTTGGGGAAGTTAAATTACTTGTGTTAGATCACCTAGCTACTAAGGAAAAGTTAGGTAGGAGAGACACATGGGTGAAGCACAGGTAAAAGAAAACTCATGTTCTTGTCCCCCTAAGCCCTTCTTAAATTGCTTCTTTTTTCCTGTACTCTGCTTTATAGCTCATTAGGCATGAATGGCTGTTGGAGAACAGGTGAACTCTGCTTCCTGAGATGAGAAAAGGTCCAACAGAATTCCCTATTGCAAGTTAAAAGCAATGCCTGAATTTTAAGGATTTAAAATTCAATGGAGGGGGTTTGCGGGAGACGTGATGCATAAAACACAATTTTAAAATTGCTTTTTAAAGAATTTTTGTTTCATCATTAGAAAGAATGACATAAGGACTAATGGTCATTGAATAAAGTGTGACACTGCAAAGTCAAATGATGAACACATTCAGGAAGCATATTCACGTATTTTATTACACGTGGCAGAACAACTGCATCAACATAGTCTGTTGAAGCTTATTCTTTAGAGTTCTTCTTAAACCTGGTTCATTTCCTTTGCTGTGAGAGTTATTACTTGATTAAGATAGTTAAAGACAAACCTCAGAAGGTTAGATTTTCCATTTAAATAAATTTTAATGTTCTGATTTCTGTCTAAGACACAACTTGTCCAAATCCAACAAACAAGATGTGAAATTATACTCTAACTTTCATAATAAACCTTATGGTATTTGAATGAAGGACAGACTTCATGAATACTCTCCTTTTTTACTTGGTTTTCCTATCAGTTCCTAGATGCAGACAAAATGGATCTTTTGAGAGGCAAGAGGGAAGAATTGTGGCTAGGAGATGCTGGCTTGATAGGAGAAAAACACATCTATCTTCCTGTCTTCTCCAGCTTCATGCAGAACTCATCTGCTTTCTTCATACTGTCTGCTTCACTAATGTACTGCTAGTTTCTTCAACCTAGTACCAGTATCATCACCATCTATTTCTTTTACTTTCAGTTTTGACATGGATATGGGTAATGCATGCTTGATTGACTCAGTGCTGAATATCTGCTTCTAACTACGTTTAAAGTACTACAGATACAGAGCCCTAGTAGGATCATTTATGTAGAAATGACTGGGTCCTCAAGAGCTATCTACTATAAGCCCCTCATTTTACATATGAGGAAAATGATGACAAGATAAGTAACTTGATAAGATCACATTGGTAGAAAGTGACAGAAATGGGAATTGAATCTATAATCCCTAACTCCCTATACTGTTCCTGAATCACATGGAGACTCAAAGAAGACTAACTAGAATTAGGATGAAAAAAGTAAACAAACAAAAATAAAATCTTTTGAGTTCAAATTCAAGCTGCTCCTTGTATGACCTTATGCAAGTCACTTTATTTCTTTGATACACATTTTTTTCCATCTGTCAATGAGAAACTGTGAATAGATTGTCTCTGAGGTCCCTTCCAGTTTTAAATTCTATGAGTCTACTTGAGTTAGACAAGTCCTGTCTTATTTCCTGTTGCTGATAGACACAAACAGTTGATTTCCTGATATCGAATACTGTGATATAAAAATTACAAAATATGTTGCTTATTAAGAATATTCTATAAACAGTAGCACCAACCATACTTAGAAACATATCTGATTAAATTAACTGTTAAAACTAATTGCTATATATGCAATATATACCTGTGCTTGTAATATATATATATAATATATTCACACATATATTATATAGTATATATAATATGTATTAGTGCATGTATATACACTTTTATAATAAACCTAATGATATCTGGAGAAGAAAATTAATGAATACTCTTTTTGAAAGTTAGAGCATAATATAGAAAATAAAATAATGTAGAAAGTGTGAGTCTATACATACATATTAGTCTTAATTCACTGTAAGTTCTCAAGTCCTCAGTAAATGTTCACCATAATTTTCCAAGGAATAAGTGAGCTACGCCTTAGTATAAAATTGGGTTCTTCAAGTTATTAGAGTACTATGAAATGAATTACCATATGAGTATAATAAATGAATAGTCTAATTGTTTGAAAAAAAGATAATCAAGCTTCTCAGATATTTAACTTCAAGTTTACAGTCTAGAAGATTTTGAATTGTTAAAAGAATTTATTTTGATATCTTCTAAAATGGATCATTCACTCATTCAATTAAAATGTCAAGTGCAGTTCTGTATTAATGAAGTTGTATATCATTACAAGGAAGACTTACACTCTGTTTTTCAAATATATTTGTTGCAAACAAAGGGTAAGGAGATTCAGACTCTGTCATACCATCACAAAAAAAGTAAGAATAAGTAACTCAAAGTGTATGATCTTATTTCAATCATTATCTATTTGGCTTATGCTGGCACCCAGAGTTTCCCCCAGGAAAATCAGAGCTTGATTTCTATCACTGTCTAGATTTAAAAAAAAAAAAAGACAAAGCTTCTTAAAGGCCAGGCTTAAAAAAAAAAAAACTTAATGACTATAGTATGGGCTTTATTTTACTTGACCTCCCTAAAACAAAGTCTCATAAAAAAGACTCACACTAAAGTTCATAAATATCCGAGAGATTCTTCCCCATCTTCTCTGGTGAGTTCTACCTCCCCCGACACTTATACTGTCCTTAAGATTAACAGTACTACCAAGGATCTTCCCTTCAGCCTCCAACCTCCCAGGTCCCACCACACACTCACATCCTCAGTTCACTCTCCTGGACTCAGCCTTACACAGTACATGTAACTTATAATACTAGTAAAAGTCAAGGTTTAGGATACTGTGCGTCTCTGTTTCTTCTCCTTGACTCTGACAAAGGCTAGGTCCGAGAACTCCTCTCGAGACTAGGACATTTAGTCCGGAAATCTCTTTGTATACTTTATGAACACATCACTGAACTATTGCTTGTGTACACACACACACACACACACACACACACACACACACACACACACACACATCCCTATGTCTAAGGAACAAACTAAAAGTCTTTGTGAAACCTGTCTCATCTTTCTTCTCTGTTTCCCATCTCTCCAGTTCCTAGACTCTAACCTTCATGTCTTTCTTATGTCCACTTTTAAAGTCAACTCTTAAGAGACTTCTGGCTCACATGAATGACTTATCTATGAATTTATCACCAATTACTATCAATGTGGTATAATGGTATGACAAATAATCAAGGCTAGGCAAGAATTTCATATTTTATTAGAAAACATCAGGAATATCTGAACAAAGTCATTATTGACAAGGTCAATGAAACACAATGCCTAACATACTCATTGTGTAAACTTTAAAATGGCTATCAGAAATTTTATATGTACACATATATGTGTGTATATAGATGTGTGTATGTATATATGTGTGTATATGTGTATATACACATATATCCTGAACCCTCCAACTACTATACTTTAGAAAGCCAGATCTGCTTTTTGATATTGTAATACAGAGACATCTACATTTCCATTTCCTTACCATAAAAAGTTTCAGAACAAACAGGAAAAAAAAATCTAAGTAATAGAACAGTTTCAGATATTTTTGAGGAAGTAAAAGAATATATAGGAAACAATTCTGAATAATTATAATCACAAATGCTACGAAATACAGTGAGTAAAAAGGCCACATATGAGCTGTTCTGTAGAAGAGTTAGCATAGTTACTCCATAGAACTGAACAGACTCACTTTCCAGTTCTAAAAGATATTATTTGAATTAAGTTAGTATGTGGCTTCATGTCTTGAAAAAAAATTAAAAAATCTGGGCTAATGTCAATATACCTTTTCTGTTGCTGTTTTTAGAATACACATATATTTTTTCTTTATTTTTAAGTGTTGCCATTTGTTGTTTTTAGTTTGTTAGCTCTTTTTCATTCCTTTCAACCTGAAAATTTGTTTTTTTTTAATTCTGAGATTATTTTATATCATAAATTACAAAGGGAGGTATTGGTAAAGAGTTCAGTGGTTATATAATAGCAATACTTAGTATTATTATTAATAAAATAATAGCTAGTATTTTACAGTATGGATTACATGCTAGGCTCAGTGCTAAACACTTTACAAATATTACCTCATTTTATCTTCACAACAACCTTGGAAAGTCAGTGCTATTATGTTTCCCATTTTATAGTTGAGGAAACTGAGGCAGGCAGCATTTAAATGACTTATCAGTGGTCACATAGTAAATGACAATCTAATGTGACTCCTTCCAAACACAATTAGTAGAAAGAGACTCCTCACTGGGAATTTGTTATACCCCCACTATGTGAATCAAGGTGCAAATAATGCTACCAGTAATGGAAAGTAACTATGAAACCTGAAATCAGTGTTTTTGACTGTGTAAAAACTTTTCATGAGAAATCAATAATATTGATTTTTATTTGTTTGGTTTAGTTCTTTCAGAGTCTCAAAGTGCATTTACATATATTATTCCTTTGAGGAGAAAGAATATGGAAGAAAAGTATGATGCAGGAATATGTCAAGTAATGATTCGGTCAAAAAGAATCAGATGAGATTCAAGATCATTTTGAAACTGACAGTCTTCCTTATCCTGTTAATAAGCAAACACAAAGCCAAGAAGACAGGAGAGAGAAAAGTATAGACTAGCACCTATAGAGAGTGACTAACAGCACTGTGATAACTAATTCGCCTTGGGGTAATTTTGAGGCATAATATAATAGAGCAAATACTAAATTCTGAGACTGAATTCAGTTGTCAGTAAGTTTAAGGAATAATATAATGGAAAGAGGATTAAGTTCTGAGTCTGAGGACTCATCTCCTGAATACTTGAAATACAACCTTGGGCAGGTTACATCTCTTTGGGCCCCAGTCTCTTTATTTGTAAAATGAGGGTCCCAGACTTGGTCATATCTAAAGTCCCTTCTTACCCGATTGTCTTTGATCCTATAATACAAGAGAAAATGAGGAGGAAGATGACAAAGAGGAGGAGAAGAATGAAGAGGAAGAGGAGGAGGAGAAGGAAAAGGAAGAGAAGGAGAAAAAGAACTTATACAACATCAGTTTTGCAAAGCACTTTAGAAATATTATTTCACTGTATCCTTGCAATCACCTGGGAGGAAGGTGTTATTATTATGTCAATTTAATAGATGATGAAAAACTAAAGCAAAACAAGGTTATGTGATTTGTCCTCCCAGAGACACAGCTAGTCAGTATCTAAAACCAGATCTGAAGTCAGGGCCCTCTGAGTCCAGGTTCAGCTCTTTATCTACCTTACTGCCAATTTTATAAATGTTTTGGGGGAAAAAAACCAAATTATTTAGTCAAATTACAGAATTTCTGAGTGGATAGGCTTCAAAGAGATTCAAACCAATAAAAAAGTATTGTCACTTATCAGTTCAATGTCTTTCTCTTTCTCTGAAACTGTCATTTTATTTGTTTTAAATTGTAATGTTTCTAACAATTTTCCCTCAGCAAATACTTTTCTGGAGAAAATGATTTCTCAGCAGTCAATATTCTTTAAAGCATGGGCCTAACCCTAGTTGCCAATAATCCTTTCTTGATTTTGTGGTCATTCACAATTTTTTCAAGGGAGAATGGGAATAAAAGGTTTTTAAAAAGTCCTGCAAAATCTTTTAAGCTCCCAAACATCAGCTCAACTTGTACCACAATGTGACACTGACAATATAGTTATAACAATACTTTAAACAAGTTACAGAAAAATAGCATTTTGAAACTGAAAGTACCACAAATTCTGTTAACTTCAATCCATATTACCCATACCAAACCACTTACTCTGGAGATACCCTAATCTTTCTTCCTAGGGCCTCTTCTCTTCCATTGTTTTAGAGCCATCATTTTCCATAGGTTTAATAATTACAAATCTATGCCAATGACAAACAGATCTATATAAACTATCCAAGATTTTTCTGCGGAACTTTAGTTTTACATCACCAATTGGCCTTTGTAATGTACTCCAAAGCGGGGACCCACATTCTGGCATCCAAGGGGCCTGACCTGAAGGGGTTTGCAATCAACTAATTAGATGATTTGTCTTTTTATGCCTGGAAACTAACACAATTCCAGGTACACAGCAGCCTCTAAATAATTTTTTTGCATGGTTTAAGACTACTGAATTTTATTGGGCCTATCAACTGAGGTTTCTTCCTCTTCATACAAATTATATTTGAAGTCTGCATTGCAGAGGTAAAGATAATGCTAAGATTAGGAGAAGGAAAATGATGAAAAACCTTGAAGCCCTGCTGATGGCCAAATAGTCTTCCTCATTCATTTCTTTTATAACTGGAAATTTCAGATATAGTTATCATATTTAATCAAACATTAGAACCAAAATGTCCATATAAAATACTGAAAGATTTATTCTCAATGTAATATAAGAATAGGAAAAATTTAAATGAATGGGGGAAGGAGGAGAACTGAACCCAATTACTACCATAAAAGGCAACAACAACAACAACAACAAAATATCATTCTGACAGCCTTCCTATGTCTACATTTTCACGAGAATGATTTCCACACATATCATAGGTGTCCTTGCAAGGGTATTAGAAGAGAATAAGTAAATCTCTGCAAGTTGTATTCCTCAGTAGTTTATATGTTAACCAACACACACCTGATAGACAGATATGGAGAACGCAAGATCCTATTGTGCTTATTTTTTTTAACCATAGAAATATTTGATTTGGTAAAAACAAAAATGGCCTTAAAGGCTTTTCTCCCATGAGGCATCACATTTCATGTCACAATTATTTACAATCCATTAAAACATAATAATAATAATACACATTCTCTTATTCAATGAATCTCTGATAAATGATGCTTGACACCATTACTTAGAAGATCTAGTGTTAAGCACAACTCAAAGCACAATCCCCTTGAGATACTTGCTCGATATAGTCCTTTTTGTGGCTGAGATTGTAATAATTCTAACTTCAGAACATTAACGAATAATAATAAAGTTCAAGACCCCTCAAAAGAGTTTGGGCTAACTACGCATACAATCTATTTGTAGTGGCCAAATTTTTCCTGCTCCAGAGACTTGGTCAAATGCTTCAAATGAACAATAAATTGGAATGTGAATTAAACAGGAGAAAAAGAGCAGGCTGGATTGATTTTGAAAATAATGAATCAGGAAGAATATTTGACCTTAATCAGCTGATGATTCAAGCAAAATTTGTAGATTTTTCCATCATTTTCTCTTGCTAATCCTAGGACTTTCCTTAGCTATGTATTGTACACTTCAAATATAATTTATGTGATGAGTTACATGGGGGGAACCGCAGTCAGTTCTCCCAGTTTTCTTTTTTTATCAATAAATAGAGAGATAGATAGATGAAGAAGGGAATCCTTATAAGGAAAAAACTAAGAGAAAAATCAGCAGAGATGCTAAAGAAATTAGTAAAAAAAAATGAGACTCTCTTATAATAAGTTAACAAAATAGGGGGTAGGAGAAACAGCAAGGCAAAAGTGCTAGAAGAGGATAATAATGTTGTGATAATACTTAGAACATCAGAAATGAGAACTGAACACCCAGAAGAACTAACAAAGGAAGTTAGATGCTTAATAAAAAGAATTCAAAAAATATGCAAAGAAGAAGAAAGTACTTAAGGAAGAATGGAAAAATTAATGAATGAACTGGACAGTTAGGTTAGATGGGCAGAAACTCTTAAAGCAATGATATTTAAAAGAATGAAAATGGAGTACGAAAATGGATAGAATACCAAAAATCAGAATAAAATTTTAAAAAAGAGAAAAATGGGAAGTATGGTATGAAATGTATGCAAATGAATGAACAAATGAAAGCAACTGAACTTGAAGGTAAAAGCAAAAAAAATCCAAGAATCACTGGTCTGTCAAAGAGAAAAAAAACATTCTGGAATTAAATAAAAAGAAAATATAATGTTGGGGGAAATTTAGAAGAAAATTATATGTATGTTTTTGAAAATGAGGTCAATGTAGAATCCACAGAATGTTATCAGAATATAATAAAAAAAATAACTCATCCAGAAATATAACTGCCAAATTCTAAAGTTTTAATGCCAATGAAAGGCATTCCAGAAGAAAGATTCTATAAAAGTTTTTCACAAATGAATGTGATTCATGTGGCATTATTCATTAATAGTAGGAAATGAAAGAAAATGCTGAAATATTAAACCAAAAACAAATGAAAGTCAGCTTACAACACAAAACATAGATAGCACAAAGCTGTACATGCTTCTCCATGAAAGAGGTGCAGCTTCAACAGGATAACAAATTTTGAATCATTCCTTTGCAGAATGCCAGAGATGAGCAGGGCTTTAAATATAAACTCAGCAAAAAAAAAAAAAAAGAAAGAATGAAAAAAACAAAGGTAAATAAGTCTACTTCATATGAAAAAGGCTTTGATGCTTCAGTGACATCCTGTAAGGAAGAGACAAGACTATTATTATTTAGTAGTTGTAGCTTGTTTGAGGATTATATAGAAAGAACATGTTTTACTTAAGTCCCAAGTGGGAGGATAGAGAAAGAAAGGGAGAAAAAGAGCAAGGAAGAAAAATAAATGAATTAGTAGTTCTTAAAATAAGTGTACCACAGACTAATATCATTTTTTAAAAAGATGGGTATGGTGAAGAAAAGTGGCTCCTGTATCACAATTTTATCTGAGCTGGACAAGTTAAGTTCTCAGTAAAAGTGTAATCAGATAATATATGTCTGAGCTGAGTAAGGTAAGGGAGAGGTATGTCTCTGTGAAAAGACAGAGCTTGGAATAAGATTGCTACAAGTGAAACAAGATATTGGTTCATAGGCATTTTCTTTTAATGTAACATCTTAAAATCTAGATCTCAGTGATGCAAGAGTTTAGAAGTTGGGAATGTCTATTTGCAAAGCTCATGATCATATCAATCAGTCCAAGTAAGCTGAATGTAATTATGGAATGCAGTTAGGTGGCACAGTGGCACAGTGGATAGAGTGCCAGGTCTTGAGTCAGGAAGACATTAGTTCAACTCTAGCCTCAGACACTTTCTAGGTTTTTGACCCTGTGAAAACCAGTTTGGGGCTCAATTTCCTCATCTGAGAATGAGCTGGAGAAAGAAATGGCAAAGCACTCCAATACCTTTGCCAAAAAAAAAAAACCCAAAGGGATAATGAAGAGTTAGACAAGACTGAAAATGACTAACCAAAAATAATGACTAGCCAAAAAGAGCATTTGAAAGAAGAAAGAACAATTACTTGAAGATGATTAAACTAATTACATTCAAAATGGAAAAGTTATGGAATAGATGGAAAAATCAAACCTCAACAATATACTGCATATATGAAAGCTACATGAAGAAAAAAAACTATGGTTATGCTAAGAGATTTGAATAAAATGTATTGAGCTTTATCAGAACTTCAAAAATTAGAAATAACAATCATGATTTTATGTAATATAAAAGGCCACTATAAACAAATAAATATATTTTACGCACACCCACACTGAATGACATACAATCAAATTACTTAAGTTAAAAGATGATGATGATGATAGCACTTATCGAGCACTTTAAGTATGGAAAACTCTAGATAGATAAGTAAAATACAGACACAGACACAGGCATATACATAGACCAATTATTAGGGTATGAAGAACTCATAAAATAATGTAGCAAGTCATATTCAATATTATTTTTACACCAAAAATTGACCTGGATAGAAAATAAGTGAGCTAAAGAAGTATTTTTAAATTACACTAAAGTAAACAAAATTGTGAGAAAATATACTAAAATATGTGGAATCTAGGTAAAGCATTCCTTACAGGAAATGTAATATTCATTCTTTCTTCCCCTCCCCAAATTTATTTATTTATTTTTAGTTTTTAGCATTCATTTCCACAAGATTTTGATTTCCAAATTTTCTCCCCATCTCTCCTCTACGCCTCACCCCAAGATGGCAACTGATTACCTCTTTCCCCAATCTACCTTCCCTTCCATCCCATGATATTCATACTTCAAGAAACACATATAGTCTGCAAGAAACAAACCAAGAGAAAGGAGGAGGACCTCAATAACTCACTGGCAGGAGCCAGCCATTCTGAGATTTAATATTTAAACAAGAAAGAATCTATGACATAAGAGCAATGGGCAAAAGCAAAAAGAGAAATGTGAGCTGTGACACAGAAGAAAGTAATCTCAGAGGGTTGTTGGTCCTGACCAGCACCTCAGAACAGACCACTAGAGCTCCAGCCACTTGTTTTATTTATTTTATTTTATTTTTTCATTGACTTGTTTGTTTACTTTTAGTTTACCAGATTCAATTCCAGAATCACTTGAGTTTCAAATTTTCTCCCCTTCCTTACCTCCCCCTTTCATTCCACCCTCCCCCATGGTGGTATACAATCATGTATAGGATCTGCAAACACTTTCACATTGTATAATAGTCTGCATGTTTAGAAGCATTGTAACCAATGGAGTGAACAATGGGGAAAAAAGAAACAAAACCAAACACAAAAAAGAACGATAGCATGTATTGCTTCAGTCTCCATTTAAATTCTGCAGCCACTTGTGAATACTCAACTTTTCAAAGACTGAAGGAAATTCTAAGGAAAGGTCTGCTCTTTCCCCTGTTTTCTCTCCTTGTACTTAACCATTAATGTTACCCAGGTGTTTCCAGCAACATGAATTTTGGTTCAACCATAGAAAGGCCAGACATGAACTGAATATAAATATAAATTGAAATTAGGCCAGAGAATTAAAGCTGTGCCTAAATTCTAGGAATATTCCTTGCTAGGGGTTTTAAGATGTTGTTATTGTACTTTTGAGTTTTGGTGAATATAAACTCTCTAAAACAGCAGGGTAAGGAAACTCTTGGACTTGAGGGTCTATTGTATTGCCCCTATGCAAAATAATCAGCTGATTGTCTTTGTTGTTGTTTGTCCAGAGACAAATGGTATGGAGGAGGGGAAGAAAGAGCAGGCCCTTACCCTATCGTCAATGTTGCTCACAACTATGGTTGTTATAAGCAATCTGAACTTTTAATTAAAAAAATAAGGAATGACTAATAAAATGATCATACAATTAAAATAACATAGAAAATGAATTATAAGTCCTCTGAAAGATAATATTTTGAAAATAAAAGGCAACAATGAAAACAAAAGAGTGAAAAATGAAATACAAACCTCAAATTATTTCCAAGAACTATGAAAACTTATAAACCATTAGTCAACTTAATTTTTTGCAGAGGGAAACTAAATTACCAAGAGTACAAGTGAAAAAGGAGAATAAAGAAAATGTTCAGAATCTACTACATTAAGTGACATGATAATATTTAAATCAAATAAATTATTAAATTCAAAATATTAAGTATTCAAATGAATAAAACAGCTGAAAAATCTGAACAACTCAATCTCAGAGACACTAAACAAGTCATAGAATAGAATAGTCCACCCAGTCAAAAATTTTTATAAATATATTTTCTCAAACATATAATGGGATAATCATCCTTAAGGCACATATAATATCTTTTAAAAAACTATAAGAAAGCACTCTACCAAATTATAAGACAAAAACATACATGGCATCCAAAAGGGGGAATGAAGCACATGAAGTGACCTAAAATAAATATCACTAATGAATTTTGGCATGAAAAACAAATATAATATTATCAATGAGGTCTATGGTCACCTCAATCTACAGTCATCCCGCTCTGAAGGCTAGGCACAAATAGCTTAACTATCCTCCCAGGCTGTCCTTCAAGGGCATGTCTCACTATTGGAATGAGGCAGCCTGAATCCCTGCTTCTCCTTACAAGAGGTGGCAGACCATCTTTCCAGTAACCCAGGTTTATAACCTAAGTGTTATCCTTGACTTCTTCACTCTTGTCTCATTCTCCTTCCCTTATATCCAATTTGTTGTCATTCTCTGTGAGATCTACCTGTGTAACATCTCTCCAATAGATTCTCTTCTCTTTTCTGATACTGTCACCAGCCTGGCATAGACCATCAACACCTATATACAATAACAGACACTTTGTGGGTTTCCCTGATTCAAGACTTTCCCTACTTCAGTCCATTTTCTTTTTTTCTTTTTATTTGGTATTTCATTTTCCCCAGTTCCATAAAAAATTTTAATATTCATTTTCAAAACTTTAATTTCCAAATTCTCTCTTCCTCCCTCCCCACTCCATTGCAAAGTCAAACAATTCAATACATGTGTAGTCATGCAAAACACTTTCATAATAGTTATGTTGTGAAAGAAAATATAGACAAAAACCCTCAGGAAAAATACAGTAAAAAAATATGCTTCAATCAGTATCCAGACACCATTGGTTCTGTTTCTGGGAATGGATAGCATTTTTCATCCTAAATCCTTCAGAGTTGTCTTGGATTGTTGTATTGCTGAGAATAGATAAGTAATTCACAGCTCATCATCTTATAATAAAGTTGTTACTTTGTACATAGTACATTTCACTTTGCATCAGCCCCTGCAAGTCTTTCCAGGTTTTTTCTGAGAACAGATCCTGCTCATCATTTTTTATAGTACAATAGTATTCCATCATACCAATCACATACCATGACTTGCTCAGCCATTCCCTCCCTAATGGGCATCTCCTCAGTTTCTAATACTTTGCCACCATAAATGAGGTGCTATAAATATTTTTTGTATATTTGGGTTCTTTTCCTTTTTTATCTCTTGAGATAGACCTATTAGTGATATTGCTAGGTTAAAGGGAATGCATAGTTTTTTAGCCCTCTTGGAATACTTCTGAATTACTCTATAGAATGGCTGGATCAGTTCACAACTCCACCAACAATTCATTAATGACTCATTTTTCTCATATCCCCTCCAAATTTGTCTTTTACCTTTTCTGTCCTATTAGCCAATCTAATAGGTATGAGAAAGTACCACAGAACTGTTTTAATTTGCATTTCTCCAATCAATAGTGAGATATAGTATTTTTTATATGGCTAGAGATGGCTTTGTTTACTTCATTTGAAAACTGACCATATCTTTTGATCATTTATCAACTGGAGAATTAGCTCTCGTTTTATTAGTGTGACTCAGTTCTCTATAAAAGAAATGAGTTCTTTATCAGAGAAACTTTATTCAAAAGATTTTCCATAGTTACTATTGCTAATGCCATCATATACCCCCATTTATTCTATTCTCCATTTCCTTTCATCCTGTCCATCTTCAAAAGTATTTTGCTTCTCACTACCCCTTCCTCTAATCTGCTGACTCTTTTATCACACACATACCTTCTCTTATCCCCTTCCTCTCCTACTTTCTGTAGAGTAAGATAGGTTCCTACACCCAATTGTGTGTGTATGCTCTTCCTTCTTTGAGCCAATTTTGATGGGAATAAGGTTCACTAATGCCCCCTCAAGTCCTCACTCTTCCCTCCAATCTAAAAGTTCTTACTTGCCTCCTTTATGTGAGATAATTTATCCCATTCTACCTCTTCTTTTTTTTCCTCCTATTACGTTCCTCTCTCACACTTGAATTTATTTTTAGATCTCATCCCTTCGTATTCATTTCACACCTGTGCCCTCTGTCTTTATACATATTTTTTTTACCATATAATGATTGCAGATTTTATGCTAAATATTTTTTTGCAAAAAAGTGGGGTGCGACCATTATGTGAAGCTTTTAAAAATATCTGTGCTGGCATTACTTAAAAATCATTTTTTACTAAACTGTTTTTGGTGAAAATTAGGACATATGGATGATTGTACATTAAAATTTAATACTGGCAATGCATATGCACTGAGAATTCTAGACTCAGGATTCACAATGCACAAGAGATAAATATGTATCCATATGCCACTTGTAAATACATTGCTATTGTGTTTACCTTTTAAGCAGCATAATTTTACCATGTGACAATTATACAATGAAAGGTTATTAACCAATTTTAGACTGAAAAAAACCAGAGTGAGACAATTATATACTGGCAATAATTATGTGGTGAAATACAATACATTCCTACTAACTAAGGTCTAATAAGAATGTCTTATTAGTCACAAATATCATTTTCCCATGTAGGAGTGAAAACAGCTTAAATTTATTAGATCCCTTCTGATTTCCCTTTCCTGTTTACCTTTTTATATTTCTCTTGAGTCTTGTATTTGAAAGATACTCTATTAAGTTCTTGTCTTTTCATCAAGAATGCTTGAAAGTCCTCTATTTCATTGAATATCCATATTTTCTCCCAAAATATTATACTCCATTTTTCTGGGCAGGTGATTCTTGCTTATAATCCTAGCTCCTTTGCCCCCTGGAATATCATATTCCAAGGCCTCCAATCCCATTTTCTTTTCAGCTGTCAAACTGATCATCCTACAACTCAGATAAAGTCATATCATCCTCTTATTCAATAAACTCCAGTGGCTTTCTATTACCCCAAGAAACAACTATAAAGTCATCTACATTGTTTTCAAAGTCCTTCATAACCTCATTCCCCCCTCTACTTTTCCAATATTCTTTCACTTATTCCCATTCCCCTTTCCCACCACATATACTTTTATTCCTTATAGATCTGTAAATCTGGAGCTCTCTGTTTTCTAATCTCTTGCCTTCTGGCCCACCTGACTTCTACCAAAAATGTTGTCTTCTATAAAAAGTCTTTCCAATTGCCCTTAATGTTTTTGATTGTTTTTGCCTTTCCTTGTGTCCTTAGCTCTTGGTATAATGCCTGGGATATAGAAACACTTGATAAATGCTTGCTGTTGACTACCCAACTATATAAAGGAAAAAGTGAACAATTTGAAGGGGGAGAATACAGAAAATGTAAAGAGCACAGAGCAAATATAAGAGTCAGCTTGAGAGAGAAAGGGCTTCTGTGTCGGAGAGAGATGGGGCTAAAATTCATGTGTAATTTCTCCTTAGAGTTCAATCAGGGGAATAAGTCCCTAGGACTTTTAGCTATAGGAAGTTGAGAACATACAGTCTTGGGGATTCTGTGTATCAGAGGAAGTGGTAGTTTCCAAAGAATGAGTGTACAATCCAGAAACAAATAATAGAGAATACAAGAAAAAGACCAAAAGATCAAAAGTTCATTGGAGGAAGGTAGAGTAAAAACTTAGCTCTAAACAGATAAACCAGAGAGCCTCATAAAGACAGAAAGAATGAATAAAAATTCAGAGAGATGACAAAGCATATAAACACTTATTAAATTTTGAAGGAAAATTCATCCAAATTCTCAAAAAATAAGAATTTTCTTGGGTGGGAAAGTAAAGAGACCTGGGGTAGAATATAGGAAACATGTTTGAATATAAAAAGTTAAAAAAACAAACAATACATTTCACAAGCTACCAATAGGAGGACTTTGAAATATGAAGGAATGTCAATTTGAGTAAATTGAAATTATTTTGCAAGCAGGAAAAGCTGAAGAAAATATGGATAAAGCACTTGCCACAAACTGCAGTACAATAAGATATAGTGGAAGAAATTCCTGAAGAAAAAAAACAAGCAGGTAAGCAGGACATTGTTTGTGTCTTTCATTTTTGAAAAGGACCAATGACATCTTGGGTGATGTATCAATTTGCATTTGAACTGTATTTAAGTGCGATAGAATTGTGCAAAGTCACCAGTCTCACTCTTTCTGAATCAGTGAAGTCCAATGGCAGGACAAAAGTCAAAATGGCTGGTAAAGGGCTATGATGATCTTGCTGCCTTGGATGTCTGACCAAGTTGCAAGCCCTCCACGGCGCCTGCTTCAGCTGCCTTCATAGCCTTTGGAACAAACTATTCTCATCTACCCATTCTGAAAGGAGAAATCAACTTTCTATGGAGTTTTCTCATGAACTCCACAAATACATACCTATTTGTTTTTTGGGGAAGTAAACATCTTGTAGGGGACCCCTAGACACTCCATCCCACTGCTTCTTCTCTCCCGGCCAAAGTTTTAACATAAGAATCTATCCCTCTAAGCAGGATCACCTAAAGTCAGTCTCTTATTCTGTAAGACCTGAATACTATGACAGAATTGTCAACTATAAAATACCTCAAACAACAGAAATATAGGAAAGACAAATAATTTTCAGTATCAAGATGAGAATAAGTTGTGCTGTAGAAGGTAGAGAACTAGATTTGGACCCAGGAAGACTTAGATTTGTGCCCTACTTCTAAAAAATACCTACTGTTTGATCCTGGGCAAGTCACTTAGTATCTTAGTCTTCTAGACAAGTGATAGTGAGTGTGTGTGTGTATGTGTGTGTGTGTATGTGTGTGAGTGCGTGTGTGAAAAGGCGATGGGAGACCTACTTGAACTTCTGGGAACCAAGGAGGAAGAGTAAAATGTATGTGCTTTCATCCCCACTTTGATGACCCTGAAAAAACCAGAAAATATTGCCTCAGGAAAAATCCTGGAATAGGGGAGCCAGCAACAGTAGAGGTTACAGTAGCCTTTTAGCTTGGAGGTCTAGGGAGATCAATAGGCAGTTTCCCCCTTGCTGTGGCAAACAGGGACCAGTACAGGGTGGTAGGTGTCCCAGCAAGTACCACCTCATTGGAACAACAAAAGATCCTGAGCCCTAAGGGGAAGGAGCTGGCAAATTGTAAAGCCACATACCAAGCAGCTTTCCAGAAGAATGCTACTATGAACAGCTTTCAAAGTTCTTATTACACAGTATAGTCAACACTCCATTTGTTCAATAACAAATAACAGCAAAACATTCACAGAAAATCAAGGCACAGCATTCACAACTTATCACTGAAATGGCAACATAGTTTTCACAACAGTGGTCACATAGTTTTGAACAGAGTACAATCATTTAGTCAGGCAATCACTTAATAAATCAATCATCCAATCAACTCAATCATTCAATCACCCTTAAGGAAGCTTGCCTCTTTAAGGGTTGCAAAATACAAATGTCGAAGTTCCCCACTTACAGGGTGCAATTAAGTTACAATATTGGTCACTACTCAGTACTCTATTAAGGCGTAGTGGTAAATATACAGGCCATCCACCTCTCAGTCACAAGTAAATCATAATCTTCTCCATCAGTACACAGTATCTAAGTAAAGTCTTTCAGCTTGACTCATAGTAGTCTCTCAGATTCCCCAGATCCCCTTCCATAGTTTAAGCTCCTACATATATTCATCAAACTGTCACCTGGGTTCAAAGGCAGACAGCTCCCATCTTCTTGTCCAGCTCTTCATGCAGTTCCTGTTCCACACTGAAGCTCACACTGTCTAGTCCAAATTAAATCCTTCACAGTCTCTGTTCTTGGAAAGTCAAGGCTTAACAAAGCCACAAACAAACAAAATACTGCCACCACAGTCATGTTTCCTTAGTCTTTTGCAGCTCTGGCTGGTCCTTGAAAATTATCAGTCACTCCAGCTGGCCCTCAGACTCAGCAGAAGTTTCAGCTGGTTCCCAGAATCAATATCACTTCATCCAGGTTCTCGAAACAAAAATCATTCTCTCCAACCTGGGCCTCTCTCCCTCAGCCTCCAGAACCTGAGTCAAAGAAGATCTGAAATTCCAGCTAGGGCTTTTCCTTATATACCTATTAGCTGTTCCCTGTTCTGCACCTTCTTGTTACATCAGCAACTTCCTGATACATCAGCAACAGGGGTTCATATCTTTTGTTTCTTAGCAGAGTCTTGATCTAATTAATTTCAAAGTAGGTGCTAAGTACCTGTTAGCTTTGCCAATACAAGGAATCAAATTGTATTACTATTACACAGGTGCACCACGGATGTGCCTTTGCACAGCCAGGGGAATTGGCAGACACAAGCACAGACAATGGCTGAGACTATCCATGCTATAGTGCAGCCCTAGGGGGAAGAAGAGACTTCTAGCAGCCAGGTCATCCTTCCATCATACCTCATGCTATGAGCTTCAGTGTAACCCCAGAGAAACTCAGAAAGCTATCACCTGGCCATGATCCTTGACACATACCAGCCAGCTCTAGCTCAGCACCAGGTGAGTTACACCTTTATATAGATTCTAGTTGGCAGAACAAGAGGCCACAGCACACAAAGCCAGCAACTAGGCCCCTAGTTCCCAGTACAAGACGACTGAGAACAGATCCCCCTCTATCCCAGAAACAGAGATCCACTTTAAAAGCCAGGGAAAAAGGCAATCACAACAAAGAAGCAAACTAGAAAAACAGAGACTATAGAGTCCTACTGTGGAGACAGGGAAGAACAAAATGAGAAGTCAGAAAAGGACAGCATTGACACTATACCTGCATCTGAAACCTCAAAATGGAATATGAACTGCTCTCAAACACAAAAAGTTTTCTTGGAAGAGCTGAAGGATGATTTTAAAAGCCAAATTAGAGAGGCAAAAGGCAAATTGACCAGTTATGAAAATACAATCTATAGAGTGAAAAACAATGTCACTTAACAAATCTTTAAAAAGTAAAACTGGCAAAACAGAAAAGGAGGTACAGATCCTGACTGGAGAAAATAAATAATGCCACCTCAGAAAAAGAAATTGAACAAGACATCAATGACCTCTTCAGGAAAAAAATCTCCAGGGCCAGATGGATTTACAAATGAATTCTATCAAAAATTTAAAGAACAATTAATTCAAATACTGCACATACTATTTGGGAAAATTGGTGAAGGAGTACTACAAAATTCTTTTTATGATACAAATATGGTACTGATAACTAAAATGGGAAGATATAAAATAAAGAAAATTAGAGACCACTTTCCCTAATGAATATAGATGCAAACATTTTAAATAAATATTAGCAAAAATATTATGGTAACTTATCATGAGAATAATACACTTTGATTGGGTAAGATTTATTCCAGGAAAGCAAGATGTAATGTCAAACAAAAGCAACTTCCAAGGTTTGGATTACCAGCAGAGCAAACTCCATTTATTCAGTGACAGATTAAGGCAAAACATTCATAGAACAGAGAAAATCAAAATACAGTGTAACATTCATTCATTTAGCAAGTAAGTTCTCAATTCAATTGCAAAGTACCAAGGTCCAAGTAGCCTACCCCTGGCCAGTGCATTAGTCAAAGTAGCCTATTCCTGGGCAGTACGTTCATTTAGTCAGTCAAAGTCACTCTTCTCAAATGGAGATTAGTATCCAATCATAACCAAAGTAAGTTCATTTGGTCAATCACAGAGCAGAAAAAAGTCAAAGGTTTCCCACCCCTGGATCACAGCTGAATTACAATATCATCCATTAATGCCAAACACTTTCTTAAAAGGGGCAGGAGAGCACAAAAGGCCATCCACCCTTAAGCTACAAGGTTAAGATATCACAGCATTCAATGCCCAAGGAGAAGACTGTCTTCATCTTGACAAGAGGCAAGAGAATATGTGGAGAAATTGGAACTTTAATATTTTGTTGGTGGCATTCTGAACTGATCCAACCATTCTGGTGAACAATTTAGAACAATATAGTCCCAAAGGACTATAAAAATGAGCATACTCTTTGACCCAGCAATACCACTTCTAGGGCTGTATCCCAAAGAGACCATACAAATAGTAAAAGGACACATATGTACAAAAACATTCATAGTAGCTGTTTTCTTGGTGGCAAAGAATTAGAGATCAAGAGGATGCCCATCAACTGGGTAATGATTTAGTAAGTTGTGGTATATGAATGTAATGTAATACTATTGTACTATGAGAAATGATGATCAGATGGACTTCAGAATAACCTGGAGAGATCTATATGAACTGATGCTAAGCAAGGGGAGGAGAATCAGGAGATCATTGCCTACAATTATAGACACATTGTGTCTGTGGTGACTAACTTTGATAGACTTGACTCCTGTGGGAGGAGAGGGATTAAATTTGGAACTCCAAAGCTTGTGGAACTGAATGTTGTAAACTAAAAATAAATAATTTAATTCATATACAAAGGAAATGGGAAAGAATTTATTAAGCACTCATCACATAGCAGGCTCTATGATAAATGCTTTACAAACATCTCATTTGATTTCCACAACAAGTTTGGAATTTTTTGTTGTTGTTCTTTGTTTGATGTTTGTTTTTACAATTTACAGTTAACAGAAGCAGACAAAGGTTAAGTGCTTTACCCAGGATCAGGTTACACATCAAGGAAGGGTCTGAAGTAAGATTTGAACTCAGCATTTCCTGTCTCGAGGCCCACTACTCTATTGGCTGTGGCACCTAGCTGCCTTGCCATTAGTTTCAGATAAAGTACAAAACTAATTATACCAGGGAGTTTCCATATCTTAGAGTTCTCTCTATTAAGAAATCACAAGTCTAAGTCCTCTCTATATCCCTGTCAAGAAAAACAACGAAACAATATTATCCGTTCTCTCATATGTATAGGACCTTTTATGTTTTAAAAAGTGAACTGATGGGGGCAGCTAGGTGGCACAATGAATACAGCACCAGTTGTGGAGTCCTGAGTTCAAATCTGGCCTCAGACACTTGACACTTACTAGCTGTGTGACCTTGGGCAAGTCACTTAACCTCAATTGCCCTGCCTTGCCCCTCAAAAAAAAAAGACAAAAAAAAAGTGAACTGATATATAATGAGTGAGGGATCATACAGGGACCAAAAAAAGGCCTAATGGAACAAATATTTAAGGGAAAGTATGTAACAAATACCTCAAAACAGATTAATACCTTTTGTGTGTAGGATAACATCATGAGAAAATTCATGAAAGGAGGAAGGGAGGCAAAAGACAGGGAAGAGCTGGAGACTCACCTCTTGAGGAAATCAAAGAATTGGTAGTGATTTCTTTAAAGCCTTAGGAAGAACATAGGCTGCGGTAAACTATGGTAAAATTAAGAAAGGTGAAAGATTAGGTCTGGGAGAACATGGTCATCTCACTCTGGAAAGTGTGCTATTAAGAGCATGTGCTACTAAGAATGGGCAGGTTGGAGGTATATGTTTATATTAAGATATTAAAAATTATAATGTGGGTTCCATAAAGTCTGTATTCTATCCTAGGCAAGGAGATATACATGTATGTATGTATGTGTGTGTGTGTATATATATACGTATGTGTCTGTATACATATATATATATACATATATATATATATATTGTTATATATATATATATACATACACACAGACATCCCTAATGGCATCCAACCCCTAGGGTTCTAGAAGGGATATAGAACCAGAGGTATGATAAGTTGGCTTAGGAGTGGCAAATGATTATGGAAGGGATACTGAGTAGGACGTAGCCACATAATTGCAGATACAGAGTAACTTTCGCCACACAAAATGGCTTCACTCCAACATTACTCCATTTATGAATGAATTTTCCAAGGGTGATAGCCAAAAAAAAATTAGGGAGGGAGGGAGGACAAAAGGTGATAATATCTACAAATTCAATGAAATAGAAATAGAATAGAGGTAGCAGTTTATATTTGATATTCCATAAACTCTATGTGTGAGACATGGAAAGAATAAAGAACGAACAAGAAAAAACACACACACACATATACACACAAACTGGAGGACAAAATAAAGAATGGACTAAAAAGAGAAATAAAGAGGACACAGAAAAAAGAAATCAACTTGGAAAAGTGATGAATATTAAGGTAAGATATTCAAAGGGAGGTTGCAATGAGGAAATATTTTGAATTTCATGATTTCCTGGAATATAAAAGAAATGACAGAGCAGAGAAACAGATAAATCAATAAATGAAAATAGAAATAAAGTAACATTTAAGTAAAGTGGAAGAACATGGAATAGCTGAAGTAAAGTGGAACAAGACAAACGATGTGAAGAAAACTTACCATCAAAGTAGTATGAGCGAAATTACTCATAGGAAAAAAAAAACAACTACTGACTTAAAAGAAAGAGGGAAGGGGTAAAAAAAAATACAAAGAAATATAGTAAAGAAAAGAGCAGCTCTTCCAAAATGCATAATGTTAAATGTGAACAGATTGAACTACGCAATAAAATAAAAAAGAGTAAAATAGATAAATAAAAAACCTCACATATCTGTTTTATACATGAACTGAATTTACACTATTTATGCCACTAATGCCAATTTACAAACAAAAAAAATAGTTGCTTAAAAATGAAAAAAAAGTTCACTCTGATAGTAATCTTTCTCATGTAAGGATGGTATCCACAGCAGCAAATTTCCCAATCCATTCTATGTATTAGCTACTAAACTTTTTACAAGGTTTTTTTTTGCTTTTTAAAATCTTCAAATGCTGTTTCAATAACCAGTAAATTGAGATATTTATTTACTGATCACTTTCACTTCAGAGTCAAGTTAACTTTACTATTTAGCAAAAATTTTAAAAATATATAACTTCCATTCATAAGCAAAGATAACATTCAGTTGTATATATCCTTCAGTGTCCTTGTAGAGTTGTGCTTCAGGAATATATTAGGTTACATTTCTCAAGTAAAAGGTGGCTGTTTCCTTCCTTTTTGCTTTTAGTTAGCATTAGTGGAAGAGGCAACATGGCAGAGTGAATTAAGCTCTTGGCATCAAGAGCTTAAGTCACTTTCTGCTTCTAACATATACTGGTAGAGAGACCTTTGAAAAGTTATATCTTCTTGGTGCCCCTAGGCAACTCTTTAAGAAGCTAAGTTGCAGAGTATTTAAGTGTTAATCTCCTTTTATAGAATAAGTTGCTCCCTCATAGTTTCCTATACTTGTGAAATCATAAATCTATTTTACAGGTAAAAATAATTGCTGACAAAAGAAAAAATTGAGAAAAGAAATGTTCAAAATATAAACAATATCAAAATAGAAAAAAGTGACTTTTAAATTGTCTATTTTTAATTGATCTAGCAATAGAGGTACCATAGGTACCCGTGTTGACTAAAACGTACTAATACATTTATCTACTCTCTACTGTAATATAAATTAACAAAACGAAGCAAAATCTTTGAGGGTTGGAATTGTCTACTTTTTTTTTCATTTATCTCAGAGCCTTGCACAGTCACATCATAGGTACTAATAGTTACTTACTGAAACAAATTTGATTTATTTGCTTGAGGCAGCTTGGGATAGTGGAAAGATTGCTCGGGAGAATGGTCTCAGATCCTAATTCTTCTATTTACTATCTATTTGATTAAATTATATACCTATTTAGGCAATAGTTTTCTTATCTGTAAAGTTCAGAGGTTGTTCTAAATAATTTCTAAAGTTCTTTTCAGCTCTACATTATACGACTATATAAACAAGATTTATTATGGGCTAATTGGCTTTTCAAAGGGCTACCCTGATATTTCACACCAGTTATAATATTGTTTCTATGGGAAAATATAGTTTGCATTCCTCTTGGAATATCACATATGTAAGCTTTGGATTGCTTTGATAAAAGTGTTAGACTCATATAAACAAATTTATGGAATCATCAATGCACTATAAAAGTGCCATTATCTATCTTTTCTTGGTTTTGAATAAAATTTCTCTTATTCCAAATCCACTGATCTTTCCAATATCTAACACCAAACATGGCATAGTTCTGTTACAGAATGTAAACTCCATTGAGATAAGAGATTTTATTTTCGTCTTTGTATCCTTATGTCTAACCTAGTGTGTTGAAAGAAGGAGGCTATTATAACTGACAAGGTGAAAGGTAATGAGTACCTCAAGGAGTTTAGTGGTAGTTCAAGTGGAGATAGGAAGAAAAAAGGAAGAGATAACATGGAGGCAAAATCTACAAGACTTGACAAATGAATGGATTGGAGACAGAGGGTAGGGAGAGGGAAAAGTAAAAGATGATTCTGAGATTGCAAACCTGGAAGAATAAAAGCCTAATGGGACCTAGAAAAGTAATAGTAAAGTTTGTAAAAGGGTGGATAAAGTAGAAATATAATGAGTTCCTTCTTATATAGTATGAGTTTTTGATACCTATATGATAGTCCAATGATACTGTGAAGGAAGTAATCTGGGCCCAGAGTTCAGGAAAGAGTTTATGTCTAAATCTAGTGATTTGGAATTTATTGGTAACACTGACTGTAACTGAATATATGGGAGCTGATGAGGTCAATATCTGGAGAGTGAAGAGAAGAAAAAAGAGAAAAGGAGAGGGCTCAGAACAGAGCTTTGGTAAGAGGGGCTTATAATTAATGGAAAAGAAAGAAGGAAATTGAGAAGAGAAGGATCAAGGGAAGAATCAAGAACCTATCTCATAGAAATTAAGAAAGAAAAGAATGTCCAGAAGTGAAGGAGCAAGGAAATGGTAGTTGATAACTTCAGAAACTTCAGAGAGGTGTGAACACCTGAAAAATCCTTAGATTAAGATATATGACATTGGAAAGAGTTCTGAATGTGGAAATATAAAGAACTAGGTTAGGGTCTTGACTTTAGACCTTACTAGTCATGTGAGTCAGAACATGTAATGACGTCCCCAAGATGTCTGTTTCCTCATTTGTAAAATGGAGAAAATTAAACTTGAACTACATACTTAGAGGGCTAGCTAGAGTGAATGGTAAACATGTTGTAAAGTACTACATTATGCTTCTTTTTCTTCCTTCTTTCCTGTCTTCCTTCCTCCCTTTTTCTTTTGTTTCTCTCTCTCTCTCTCTCTCTCTCTCTCTCTCTCTCTCTCACTCTCTGTCTCTCTCCTTTCTTTCTCCTACTCTGTATAAGGTTGTGAGAATGATTAGTTATGTCCAGTTTTTTCAAACTTATTTTTATGTAAGTAGGCTATAAAGATGTATCCAAAAGAGAAAAAAAAAACTTATATTTCTCTGCAGAACAAATAAAATTTCTTTTAAATTGACTGTTATGTTTATTTTTAGTTTACCATCATTCATTTCCACAAGATTTTGAGCTGCAAATTTTCTTCCAGACTTTCCCCTCCACACCACCCCAAAACAGAGATCCCACTGTATATCCCCTTCCCCAATCTGCTCTCTCCTGTATCCTCCCCCTTCCCTTCTCTGACTTTCCAGTAGGGCAAGATGGATCTTCATACCCCAGTGCCTGTATATTTTATTTCCTAGTTGCATATAAATGATAATAATAATAATAATAATATTAATGATGATGATGATGATATTTTTTAAACATTTGCTTTTAAAACTTTGAATTCCAAATTCTTTCCTTTCCTCCCTCATCACCCACTCTTACTGAGAAGACAGCAATTCAATATAGGTTGTACATGTATAGTTACACAAAACATTTCCATAGTGGATCTATTGTGAAAGATATATATATAGATATATATATATATATCTATATATATATATATTTCCCTTCAAACAAATAAAATCCTAATCGTATTTTAAATGTCTTCCCCCCTCCCTCACTTCCCTATTCCAGTGCTTCCATGTTTCTAGTTTGGAGTCCCCATTAGTAGTGTCAAAAGTATTACCAAAATGTTGCCCTAATTAAATTCCTACCCAATGAATGTGATATTCTATGAACCATTTTATTGAAACACTTAGTTTTAAAAATGAGAATATAGAAAATTTTACTTAATAATTATATTTTTTAGGCATTTACCTTCCCTACAAATGAAATCATACTTATTTAAGATACATATGATTGTTGAAAATAGCAAAAAGCCCTGCAACAAATTCTGTCTTTTCTATGGAACACAATCATAATTCAATTTTTAAAAGTTTCAAATCACTGTAATGTCAGGATAATTATGTAATGAGGGTTAAGGTTTCACCAAGGCTAGTATGAGTTGTCACTAACTTTCAGGAACAATAGTTACAGTTATCAACTAGAAAAATAGTGAATGGTTTTTAAGAATGGTATATTTCCTAATGATTTCCTTTAATCTTTAAGGGGATGAGGGAAAAGAGCTCCAAATTTATAGGTATACTACTTT
>CM053597.1:143307022-143340360 GCA_028646575.1 Pseudocheirus occidentalis | reverse complement strand
ATATATATATATATATATATATATATATATATATATATATACACACACACACACACACACATATGTACATATTTATGTACGTATGTATAATTACACATGTGTCTGTATAGGAGGCTATATATTCATATGAAAACATATCTGAGCATGTGTGTCTGTGTGTATATAGAGGGTATAGGATCAATTGAATATGAAGGGATGATACTTTAAAAGGTAAAATTCTAAGGTGAGGGAGGGCTAGACTGAGAGGAGACAGGGAGATACAAAATGGTGTTAATCATCCCATAGAGAAGAGGCAAGGGATGACTGTTACAACTTTACTCTCATTTACTTTCATTCAATCTGGCTCAGGGAAGCAATGACATAAACTCTAAATTGGGTATCATGCCACACAGGAGAGTAGGGGGCATGGGGTTGAGAGGCGGGATGATGGAGGGGAGGGCAGGGTCTGGGGGAGGGATGCTGGAAACACACACTTCAGTAAAGGGACAGCGACAGGGTAGAGAACAGAACAAGTGGGGGAGGGATAAGAAGGAGGGACATATGATCAGACTGTTACAATATGTCCACTGTGAAGATGTCCTGTGTAATTACACATGCACAGCCCGTATTGAATTGTTTATCCTTCCAGTGGCGGAGGGTGACAAGGGAGGAACCGAAAGAATCTAGAATTTAAAGCTCTGCAATACCTGCAACTAGGAATTAAGATATACAGGGGCTGGGGTACTGAGACCCTCCCTGCCCTACCAGACAGTTAGAGAGCATATCGGGGGTAGGGGCTTTACAGTGGGATTGCTGTTTTTGGGTTGGGGTAGGGAAAGATGGGGAGAAAATTTATAACTCAAAAATCTCATGGAAATGAATGATTTACAGAAGAAAACAAATAAAAAATTTATATTAATTTAAAAAATAAATAAATAAATTAAAAAAAAGAATTTTGAGGAGAAGGAAGTATGGAGTAGAACAGAAAGGTGGGAAAATTCTGAAAGAGGAAAACATAGAAATGGGTAATAAGTTGAGTCAAAAGGAACCTGCCAAACTCAACTAAACCTCAGACTGAATAAAGAACTGAAGAAAACCAGTAAGTCATGCGTTATTTTGAAATAATTATGACCGAGGCAAACAATAGGCCAGCCATTTCTCAGATTGGTAATAAGAATTAGGGCAAAAGATGAATAAGAACAATAAAATATAGATCATTTTATGACTTATTATACATATTACAGAATACTTAAGTTCCTACTTATATATGATACCAAACAAATTAAGCGGACACTCTCCCGATGTGAGTGAAAAGCTATCAATTATTACCAAAGCATTCTATGGTTGATTTACTTTCTTTCTTATGAATACTCCCTTCATGATGAATTGTGTGGCTCCTTTATTACAAGGAGAGAAAAGCATTTCATATGTATTAACACATATTTACAACTTTTTATTGAGGTAGCAAAAGGATAGCTATGGTTACAATTATCCTATTAATGGGACACAGAGAGGCAACAACTAATGTTTATAAAACACTTAAAATTTGCAAAGTATTTTATGTTGGATCTCATTTGATCCCTGCCTCAACCCTGTGAGAAAGGTGCTATTATTAGTCCCATTTTTCAGATGAGAAAACTAATCCTGAGAGAACCGCAGTGATTTGGCCAACTCTGCATAACCACCAAACATCTGAACAGGATTTAAACTCAAGTCTTCCTGACGAGCACAAGTCTCAATCAATTATACCATTCACTCTCAGGAATTATTTCTGACTTGATTATCTTCTCTGTGATATATCTCTCCCTGGGTTAAAGGTTCATTGGAACATGGAAATAGAGCAGGAAAAGACCCTTAGAGAACAATCAGTCCAATTCTCTTACTTTACAGAAGAGGAGAGTAAAGCCCAGAGAACTTAATTAACATGCCTAAGGCCATAGGAAGTTGTAGATGATGTTGGTGGGACTTCAACTCAGGACTCCAGAGCCAGTATTCTTTTTACAACATTTCAAGGCAAACACTCGTATCTTGTACTTTTCCGTGTATTTCATAATTTTCTTTTCACAGTTGAGAATGCACAATAGATATTTAATGTGTTTGATAAAGAAACACAAGAATGCAGTGAGGTAATTGGGACATCTTAAGTATCCATATTATAAACACATTGTGTGAAACATATGTTCTGCTTCTGTCAAAACCCAGGTCAGACCCAAAGCCTCAAAAACAATGAATACGGTCTTCACTGTGATAAAGGCTTTGATATAACTGGCAAATGAAGTAGTGCTTCTAATTATTTTTTTAAAGCTGCAGAAAGAAATTGAAACCTAGTTCCTAAATGAAAACTATCTGTGTCATTAAAATTGTCTTATTTAATTAAGGTTCATTAGCTAGTATTTTGAGGGGGCACCATAGTGAGCATGATATAGAACAATGGTGTCAAATTTAAATAGAAATAGGATCCCTGTGGGCCTCATACTGATAGAGAAAATCACAAATTCTCACTATTTATGTTGTATTCAATTTTTATTTATTTTGTTTATTTTGTTAAACATTTCTTATTATATTTTTATCTGTCCCCCAGGCATAGAGAATTTTGCCCAATAGTTTGGCATCACTAGTATGGAGGGTTTAGAGAGATGACATCAGAGCTAGGAAGACTTCAGTTCAAGTGCCACATATTTCACAAAGTGCCTGTGTGGAACAATGAATGACTTAGCTTTTCCTAGCAATATAATGATCCAAAACAATTCCAAAGGACTTAGGATAAAAAAAAAATTGCTACCCACTTCCAGACAAATAACTGATGGAGTCTGAATGCTAATTGAAGCATACTTTTAAATTTTATTATTCTTGGGAGTTTTGTGTCCACATTTTCTTTTCCAACATGGCTAAAACGTAAATGTTTTGCATGATTGCAAAAAACATACAAACAGTGTCTATGTGACTGGGCAAGTCACTTCATATCTTATTGCTCTAGACAATTCTCTGAGGCTAAAAACTGTATAGAAAATTACAACACAGATTGGTACTGGACTACAGTAACAGTCTCCTTTAAAAGCAGAAAAAAAATCAACTTTCCCTTTTGTTTTTGCTCAGGTCACTTTAAAAGCTTGATAGTGTTATAAATGATTACATGATCTTTTTTTTTTTTTAGTTTTAACAGTGGGAGAGGATTTGGAGCCCAAAATTTTGAAGAATGAATGTTAATTTTTTACATATAATTTGGAAATATTTAATAAAATGGATAATTTTTAAAAAAATTATAACATCAAAACACATGTGAACAACTTATTGTCATAACTTACAAGGTAAGACTTCAAATCTCAAAGGGTTTTGCTGAGTATCTTGTAACAGATTAGTGAATCTACACATGGAAAAGCCTCTAGTTCATGGCTATGGCAAGATCCCATCTATCATATTACATGTTAATTCACAGAACTGAAACTCTTGAAGTTTTTTTGGCAGCAAGAAGTTTTAGCATCCTAATGCTTTTACAAGGCTGGCTTTTTCTTTTCTCCCCAATGTTCCTCGAGATTTCACAACATAAGAAACATAGGAGCAAAAGTTAAAATGCTTTAATGGTCCCCGTAGGCTACTTAAATAAACACTGTGATTGCAATTTAGACAATCTGGAGTCCATTCAATATTAAATCCCCACCCCCGAGCTACAGCTACCACACAAATAGAGAATTCATAGTGTACTCCGCATGGCCATTTACTGCTGCAATTCTCGCCTCTTGACAATCGAGGGGAGGAGCTAGCCAGGCCTAACATTACACCAGCTAAATCTGTCAACAACTAGATGGGGAGCCCCACTGAGCTAACACACGAATCCCTCTTACACAGCCCTGCCTTTGTCCTGTCTGGGCTGCAGCTCTTCTAATCTTCTCATACTATCTTCAGCAATGCAAGCAGAAACTTCTTCTGGGACCAGCCATAACAAAAGATGCCTTTCTTTATTTTTATATACTGTATGTATATATTTGTGCTGTCCCTTCCTCTCCCTCCCCCACTGCTCCCACCCCTTCCTATAGCACCAATCCTAAGCAAGGACTTGACTGGAACAAGTCACAAACTATTCACAGCTTTGGACAGGAATGCATAAAGGAAGTTGGCAGTTGGTTTGATCAGACTTCTTTGACCAGGCTTCAGCAGGAATGTCATGAATGTTTTCTTTCAGCACCATGGAAAGAGATAGATTCTAGTTGGTTGGAATTATCAAGGAAGACATAAAGGAAGATGCTGAGTTTGATAACGGCTCGAAACAGTTAGTAGTATTAAGTTTAAGGCAATTCAAATGAAGGGGGTAGAGGGGATTATTAACAGCATAAGAAAAGAAAGTCTCATGAGCAGAAATAAAAGTAGCATCTAGAAGACAGTGAAGAGACTATGTTGACAGAAAAGGGGAGTGGTAAGAAAAGAGCTTGGGTAGATAAGGAAGAAATGCATTATGAAACTCAGGAAGAAGAATTTAGACTCAATGACTTATGCAATGGGGAACCATTGTAGGTTATGATCATGGAAGTGACATTTATAAGCAGTGTTTTAGGAAGATTATGCTAGCAGTAGAATACAGGAAGGATTAGGAGACACCAAAAGGCAGAAATATTTTTTAAATGAATTAATTACAAAAGATTGAAATTTAGGCATTGTGACAAGTAAATAGGGAGATAGGGTGGTATATTGGAATGTATAACATTCAATGAGAGTTTGGAATCCTGAGTTATTTTTCTCACCTCTAGTAGTAATTCATTATGCAAACCTGGGTCAGTCACTCTGGGTTTCTTCATCTGCAAATGACTAAGTTAGAATGGTTTAGATAATTAATTAAATTATTTAAAGTTCTCAGATTTTATGGTTTTATGATACAAGAGGGCAAGGCATTTTTATCAACTATTTTTAAAATCATATCATAAATGCTTCACTATTTTAGTTTCCCTGATTCCTCTGCTGAGAATATTTTCCCCCCTCAAATTTCACATGATTCTTTTTAAAACTTCTACTGTATTTATAATATCATCTTATGTATTCTTATATTGATATTGGTGCCTAGGGTTTAGCCTTGATGGCATGGATCAATACTTATCTAAACTACTGATTCAAACAGTGAATACATGCTCCTCACACTTTGAGTAGTCAGTAGTTACTTAATAAATGTGGGTTGTAGCTTTATACCTATGCAGGGCAGAGCTCCAATGGATGGCCTAAAAAATGTGACAGGGCCTTCTATGTCATATGAGTAAATAACTGAAAAAACACATTTGTGTTTAGAATTGGAATGAATTACATGTTTAGCATCAGATTTGTCTTTCTATTTATCTATAGGAGAAGCAAATTTGAATTTTAGTCAATATTCTCTTGAAGTGAGTATACTCAAATACTTGTGTGGATGAATGATTTCATTTATTTTGGAGCTTCCTCAAAAATGTATATCACAGTGTGGGCATTTGTTCATACCTACTGTGAGCCACTCAGTGTACCACACTAAGCATTCAGAGATGTGAATGAGAATGTACCAGGCCATGTGGGTAGTACAAGGAAGAATGCTGTTTATTGATTCTTTAGACAAGGTTTTCATAGATCAGTGAGACAAAGGAACAATACCTGAATTTTCTTATCATTATTTGGTGCAGGAGGTTTTAGATAGTTGTCATATGCTGGAAGCAGCACAAAATAGATCATCTAATAAGGATTTTAACATTTAGGTGACTAAAATCTTAGGGTAGAGCCTTTGGTGTCAAAACTCAACATCCTTTTAAATACAGTACATCTTAAAGGAAGATTCCAGGAGTGAGCTTTTGAAAGCCACATCTCAAAGGATTTCCTTTAGAGGTAGCTGTTGAGATTTTATCCTAGTCCTGGATCAGGTATTTTGGCTCTCCACACATACTCTTCCAAAAATTTGCCACACATGTTACACTGAGCAAAAATTCTCTAATTTTTTTTTCTGGATGGAAAGGAGGATGCCAGGTTGGAACAAATATTACATTTAGGTATTTCATCTCCAGATGAAGGGTGACTAATATAAAATAACTGAGTGTTAAAGCTAGAAAGGACCTTTGCTACCATCTGGCTCAAGGGTTCTTAATCTAACGCCAGGGGTCCCAAAGGATAGCTTTCAGGGGGTCCACAAACTTATATGGGAAATTACATTTGCCTTTCTTTGGAATACTATACATTTCAATATAGACAACAATTTTTTTTTCTTCTACGAAGGGGACTACTGGTTTCTCCAGACTGTCAAAGGGGTCCATAGCATTAAAAATGGTTAGAAATTCCTGATCTAGTCCAATATCCTTGTTTTGCTGATGAAGAAATTGAGGCCCAGAGTAGTGATTTCTATTATACTGCACTGCCATGACCTTAATACGAAATAAGAAGGACCGAGCTTATCCTAACCAGAGCAGCATAAGAAACAGTGTTGTATGTATGAAATGCCCTAAGTTCTTTTAAAAGAGGTTCTTCTAAAATAGAAAATATTATTTTTTTTATCAATTTTGTAATGAAATTTTCCTTGCCTTCTTTTGGATGTTTCATTAAAACCTAAGGCTAGAACTCAAGACCATTTCAAAAGGTTTACCTTGTAAAATTTCCATAGCACTCATGTGGATGGGGGTAGGGTGAGAGGTGTGGCTACAGAAAGGAATCTGAGGAAGAAAGGCAGTAAATAATTCAACCAATATTAACTGCAAACTTTCTCTAAAAGCTGAGGTAAGATACATACCTCACAACTGCTAGTCCAACAATCATTGACTATAGTACACTCTTTTAGCTCCAAAGTGAAAATGGAAAAAGGAATATCATTGCTGATCTTTTATCCTCTGACCACTTATGTGGTTATAAAAGCCATCTTTTCCTTTCTTCATTAAAAATTTTCAATAATATCTAAGTGATTTCATCCTATAACCTCACAGGACCAGCTTCATTGCAAGGAAAGCAACTAAATTAAGTTTTCCAGCTGTTGTATATCAAGAAATATGATATTTATTCACAAAGAAGCAAACAACAGATGCATTTGCATGGTTGAGAGTTCATCTGCTCCCTCACAGCATATGAAGTGAAATTCGATTTGCCAGTCAATGACCAAAATGCCCCAGTCCACTTAAATTTGAGACCCTTTAGAAAATCACTGTTAATCTGTAACTTCCTTTCCAGGTGAGAAAACAACTAGCAAATCATCATTTGGGATTTTTCCTTGGGATGGTCTATACATTTTTATTCTGTTTCAACATTTTGTCCTGTTTCTTGTCACTCTTTGTAAATATAGCTCATTTGTAATCATGGTGGCCAATTTATTACTCTCTAAAAGATGACATGAACTGTCTTTGATGTTTATTTTCACATTCATGGCAATTTTCCATAAAATTGATACCCAGAAAGGAGAATCCAAGAGAAAATGTCAGCTCCTCTAAAGCACCATCATATCACCCATAAATGAACATCTTAATTGGTAACAACTTCGACACAATGAATAGAATTTAGATATTTTGTGTACCTAGTACTACTCTGACTTCTGAGATTTTCCAAGAGAAAACAAAGGCATTTGTGGGGAGTGGGAGTAAAGAGAAAAAAATTGTTACTTCCAGGTGATTCTTCAAGACCAGATAGGAATAGAAGACAGTTTAAGTTATTTGGGAACTAACTGGAAATTTTGTGGGGCATCTACATTGTTTTAGAACATGTTTTGTCTTGCTAACTGCCTTTCAACCTTTATCAGCCAACATTTCTAGCAATGAGGAAGTTTGGATTGTAGAGATAGGATGGAAATCACATCAGTCATTTTTTCCTCAGGAGAAGTTTTGATCAAACTTCACAGGACGATACACTCAAAATAGGAAAGTAGCTGTGTTCAACAGAGCTCCTCCAATGGGATTTGGGATTTTGGGCCAGGAGTCTTTTGATGCAGTGTAAGCATCATGTAAACTCAGAGGTAGGGATTTCTAAGAATCTGAGAGGGCATCTAAACTGCATTAGAGCTACACCACAATTTTTATCTTGAGCTCATTTTTCTACAAAATCTTATAACTTTAAAGGTGTCTTCCTGATAGCAACCCTCAGAGGTAAGGAATGGTATTTTCTGTTCTGTACTTTTTATATAAGGAAGACATAACTCAGCCTGCTAGAGTGACTTAGCCACAGCTTCAGTCACAGGGCTGGGACTCACATCCAATTCTTTTGACTCAAAATTCAGTTCTTTTTCCCCTCTACTCTTTCAGGCTGCCTTTAGGTTTGTAACATTGGACGGCAGACAGTTACCATATACAGACAACTCTTGCTCAGATTCTAAGTTAGATGCTGAAAGAGACAATGAAGTACAGTGGTACCACGTTGGATCTGGATTTTATGACTTGAGTTTTATGTATGACTCTTCTTACTACTTCTGTGTCTTGAGTAAGTCACTTAGTCTATTTGAGCCTCTCTTTCCTCATTTATAAAATAAGGATGTTGACCTAGGGGTCTCTTAATTTCCACAAAGTTCTAAATCTATGATTCTATAATCCTGTGACCTGCCTCACCCCCCAAAAATGGTGGCTTACAGTCTGTCCTGGGCTTACAGCCTTGGGGACAAAGCATTCTCCCAACTCTCAAATTTTTCTTTGTAAGTCACCTTCTCACTAGTGACACTTCCCCAAGTCAGTGGCTTCTTTGGAGGAAACTATTACAAAATAATATGTTGGAGTCCTTTGAGGAGGTAGCAGAAATATAGATAAAAGGGAACTATGGTTACAATCTATTGTGATTTTTCCAAAGGCTCTGGAAGGTCATTTGGATTATTATTTACTATCATAAATTGTAAACATGTACATTTGTGGTGTAGAATTTTAGCTTTTCTGACAGGATTTTAAAACATGGTTTAGACATGGTAAATATCATGCCACATTATTAAATCACTTATTCTATAAAATATAAAACATTATGTAGAAGACAAAACACCCACAACAAAAACCTCCTCCAACCTCATGACCTCAAAAGAGTCAAAAATGTGCCAAATCTGTGAAAGAGATAACTAAAAATAAGAAGAGAAACATACCAGGTAAAAAGCCTTATGAAATAACACTGGAGAGCCAAAAAGTTGAAGTTCTCACTCATCTTTCAACCCCTCCACAATGCACTGCAGGTAGAGAGTTGGCCCAACTAATTTGACAGACCTGTGTTTCAAAGTTTAGAAATCCATGGTAGATATTACCTGATCCCTACTTGGCACAAATTCAATTTGAATCTGTGCCCAAGAGAAAAAGGACTAGAAACATAGTTATAGTAAGTTTGTGTATGGAGTGCATTAACATAGGGCAGGACCCCAACCAGGTCCCTAAACTCTTCAAGGAGAGGAGTCAGAGAAACTGAGTCTCCATAATCTGCAAAGGAAAAAATAAGATATAAGTCATAGCAGTAAAAGGAGAAGTCAAAGAAGAGAAGCCAAAGACAAGTTGTGAGAAATATAAGAAAGAGGATGACCAATGAAAAGTTAAAGGGGAAAAGGCTTCACAGAATTCTAGTTCCCAAGCAAATAAACCAATGGTTAGACTAATAAAGACTAAGTGCCAGAGGCCACTCTTGGGAGAAGCTAAAACACTTGATTCGTCATTCTGTGCAGCCATGCATTGTCCATACTTTGGCTATTTTCTGCCTTTACTCCACTAATGCTGATGCTGATCAATTCTCCAGACCAGCAGAGGTCATGCCCAGAAAGATCTAAGCCTCCTTTGACTCTGCACTCCTTAGGACCTTGAAAGTTTCTCTTTACCACATCCAATTTTCTGTTCTGTCTCTGCTTCAGAAGTTCCATATGAAACAAAAAGAAAAAGGACCCATATCTACAATGAGATTTATATCAGCTCTTCTTATAGGGGCAAAGAACTTGAAACTCAGGGTGTGCCCATCAATTGGAGAATGCTACCCAAATTATATTCTATAAAATAATAGAAAACTCCTATGTTATAAGAAATAATAAAAGAGCCAGTTTCCAGGGAACCTGGAAGACTTAAATAAAGTTGAGTAAAGTAAGCAGAGAAAGAAAAAGAGTTGCTAAGAAAACCAATTTTGAAACATTTAAGAATCCTGCAATGATATAGTATACTCTCCACCTCCTGATAGAGAAGTAATGGTTGTAAGATAAATAATAAAATGATTGATTAGATGCACAAACAACAGAAGAAAGAAAGATCATCAAGTGACAAAACCTTCTAAGGGGCTGGATTTAAAGGGAAACAAAAAGGTCAAGAGAAGAGAAAGTGGAAGAATTTAATTTAAAATGATAAAAAAGAAATTGAATTTGAAAACTATGAAATGTGCAAAATATCCAGGAATCAATTAATTAAAACACTCAATCTAATTTCAATAAAAATTACAAAATATACTTTACAGAAAAAAGGCAACAAATAACTGGAATAATGGCTTATGGCCAGATTAAATATAAAGAGAATAAAATATTCACTCAATTAATAATATATTGCTATGCCAAATATATCATGTAGAGATTATTTTATAAAATATAACCCAATAAAAACAAAATTCATTTAGTAGAATTTAATTTAGTGGCTTTAATCTCAAAAAATAATTTAAACATAAGAAAGAGGAATCGACTCCCATTCCTGAAGTTATATTATAAAGCAATGATCATTAAAAGTATTTTATATTGATCAAAAAGTATAAAGGATAGATTGTGGGATCAAACTAGATAAGCAAAAATTAGAAATAAATTTAGCAGAAGTGTTTGACAGGTACAAGGGTACAACTTGAAAAGAACTCTTTATTTAATAAAATCAACTAGAGGTATTGCAAAATAATTTAGTCAAAAATAGTTTAAGAAAAAATTCTATGTTATGCATGACAATAAATTCTTCATAAGTGCTTGGCTTATATATAAAAGATCCCCTTTTTTAAGTGCAATAAAGTGGAAGAAGGAAGATGCTTTTCAAAATTATGACCACAAAGCAAACTCTTAACCAAACCAAGGGGAGAAGTGAAATTTAAAAAAAAAACAAACAACTTCTATTATTACATAAAATTAAAATCCTTCTGCATTAAATCAAAACAATACTGAGATACCACATCACACCTATAAGACTGGCTAATATGACAAAAGAAGAAAATTATAAATGTTGTAGAAGACATGGGAAAGTTGGAATATAATTCCTTGTTGGTGAAGTTGTGAGCTGATCCAACCATTCTAGAGAGTAATTTGGAACTGTGCCCAAAAGGCTATAAAAATGTTCATACTCTCTGACCTAACAATAGCTCTTCTAGGGCTTTATCCTAAAAAGGTCATAAAAATGGGAAAAGTACCCAAGTGTACAAAAACATTTAGAGCAGTTCTTTTTGTGGTGGCTAAGAATTGGAAATTGAGGCACATCAATTGGAAAATGGCTGAAAAAACAGTGGTATATGAATGTAATGTAACACTATTGTCCTATAAGAAGTGATGAAGAGGCAGACTTCAGAAAAGTCTGGAAAGATTTATATGAACTGATACTGAGTGAAATGAGCAGAACTAGAAGAACATTGTACATAGAAACAGCCACCATCTTTGATGACTGATTTTGATAGCCTTTCTCAGCAATGAAAGGACCTAAAAGAATATCAAAGGATTCATGATGAAAAATGCCAATCACATCCTGAGAAAGAACTATTCAGTCTGAACACAGAGCCTAGCAGACTATTTTCTTTCCTTTTTTTTTGTCTTGTTTTGTTTTGCTTTTTTTTCTTTCTTATTGTTCCTACTATATTAATCCAATGTGACTAATGAGAATGGAAATGTATGTGTAGAGCCTATAGCAGACTGTATGACATCTTGGGGAAAGAGTAGAGGGGGAGAAAATTTAAAACTTGTGGAAGTGAATGTTGAAAACTAAAAATAGGGGCAGCCAGGTGGCACAGTGAATAGAGCACCAGTCATGGAGTCAGGAAGACCTGAGTTCAAATCTGGCCTCAGACACTTGACACACTTACTAGCTGTGCGACTTTGGGAAAGTCATTTAACCCCAACTGCCCTCCAAAAAGCAAATAAAAAAAAAGAAAACTAAAAATAAATAAACTTTAAAAAGCTCTTTTGCATGAATAAAATTATGCATACAGAATATTACAGGAAACTGATAGGTATAATTGTCTGTGTCAATCATTTCTAATAAAGTTCTTATATCCATGATGGAGAGATAATGGTAGCGCAGTAGAGGAAAGTCCAAGGCGTGGAGTCAGGAAGACGTAAGTTTTAATTTAGCTTCAGATACTTATTAGCTACAAGACCTTGAATAAGTCATTAACATGGTTTCCTCACGTGTAAAATGAGTTGGAGAGGGAAATGGCAAACTGCTCTAGTATCTTTGACAAGAAAACTCCCAATGGGGTCACAAAGAGTTGGACATGGTTGAAACGACCAAACAACAACAACAAATAGGAAATAGACACAAGCATATAAGACACTAAGACCTACGATAGAAAAGTGGTCAACAGGTAGGATCAAACAGTTCTTAAAAGTATTGCAACTACTAACAACCACAAGAGAGCTTACTCCAACTTCCTTATGATAAAAATTTCAATATAATTAACTGAGGTTTCAATTCATAATCAGTAAATTGTTATAGATGACAAAATTCAGAAATAATCTTTATTGAAAGGGTAAGAGGAAGATAAGGTAAATCTGTCAGATTACTAACAGATCACTGGTGTGAGCCACAGCTACTAAGACCAAGAAAAGAAAATTCTCTCTATGAAAATCCTTGGCACTTTCAAATAGATCAAAATCAGAAATAGATATAGTTTTATCAGTGGAACAGCACTCAAAGAGATGCACTTACTTTTACCCTATGTAGTACAGTGTTTAGCATATATCAATGCTTTATAAATGCTTTTGAATTCATTCATTCATGAAGCTGTGAAATGATCCAAAGATTTCAGAAAACAACTTGCCTTTTTGGAGAAAATTGCTAGAATGCCCATATTCTTTGACCCATAGTCACATTATTGGGCAAATATGCTAAGAAGGTTGAAAAATTAAAGATATTATATAAATATATCTCTATCTATCTCTCTATCTGTCTAAACATGTCTATCTATCTATCTACATATATATCCCATTTTTAAGGTAGGATTAAACTGCAAACAAAGGGGATACTGATCATTTGGAGAGTGGCTAGACAAATTGTGTTTTTAAGAATATAATGGAATATCATTACACTATAAGATATGATGACCATGAAGAATTCAGAAAAAAAATAGGGAAACTTGTATGAACTAATACAGAATTAAATTGCAGAACCAGGAAAATAACATACATCAAGACTATAACAATGCAAAGAAAGAAAAAATGAAATTGACTACTCTATAAATGTTATCATTAATGGAGACTCAGGAAATGTGCACCTTTAAGCATTATATAAATGTAATAAAAACAGTATCAACAGTAGCAGTAGGAGGAGGAGGAAGAAGAGGAATGGGAATAGTAGTGCTGCTGTTCCTGGTAGTAGTGGTAGTAGGAGCAATAATAGTAATAGTTGCTACTATTATTATTCTTCTCATCATGTTTATCACATTGGCAGAAGCAGCATGGAACAGTGACTAGAGAATTCATGAAGAAGACCTAGATTTAAATCTTTCTTCTGATATATGTTAATTGGATGTGAGGTGGGTTGGATTTGCCTGAGCAATTCACATATACTCTAAATGCCTTCAGGTAACTCTCTAACTGGATAATTCCTTAACGTGGATGGAAGAAGACCTGGCTGAAAAGTCCTCTAGCACTAGCTGTGTGACTATGAACTTATTGGTTAAACTCTCTAATCCTCTGTCTCTTCATTTGTTAAAAAAAAAAAAAGCAGGGTGGGGGGATTTGAATAAGTGGCCTCCAGTTCCCATCCAACTCTAAATCTATGGTCCTAATACTCTATATGTTATAGAGTAGGCACCTAGATCTGTTTTGGTACAAGTGTATTTTATCAATGAGATCAGGAAACATGGAAAATGAAAGAAAAAGAAACTATGGCATTACCCTCAGAAGACAGACTTCTAGATAGGTCTTCAGAAATTATTCAGTGGCAAGAGAGAATAAAAAATTTCATAATTTTAAACTGAAAAAATAATTAGCAACCACCTGTACCTGGATAGCTCCCAGCAAAGATTAGGAACACTAAGAACTTTAAATAAAGTTAAACATTGCTGTATATTTCAGTACCTATTTGATTAATGACATCAGTAGTGACAGATAGTTGCAATATGGAATACAATGTTTATATGTAAACAATGCATCAGTCATTTAGACCCAAATTTACCTCACTCCCACACAAACCTGGTGTCAGGTTTAGTGTTTTTCCCTGTAAATTATAGAAATGCTAAATATTGAATATGATATGGTGAAATCCTTCTAGAAGTGACAGACAAAAATTTCAAAGTTTTTTAACATGCCCTTCCATTGTTTTTGGAATCACAAGATCTCAGAGTTAAAGGAGACCTAGCCAGTTAGTCCAACCTATACTTGAGTAAGTCTCTTCTATAATATACTTAATAAGTAGTCATCTAGATTTTGCTTCAAAGCCTATAGGGAGGGGAAGCTCATTAGTTTCAGAGGCAGCCCATTCCAATTCTGTATTATTTCCAATTGTCCCGCAGTTTTCCCTAAAGTTGGCTCTTTGCAACTTCAACCGAGCACTCCTGGCTCTGCCCTCTGGAGTCAGCCAAAACAAGTCTTCTACTTCTTCTAAGAGATAGTCCTCCAAATACTACAAGGCTGCTATCCTATTTCTCTTCTTGTTGTCTTCTTTTTTCCAGGACTCTTTCCTTGCCACTCATATATAAAGCACTGATCACAGTTTTTCCTGCCATTCACAAATCTCTCATCAAGTTAGCTATGACTATACAGCATGACTCAAGCAAACTCACTTCCCCCAAACCTTACCTATCAATTTTCTTTTCATTCTACCCAAAACAAATTTACCTTTTTTTGCCACCTCAGTTGATTTGGCAAACTAGCCATTTCATAAGCATTTTCTGACATCTGTGGAGATAGCCTGGCAAGTCTTTCACAGTTTTATACAGAGACAGACTTTCATGCAATGTCAACAGTTATTTTTCAGTTTTTCTCATGAGGGCAGTGGAGGCTTGTATTTGACAACCTTTTCCAAGTTCACCACAGAGTTATTCACACACAAGATGATATGAAAGGACAGAACTGCAGAGGAAAGAAGTGTGTGTGTGAGTTTGTGTGTGTGTGTGTGTGTGTGTCTAGGAACAATATGGAAGCACCACAAGTCTTCAAACGAATACAAACTGCTTCCAACACAGTTCTTTCATTTATTCATGTCCAGATTGGAAGAGAAGCAGACTTTTAAGGATTCTCACCTGAAGTAAGAAAGCTCAGTATAGCGTAGGATCAGATGATCAAACACCTAGAGTTTAATGGACTTAAGAGGCCATCTGGTCTAAGGCATTCACTTTACATATAAAGAAACTATCTGTTTATGTGGAAGGTTAAGAATCTTGCCCAACGTTACAAAGGAAGTAGACAGCAGAGGCAGATTTTTGGACTCAGGTACTTTTTTCTTTCTTTTATGTGCTAGCTTTCTCCATTGTGACTATAAGCCCCTTGAGGGCAAGAACTATCTTTCTTTTTTCTTATTTTATCTCCATTGGCTTATCACAATAGCTGGCACACAGACAGTACTTAATAAATATCTATTATAATGTTTTCTGGAGCCAGCAATCTTATTACTGAACTATTTATCTAAGACATTTGACATATAATATAGTTAACATATTGTGCATTTTTAAAGCTTAAAAATCTTGTTACAAAGCATTCTTCACAATAAGGAAGATCATGCAAATGTTATGGAATCCATATTAGAGAATAGATTCACAAGATTCAACCCTGTCTCCTAACTTAAAACCCATTGCTTTTTAAGCTGTTTAACACTATACAACAGTGAGAATTTTCAGAAATTTGGGTGCACTATAAAAAGCTGCCTGAATAGTTTCAAAGTTTATATGGCCCTTGGATTTTTTTTTCAGTTTACTAGAATCATGTTGTAGGTCCTAACATATTTAATCTCTTAGCTTTAGGACTTTTATTTTTTCTGTTAAAAAAGTCATTACACCCATTCGTCATCTGAAGCAAGCTCTAAACTTTAAAAGGAAAAAGGAGAGAAACCAGTATATTGTACACAAAAGAAAGAAGTATCTTTTACTTTAAATTTTTTTTAGTATACTTAGTATGACCACCTGTAAACTACATACACATACACAGACACATATAATACACACATACACACACATTATAAAGTAGGAGTGAGGAGTTAGGAAACACAATTGAGGCAAAAGGAAAAGATTTATACTTGAGAAAGACAAGAAAAATGTGAATAATCTTATGTTAAGTGAAATGGGAATGGCAGAGTCAGGGTGTGGTTGGTCAATCAATCAGTCACTAAGGATTTATTGAACCTCCCCTTTGAACAAGCACTGCAAGTAAAAGTCTTGTGAGTAAAAAAGACACAAATGAAACTATCCTCAGGGAACTTGTATTCTTTAGAGGGAGTCAATGTCTCTGTCTCCGTGTATGTTTGTGTACACACACAGACACACAGACACACACTATAAAGAAGATTGTTTTGGAAGGGAGGGTGCTAGAAACTGAGAGAGACTTTCCTTATACAGTAGATAGCATATGGAATCTGAGAATGGGCCTAAACAGTTTGTGCTAATATTGTAATTGTCCATATTAAATAATAGTTGGCATTTATGTAGTTTTAATTTAATTTCTTTCTCTCAACAGCCCTCTAAGGTAGTTCCTATTGTTATTTCCACTTTAAAGATAAGGAAACTAAGTCTAAGAGAAATTCATCACTTGCCCATGCTCACAGAAATAGTAAGCATCTACAGCAGGATTTTGATTCAAATTTTACTCATTCCCAAGTCCTATTCCACAGTATAGAAGTAATTTGTTATATTTCATAAATTTTCACCAAGTAACTTTGATGTGGACAAGTCATTAAATTGCCTAAGAGATTATAATTATTCATATATAATATATATGTATATACATATATATATTATATATATACATGTGTGTGATGATTATAAAATGAATTAGAGGTTAAAAGAATACAAAGAAATTAAGCATAGAATAATTAAACTGCTTTTCTTTCCACTGATTGTCATTCACTAGAAAAAATCAACACTGTCACACTCTTTAACACAGTAAACATTAGCCAACGGCATAGCAAAAATAATCCAAACAATTCATTTATATAGGTTTAAACAATCAATATGGAACACCATATGATAGATATGGCTGCAAAAATTTGCATAAATTATGAAGATTGGCAGTGACAAATCACACAGCCCAATTTCTGATATACGACATCTATGCAATAGTCTTCCTGCAATAAAACCTTAGTCTAGCTAATGCTTTCCCCTGACACCACACCACCCAGCCCCTTCCAAGATCTATATCCAAACTTTCAAGGGCTTTTCTGAACCAAATTTGACAAAAAAAATTGGAGACTGGCACATCATTCTCATGATAAACCATGTTTTCCTTCTGTAGTCTGCATCTTTGATACATCACACTGGGCTTTTCCCATCACACAAAGTGTGAAATTTCTAAACTCTTCCCCTTCACTTATCTAAATTGAACTTTGGCAGCCAACAGCTAACTGTTGGAAAGTTCCTTGAAAACGATCAAACCATTTCTAGATCTGATTGCAAAAAGCATCTGTGTGTGCCAAGATAGAAATTACAATCTTCATCATATACAAAATCATACTATGCATGATTAGCTCTAGAGAGAAAACTACCTTGAAAAAAATTAATAAAACATCAAAGCTGGACATGACTTCAAAAATCCACGTGAGATTGAAGCATTTGATGCAATTAAAAGAAGTGACTAATTCCTATAAGGCAGTGCTCCAGTCATAAAGACATTTTTGAGTAAGTGATATTTTATCCCTCAAAAATCAAACCTAAACTCTGTGTTAAGTGAAGAATGAAATCTCAAGCTTGGCTTCAAAATGGCAATTTTAAGTCTTAATGACCTTCACAGAGCACTTTTGAACATTACATTAAAAAGATAAGCCTTTGAAAACTTTAAACTGTGGATAAGTAGGCAATATTTGAATAAGTAATTATGGGAGTTACAAAGAAGTGTAAAATGTATTAGCACTAAACTAAAATGCATAGAAATATGAGAGAAATTGACAAATGGGGGTCAGTTAAGTAAAGACCTATATTCTAATTTACACATACATTTATAGAATACATTTTGGTCAAATTCCAGAAACATTTCTGAGTAGAACAGATCACTATGCTCATGGTCATAATTTCTGTCCTTATTACCCTTACATACCTATGCCACTAATAAATAAAGACGTCCTCCTCCCATTTAATTCATTTGACCCTTTCTGCATATTATTTATGTTTTAGAATTTCAGAAAAAAATATTTTTAATATTAACAAATTCAAGTAAATTCAACAACCATTTCAAAATACCTACTATGTTCAAGGCAAAGAGGATTTATAAAAAATCTCATATTCCCTGTCCAAGCAGTTTTTAATTAAGATATATATCACATATGATTAATATCTCAACCTGATGGCCATTATGGTGTTGCTATCATTTTCAAAATTAAGAAACTTGAAAGGAGGAATGTATTCAAGAAGAAAAATGAATTCAGTTGTAGATACGCTGAGTTATGTGAATAGAACTTTAGATGGAGATGTTTAACAGGTAGATGCAAATGTTGCACTAACATATGGAATATTAGCAACTTTCTCCAAACCTCATCAATATCAAAACATCTGAGGAAAGGAATTATATGCCAGTTATAAAATAATTAAAGCTAAAACCATAAGATAAGACAGAATCCCTCAATATAAAGTTAAAATCTCATGGGTCAACCAGTGAGCATTAATACTTAGAGTTATCAGTAAGAATCCTTAAACCCAAATGTTTCAATGTGCCTGCTACAGTCAGCTCAAGCACATTTTCTGACTTTTGATTTAGGATGAGGCCATTGGGATTTTCCATGGCAATAATTCTGCTCAACTCTTCCCACCCTGACCTTATAAGAAATGTTAGACATTGACTCTTGATATTGAAGAAACATCCAGGCCTAAAAATATGACACTGAGATTCACATGCTAAGAGGAAACAGCAATAGCCTTTACTGAAAAGGGATGGACTAGTTTTCTTCCCTTACTAAGGTTACCAAGACCTGGACAACCCCTATTTCTTTCAGCTGGAGGAAGCTGGGCTGCTATAGCCCACTCTCCATGTTATGTGTACCAGAGAAAAAGGAGAGGGTCCAAAGAGTGTGTGACAGGAAATATTAGAGAAAAGCTGAATCAAAATAATCCATACAGAAAGCCTGATTAAAAACCTAGCAGAGAAGCAAATAAACCAATACAGAAGATCCTCAAAACAGAAAGAATGAATAGAATCTTAAACAGTAATCAATGTACTTTGAACAATTATTATAATTTAAAGAAAATTGCAAAGAGGTCATATAGAAACAGAAAGTTTTACTTGGAGCCAGGAAAACTTCAATTCAAGCTCTACCTCTGATAGATACTGGCTATATGACTCTAAGCAAGTCACTTAACCTCTCATACCTCTAGGCAACATCAAAAACTGTAAGTTACAGAGAAGGTGACAACCTGCAATGGTAGAGGGAGTTACCTTAGCTAGCAGTTCTTTATATCAATGAAATCAAGAACTCATTCTTGTTATCTGATTAAAGACAATTTGATATGAAACTTCCCAGAGAGAACAGCAAAAAAAAAAATTCCAAAAGTTCAAAAGAGAAATATATCTTAGACAAATAAACTAGAAGTGAATTTACAATATTAAATATATATATATATGTTAGTGTCTTTCTAAAGAATTAGAAGCTGAGACACACACACAAACATGCTTACACAGATGCAAAGAAAAAGAGAAACAATTAGAATGTAAAAATTGTGAAACAGAGGAAAACTTGACAGAAGAAAAGCAAAAAAGCACCAATGTTAAAATATCCATGAATTTTATATAAGTCAAAGCAAATCACCTTGAAGACAGAATTCATAAATGTAACTAAGGGATCATAGATCACACAGGAGACTATTACAAATCAAAAACAAACAAAAATCCTTAATAATATAATATAGAAAATAATACAAGAAAACAAAGTAGAGCTACTCAATACAAATAGTGAAATTTTGATGAAGAGAATCCACATGTAGCAATTTAAAAAAATCTAAGTCTATAACATGTAATAAAGCTAACATTTTCCATGATATATGAAAAGGTTTGAAGGCAGCCAATGGAGAAGTTTCCAAATAATTTGAATTCTATATCACTATTCTTCATGCATGAAAAATTTTAAAAAGGAAGAGAATAATATATTCCAAAAAGCAAAGGAACCCCAGTTGCATTTGAAAATGGCATATCCTACAAACCTGAGCCAATCAGCAGTGAAATGGTTGGATGTTCAACAAAAGAAAGGCATTTGAGGCATTCCTGTAAAACAAAACAAAACAAAAACAGAGGTAAGCATATTATTCAACTTATGGACATTCCAAGCAGAAGCCAGAAAAAGGTAAATAAGTACAATTACCAAAAATGCAAATAATAGAATTGGGGTACTAGAGCTTTGGGAATCTAGTAGATTTAGAATTATCTGTATAGTTAAAAGTCCTCAGAAGATTTATTTTGACAAAGAGAAAGTATGGGAGAAAAGAAGAGGATTAAGGAGAGGAGTAAAGAGTTCATTCAGACTCTGGAGTAGGAGTATGAAGATGAATCATCAAAAGATACAGAGAGAGAGTTGTTAGATAAGTACAGGGTATCACAGAAGTCCTAAGGAAAGAATACATTAAGAAATATGAAGTGGTAAGTTTCAAATGCTGCAAAAAAAGCTTGAGGAATATGTGCACTGAAAAAAAGACAGTTAACCTTGAAGGCAACATATAAGGTAGCATGATGAGAGTAATGAACACATTGAGGCAGTAATAGATATTTCACTTTCTAGAGATTTTTAAGCAAAGCAGAGGAGAGATACTGTTTAATAACTTGAAAGAGTAGTTCAATGAAAGGAAAAGTTTTCCTGTGCAGGATTTTATAGATCATGGAATGGAGAGGAAGAAAGAACAATCTAATCTAATGCCTTCATTTTAAAGTTGATGAAAGAGGACCAGAGAAATGAAATTATTTGTCCAAGGTCACACAAGGTACTATGGAGTAGAACAAAAACTGGAAGCCTGCTATACTATGTCTAGGACTCTTGTTTCCATACCAAAATTCCCTTCTGACTGATACAAGCTCCTAGCTTTGTACCTCAGTACTATGCCTAAGTATCTTAGGAAGACTAAACAGGTCTACATGTTGATCATTAGTCTCCTTTCTTTGTGTAGCTCAGTGCAACAGTCATGTTCCAAATCAAGATGAGAGTAAAAAAAAATAAAAATTCTGCCCCTTTCCACTAATTTTGGTTAGGCTGAAAGTCTTCTCATTAAATCATACAGTAAGATGAGCAAAGGTGTGATATATGACCAAATTCATCGAATAGGTGAAAAGATCTTTTTTTTCCTATTTTTTGTCATAGAGCTTCTGAGGGTCCATTTGCCTCTTAATGCTGATGTCAAGAAATCCTTCTAATTAATATCCTCTTAAAACTGGTATTATATGTAGTCACATAGGTTAAATGTCTTGATGAGGGTCATTTAGTCAGGGCCAATAACAAAGTATGCCAGAAAAGTAATACATGTTATTGCAGAAGGAAGTTATTCTGACATCTTACATGAAATGGGTTGTTAGTTTTGATGCTTGACTATAAAGTTGAATACATGATACCAAAGGCTCACAGTGCAGCGGCAATAGAACATAAATACTTTGTCCAATGCTCTATCCAAGGAATCACATTATTTTTTTATTTAGGTCTGATGAATATGTTTAAAATAAAAAGTAAATATGTTAGGTTGTCTTGATCAAGAGCACATATAATTATATTTTAATAACCTATACTTTAGTTCTAAGAAGTTGTTTGAAATAAAAATGATTATTGTGAGACATGTGAAATTCCAGGAATTAATCTTAAAAATAGTAAAATAATTCTTCCGTCAAATTGAAAAGGCTCCTTGATTCAATATTTCAGTTGAAATTTCTGTCTTTTGAAATTTCACTATAGCTAGGCATGGTGGCATATGCCTATATTCCCTTTTACTGGGGAGGCTAATGCTAGTATATTGTTTAAGGGGAGTTCTTAGCTGCGGTGGAGCTAAAGCAGATTGGGGACTCAAACTAAACCTTACAACAATATGATGAGCCCTGTGGCTAAGGAGGTGGTAATTGACCCATTTTGAAATAGAGGTCAAAGCTACCATACTGTGTTGCTCAATAGTAAGGTTGGGCCTGTAAGTGATCACTGCACTTTCAACAAGGATGAAATAAGGGGACCCATACCCAAATTTTAAAAATGTATATATAGGTGTGTGTGCGTGCACGAGCGCATGTGTGTATATGCTTATATATTGTTTTTCCCCTTCATAGTGAAAGTGGAGGAACACTTGCTTAAGGCAGAAGACAACACTTTATCTATCACATTTTATATACATATATGTATATACATATATATATATATATATATATACACATACACCCACATACACACACACACACATATATATACATATACATATATAGCACCTTTTTAAAGAAGGTTTATATAATTACGTTTTATCTTATTCTCACAGTTCTTATCCCATATAGAGTTTCTGAGAGAGGAAAATTGGCACATATAAAATACTTTGTATTCTTTGTACTCTTTAAATACAAACAATTAAGCTGACAGGGGAAAAGTAATGCCATTTGTTCATCTCAGATTTAAGCACTTTCAATATGCCATATAGATATTTAAATGTGAAAATATATGTTTGGTAAAAACCAAATATTTTAGTAATTCATAATATGGAGTATATAATAGGTATTAAATGAGTCACTGTTAGATGACTCATTCTTGAAAAACATATTTCACCTGGAGTTTGGAATCAAAGTAAATGCAGATATGGTATCTTTGATGACAAAGCTTCTAAAACAAACTAGTACTTATCTATACAACTACTAGAACTATACCTGAAAGAGAAAAAAGACTCTTTTTACTAATAAGTATTATAATATATGAATATATGTATATATATATATTTTTTAAATGTATATATGTGTGTATAAAAAGTTCAGCAATTCTTATAGAAGCCCCAACCTAGAAACCAGGAGGATAACCACCTATTTCTGAATGGCCAAACAAATTATGGCATATGAATTGCGACAAAATGGAAAGTTTCAAAGAAAAATATGGAGTCCTCTATGATCTAACAGAGTAAAATGAGACCTAGGAGCACAATTAATGCAATGACAACAACATTATGAAGGAAAAAATAATTTAGAACTCTTACCAATACAATGAAAAACTATGAATCCAGAGAACCAAAGATAAAGCATGCTATTTATCTCCTACCATGATGGTGATGGACTTAAAATGCAGAATGAGACATCCATTTTTGGCCATAGCCAAAGTGGGAATTTTTTTGCTGGACTACACATATTTGCTATGAGGGTTCTAGTTTTTCATTTAAGGGGAGGATGGGGAGGGACAGCAGCAGCAGCGAGATAGAGGGATAATAAATATTTCTTAAACTAAATATTTACATTAAATAAACAATAAAACATAACTTCCATCTAGTTAAAAGTTAATATAAAAAGAATGGGAGCACATTTTAATGAAAACACATTTTTATTTACTTTGTTCTATATAAACATATACATATAAAATTCTTGTCCATCGTTGAATATGTCACTGATGACACTGTAACTAATTATACCAAAAAAGAGATGTGACTAGTACTATCAATAATGCACATATTTTTCACTAGTTTGTAACTATGGCTGCTGTTTGCAGAGCCTTTTGCTGTTTGAAATCTGCCTCTTTCCTTTTGGACTGCAATTCACTTTTGCTCCAAATAATTTATTGCTACAACCTCAGTAGGTCTATTTGCTTTTTTGCCTCCTGTCCCACCACAGTATCACAGCCATATCCCTCATTGCTTAAAGATGTTTAAAATGAGCATAAGTATTTTATAAGAAAATCCTGAATATTTAAGTCTTTGTGGGGGAAGAAATAGAACTGCACTTTGTGTATTTTACCACAGCTCACTGTTGGGCTAAAATTTAGAAAAAAAACTGTCAAGAATGCCCATGAAGAAAAAAAAATAACAGATAACTTGATGTTCTCATTCATGTATAACTCAGGAATGCCTTAGCCTGATCCTTGGGCTCACTAAAAGTAACAGGCTTATTAACTTGTTATTTTAATACATACTACATCAGAGAAAAAAACAAATGTGAGCATCATGAGAAATCTCAAAATAATCGGTTTTTTTCTTTGCTCTAAGCTGATTAAGTGGTTTTCCGAAATGATATGAATTCATTGGCTTCCCCATAACTCTATAGCGTCCACTCTGCCATATTACTGAGAATCATAGAGGTGAGGTCATTTCATCACTCCTTGAAAAAAAAAGCAAAGCGTCTGCTAAAATCTGACTTCATTTGATTTACTCTCCAAGACTGTTTTTTATTAAATATGTTTGACTGCTATCTCTAATTAAATGTAGAATTAATTTTGGCAAACTAACCACAGATGCAGTTTATGTTCAATTTTATCAGACAGATTTATTTATAAGCTGTCAACTTCTTGAAAGACTTCATTTTGGAGCAGTTTTAAATTGCTAACAGTAGCTGTAAATGGAGCTACTGTTCTCTGGAACACTAAAGGAGAAGTATGCTATAAATGTCCATTCCATCTGTGAGGAATCATAAAACAATCACATTCCTTTATTTTTTTTCCCTCCTTGAGACCTTTATTAAATTAGTTCAACTCAATTAAAAATAACTTCAAAAACATTTCAGAGCCTTTTGTTTCATGGAATACTTGGAACTCTCGGCACGGAACGTCACCCTTTTAACTAATCCCTTTTGCTAAATGGAGGAGAATGGTGGTATTGTGACTTCAGACAGTGCTTTCAAGGGTCTCTACTGTACCGAATTGAGGTCATTGCAAGACAATGCTCAACACCCAATAGCCATTCAAACATTCTTCACAACTCTATCAAACGTGTCTTTCTTTCTCTTGCTTGCTTTCTCTCATGGCAAAGTCAGAGGACAATGGAAAAAGCCTCCAGCACCATTTATGGTCACCATATTTGCACATGACAAAGTCTATTCTTCCTGGTTTGCCAATTTGCTATAAAAAGAAATCAACCCTGGGATAGATTTTCCCACCATTACAGTTATTCAAACTTAGTTTGGATCAGAAAAAAAAATACACAACAACAACAACAACAAAAAACCTGTTAGAGTGATGGTATGTGCTGTTTGAGAGGCTGACTTGCCATTTTTGTGTATATGTAACAAAGCAAAGATGGAGAATTGAATGGAGAATTGCATATGTCACATTATAGCCAGCATATGCATGATGAAGTATACAATTTAGGGGGAAAAAGAGATAAATGATAAAACAGGAGCTATTACACCGCATCTTATTGTCTAGCATTAACAATGTTATAAAACTTGCTGTTTGTGAATAACAATGCTTGTGCCCCACAAGCACTATTTAGCTTTGCTTGGGAGCTTTTAATGGTTTCAGCCACAAACAAACAAAATCAATTGCTGTAAATTTTTCTCACCAGGGCAGCTCCTTTCAGTAAAAGATGTATCCAGAGCATCGTCCCCTGAATAGATGAGAAAGAAAACATCTTGCAAGCTATATAGTGAAGTTGTTATAATAAAGATTTTGATTTTAATTAAGAATGGGATTTGTAGGACAATTAGAGAGATGTAATATTCTTTGAAAGAAACAGTGCCCTTTATTGGAAAATACCATCTGAAATGGTATGGGTGCACTTGAAGTTGAATTAAGGCTTATTTCTTAGTGTTTCTACAACTAATAAAAAGAGAACATAGGTATACAGAAATTGTAGGTACCCCACCTGAATTGCAGGGATGCAAAGATGTCATTTATCTGTGTAATTGTTCCCTGCTCAGGCTTCAAGTTTCTATGCGATGCAGACTCCAATCATACCCTCTTTTAACTCGTGTACTTTCTTCATGACATATATTCATCATTCTGAGCCACAGATATTGTAAGATATCAAATTCTACTTATATAAAACACAGCCTACATAGACTTGCCACCTCATCCTAGAAAATAATTTTAAAATACTTTACATTACAAAAAGTAATAATATCTCCTAGGAATTTTTGGCCAATTGCCCTAAGAAAGCAAGTTCTTTTACTGTTTTGCCACATTTCTTTTAAAAGTCCTAATAATTGAGAGGAAGCTACAGTATCATGGGAAACATTTTGAATTTAGAATCAGAAGATCTGGGTTCATGTCCTGGCTCAGACACATTCCCACTCAGTATCTTTTTTTCCCATTTTGGAAAATGAGGAAACTACTACTCAATACATACTTCACAAAGTCATTTGTGAGGAAAGTACTTTATGAATCCTAAGATCATTACAGAAAAATGAGTTATCATTTCTACTAATACAACTTTCCTCCACTAATTTCCATATCATAATGTGGAGGTACTGTGGGGTCAGGAAGTCTATATTGATGAACCTCAGATTCAGGGAAACACCATAATACAGTGGGGAAAAAAACCATGAAATTTGGAGTCAAAGGATTTGGGTTTGAATCTTAGTCCTATTCTTTACTACCTCTGTGACCTTTAGTAAGTCATCTAACTTTTCTTGGCCTTAGTATCCTCATCTGTAAAATGTCACCTCTAGGTGACCTTTTAGCTCTCAGTTTATAAGCTTATGATTATTGATATGGAAATGTTCTGCATATCAACTTGATAATGGATTGTATGTCTGTTTTGTGAGAATCAGACCATACCAACTTAAGAGGCTTATCACTGGGATGTTCATGGGGTTATGATTTTTTTCAGCTACAGTATCATCACAAAAATCTGTCAAGTCAAGGAGAAGTTGTTATCTATGACAACTGAGGGAGACTCTTCATTGAAGAAAGCATAGGTCCTTCTAGTATTTAAGTATTGTCAATTATGTAACAGGGATACCTCAACACCAAGTCAGAATACAAGTCCATCCACATGGATGTGGAACACATACCCAGCTCCAATGGTGGTACCCTAGTCTAATAAGGAATGACAAGGTCTCCTAATTTGTAGTGGAATATTTATATTTTCAAAAAATGTGCTGGAGAAACAGTAAGAATGCCATATTGCTCACATTTTTACAGTATTTCCTGGCTCAATGAAGAAGGAAATTTTCATTTAACCCCTACCATGCATACTGATAAAGCCTGATGGGGAATTGCTCTTTCCCTATAGACTATATTCATCCACAGCAGTGACTGCTGGACACATCATAATTAAGCACACTCAAACTATTCAATCCCTAAATACAGTACCAGAAAGACATATTAGTAACACACTTAAGGCTCATTCACTCCTCTTTGCTGAGAGAGGCACTCAAAAGTTAAGTCTAAATGGTGCTGGTTAACTGGATATACAAACTCAACATTCAGCAAAAATCAGGTCCTTTGAGCTGTTTTGTGGCAGGCAGAAGGAAGGGCTAAATATTCTGGGTCCTCACTTCATAGTTGTATAATTTACTTGAAATGGACAGACCAATTATTTTTTACCTAGATCAAATAAACTCAAGTGAAAGAATAAATATTTATTATTTTAATATTTATTTATAAAGAAACATTTATAGACCACATGAAAGAAGTAGGTGGGGGAGAGCTGGAAGCGAGGTAGAGGTAGAAATACAAAAAGTATTAAGGTAAGATCCTTGTCCTCAAAGAGTTTATAATCTTCTTACCCTATTCATAAGATCAGCAGAATGCGTAAAGCTTTTCAAACTGACAAGTTCACAGGACAGCAAATAGTCACTATCTCTCACTATCTCCAAATAAAATAATTTAACATATTATATATGTTTGTGTGTGTGTGTGCATGTGTATATGTGTGTGTATGTATCAGGGGTGGGGGAGTAGGGGAGCTTTGACTTCAAATCTGTGGGTAACCAGAGGCCACATGTGGCCTTCTAGGTCCATGGATGCAACGTTTTGACTGAATCTAAATTTTACAGAACAAATCCTTTTTATTAAGGGAATTTATTCTGTGAAATTTGAATTCAGTCCAAGGGATTCACTTGAGGACCTAGAGGGCCATATGTGGCCTTGAGGTCGCAAGTTTCCCACCATTAGATTTTCCTCTTTGTAGGTACTGATAACATGTTTTCATACATAGTAATATTTCTTCCAGCTACTTGAATTCCTACCATTCTTTGGAAGTCCTAAAAATGAAGAACTTTTAAAATGTAAATTTTAGATTAAAGGTTTATCTCTCCACCCCCTACTCTTCCAGGAACCAATATAATTAGAAAAGACTGAGACTAAATAAAACCATGAAATATTGTAATTGAATATTCAAAGTTACATCAAAAACTATCTTATCATCTTTAAATTATTTTGTAATTAGTATCAATTATTATAGCTAATTACAATAACACTGTGCTGTGAGGTAATGCCATATGAAACACAAGACTAATTCTGCAGCTCATAATCACTTCATACTCATTCTACATATTTTATGGCAACAATTAATATTAGGGTCCTCCTATTTGTGTCTCACTCAACCCCCATATAAACTAATACTAATAATCAAGAGAAAGGGTTAAACACAAACATTTGGCCTTCATTTTATTTTCAACCATTTGTTAGAGATATTAAATTATAATTCTTAATCATTTATCTAAGGAGTATTCTAAGGACAGCATTCACTCAGAACATGTTAAAATGACATTTGTGAGTATACTTAGAAAACAACAATGTGTTTTTCAGATTTTTTAGACTTCCAGTTGATTATATGAAGTCAAAGGAGATACTACTAGCAACTGAAATCCTTTCTCTAATGCTTCCTTATGACAGTAGTTTCAGGAAGATAAACAAATATAAATTATATAAAGAAAAAAATATAAATTAAAAATGTAAAACATTCAAAAGAAAAAAGGGCTCTACTAGTAAAATACAAACTCTGGCAGGTCCATCCTCCCAGAAACTGTGGCTTAGTAGGGACCTATTGCGAACAGTGTCTGGGAACCAACGTATATTCCATGAGGCCATTCATCCAGGTTGGTTATAGTCTAAAAATAAAGTCAAAGGATAAATAATTTTTTGGCCTAGGAGATTCTGGAAGACTGCTGCAGAAATATTGAGATATTCATTTTTTCAAAGCAATTCCCACAAGTGACAATATCACTTATCACTGATGTAATATGATCTATCTGATTGAAATTGTTTGTGATTACTTGTAGAATAAGTATACCTTATAGATTCCTCCCATTCCTCCTCCCAGTCAATATTTCTTCATATAAAATTAAAAAAAATGCCACTTGGGAACATTGTTCACCTATTTCCATCAGAAAGGATGGAACTACTACCAGGTTGAGAAAGAACATAACAGAAAGACACCACTGTATTGAATTATATTGCATTGTTTTGTATTGTACTACACTGCAATGCATTGTGTATCACTTTGAAAAGCTCTGCTTTCTGAGATTATTCTCCAATGAAAATAATAGATCGATAGCACCAAAGTGCAAAATAATAGATGGATAGCACCAAAGTGTAAAGTAATAGATAGATAGCACCGAAGCATAAGTTTGTGAGATGGGAACTGTTAATAAAATTAAGAGTCTTCAAACCTAAGACTTTCAAAGTTTTTGGTGAAAATCTTTGGCAGATTTTTTTGGCTGGTAAGAGTAGAAATTCATTTACTTTCTGCTCCATTGCCTTTATGTTGCATAAAGATGATCCTTGACTTGGGAAATTTAATCCAGAGCACAACCTCTGAAAGGTTCTGCAGCAGTAGTAAATTCCTGATCATGATTCTTCCAAACTATATTTGTCATCCATAAGCCAGCAGATGAGTTAAGTTTGGAGAGTATGATCACCTAGAAGGTTAACGAAGATTATTTTCTTCCTTAGGAACTCATGAAATGTTTATTCATATAGAGATTTGACAATGGGTGGAGCACATGCTCACACTAACGTAATGGCAGCTTTTTTTTTTAATACATCAATGTCAGAAGGGAAAATGTTATGCTTCCTCTTCTCATGCCTCCATCAAAATAAAATTTCCACTGGAAGGTTCTCAATTGGATCTGTGTGAACTTGTAATGCTTTGTCAGAGTATATCCATCTGTAAGGATATATATATATATATATATATATATATATATATATATATCTATTTATCTATCTATCTATCTATCTATATATATATATATATATGCACGCACACACACACATATTCCCTGTCCTCACAAAGCTTCTATTCTTATGGAACCATAATAGTAATAACTTCCAACACAAAATCCTATAGGACACTCTTTGTGAATCATGAAGGAAGAATAGTAAATTTACAAATGAGTCTTGGAAAATAAACATTAAAAGTTTTACATTAAAGTTTTCATTGTTATGAAAACTGAAGAGAAAGAGAAATAGCCCAGGAACAAAATGGTACAAAAATTACTATTCGTGGGGAGAAAATTCAGTTTCTACAAGATCAACTTGGGTGGTAACAGAGAAAGAAAATCTCAGAAATTACTTCCCAATTGTTATTGTTGAGCTTACATAATGAAACATTTGCAGAATTCACTGTTATCTATGTGCTTTCATTACCTGAAAATATTTGGCATCCTGTTGTTGAGATTAGAACCTGAAATGTCCAGGAGAGATTCAGGTCTTTTTAATGACAGGCACACAATGAATTCTTGTGAATAAGGCACAATACAAATTCTAACAAAGTTAATGCTGCCTTCTACCAAGTGAATTCACAACTCTAATCATGTAACATAGGGAGGTTTTCAATGTGACATTTGCAACAGTTTTTAATCTAATGTTTTCTACACTTTGGCTCAGGTCTAGTGCCATTTCCTAAATTAATAGTCATAAATATAGTCCTGAGAGCCCTTAAGTAAAAATGCCATTTAATAATAATTCTGAAGTCATATGTAAATATGCCCTAATGAAATCCCTAATGTTTTTCTTAGGCAATTTAAAATATATAGAAATATAACTCACTTAGAGAAACAGCATGGTATAAGAGGATAGAGACCTGATCTCAGGAATCTGGGACCTTCTGGGTTCAAATTCCATCTCACACATATATTGTCTGTGGTACCCTGAGCAAGCCACTGCTTCTCTTAATTCCCCAGACAACTCTCCAAGACTATACAGGGCAGGGCAACAATAGAATTGGTACAGGGCATTTAATCAGTAGGCATTTGCCACACCAGTGAAACCACAGATCTGAAAAAAAATACAACCGTGCACCAACTCTTTATGATGGTCAATTGATGTTCAATAAATACATATTTGGATGAATTCTAAGTTGTGTCACTTTTCAATATAATTTCCTTATCAACATCACTTTCAAAATTCACTAGACTTACATAAATTAATTATAATGACATTAAATAAAATGAAGATGAAAAAATTCAAGTTCCATATCATGGTTAATTTTTTTGGTTAATTTCCTAAGCACAAAACCAATTAAACACATACTTTTTCAATTATGAAAAAAGTAGTATATCAACATTTCCATCACATTGTTTACATTTTGTAATTTATTAAATAGTAATCATTTATGAGTATTTTTTAAAATTGACATGAATTTGACTTTTACTTGTTAAAATATCTGATCAATTTTTCTTTATTTGGTTCATTTAAAAACATCATACAATGAGAACCTGACAATAATAATAATCTGAATGTTAGTCAGGGTTTTCTAAGATACCAGATTTGTCAATGTATGCACCTTGACATAAGAGGATAGTAATATGGAATTGTTCAGTCCAACTTATAATAATTATTAAAAGGAAGGTATTTTATCACACATCAAAAATATAGAAAAAATATTATGGCAACATGGGCTTACAAGCTTCGGGATTTTGAAATCTGAGCTATCCTAAGCTAATATTATAGAAAGTAGTACTTTAACGAACTAACAGGGGGACTCCAGAAACAGAAACTGACACTGAATTATAACTATTAGGAAATCTTTGAAAAGGTTGCAAAGCTCTGATATTTTAAGATTAAAACAACATTTATTCTAACAAGAAGTAGAAAGAGCAATATCACTCTTCTTCCTTACTCTAGTTTTTCATATACCTTGGTCCTACTCTGAAGGAACCATCTAGGATGGATTAAGTGACAGCAAGATGGATCAGTGGTTAGAGCTCTGGGCCTGGATTCAGGAAGACCTGAATTTTAATCTGGTTTCAGACAGGTACAAACTGTGTGACTCTGGGAAACACTTAACTCTGTTTGGCTCAGTTTCCTCACCTGCAAAATGAGTTAGACTTATAGCACACCTACCTGTGCTAAAATTCATAAATACATAGGTATAGAAAGAAAGACATGTCAACAACACAATAAAAAGTTCATTTCACACACACACACACACACACACACACATACACACATACACCCCCCCCCCAAGAGCTAGCAATATTTGTAATGGACAAAGGAAGAATTTTACTAGTTAGTTCAGGGGTAAAGTAAGCGTACTTTCTTTCCCATGTATGAAATAATGTAGTACTTCATTTATACAAAAGCTGGAAGTGAAACTTTAGATTCCATAAGCAAAATCAGCAAAACTAAAATAAGAAGAGTAACTGTTGCCTAGGAGAAAATATTTGCATCAAATATTTTAGATACATATTCACTGCTAAGATATGTAAGGACCTGATGCAAATATATGACTAAGATTTGTTACTCAGTAGATATTTGGTCAAATCATATGAACAGCTAGAAAAATACATCCAAATCCTTCAATAATTATTTGCAAAATCCTCTACATCAGTCACAATAAGATGTAAATAAGTCAAATTAAATGCAAATTAAAACAACCAATATGTTTCTTCACACTCATCAAATTGACAAAAGGTGAAAATAGTCAATATTTTGTCATTGTTTTTGTTTGTCCTTCATTCTCAGATGACCAAGGATATAATGTCAGTAATGTCTTGATTTGTGCACGATCTTGATTTACAAATTATAAATTAGTCAAAATTGTATTCCTATGGACAGAGTAACCACAGTATGATGACCCAAGTGGAGAGCAAGAAAATATGCGGCAAGGGAAGAAGAAAAAGAGGTGGGAGAAAGGAGGAGGAGGGGAAGGAAATGGGGAATAAAAGGAAGAGAAGGAAATGAAAGAAAGAAAGAAAGAAAGAAAGAAAGAAAGAAAGAAAGAAAGAAAGAAAGAAAGAAAGAAAGAAAGAAAGAAAGGAAGGAAGGAAG
>CM053597.1:143275444-143306522 GCA_028646575.1 Pseudocheirus occidentalis | reverse complement strand
GTCAGCTACTATTACTCTCAGATAACATGGTAAAGAGAATTAATACAAAATGTTTGCCCCAAAACCTGGTTTACTCCTTATCACAGATACACCAGTCAATATTTAAGGAACAATGGGAAGATAGACCGAGTGGTATATTTTGATGGAGTTATGCATTGGTACAACTATTTTCAGAAACAAGTTGATATTGTGCCATGAAATATACTAAACTGTGCATAGCCTTTGACACAGAAGTTTTACTACTGGGCAAAGAAGCCAATGACATCATCATCATCATCCTTTATCAAACATATGCTAAAATAGTCACAGTAGCATTTCTTATTCTAAGTGGAAACTGAATTGTCATTAATAAGGGAATGGCTGAAAAAATTGGGTATACTAATGTAATGGAATACTGTTATATCATAGGAAATGACAAATACAAACTAATCAAAAATACTTAGGAAAGTTATGAATTTATAGAGGTCACCTAGATTATAAGAAATCATTGGATGAAGTATTTCTTGCTATATTGTGGAAAAGATGTAAAATAACTGCTAACAGGAAAGATGGGTTCAGAACTTGTTGAATGGCCATTCTCAAAGAGTAATACTTAATGATTCATAGTATAGATAAGAGCGATTAAAATTTTTTTTTGGTTCAAAAGGACAGAACTAGCAGTAATGTAGGGAATTTTCACAGAGACAAATTTAGACTTGAAATAAAGAAAAACTTCAAAATTGTAGCTGTCTCAAAATTGAATAAACTATCTTGGGAGGTCATCAGTCTATGTCACTGGAGGCCTTCAAAGGGAGGGTTGCATCAATATTTGTCAGGCATCTCATACCTGACTTCAGGTATGGGATGGATATACCATCAAGGTTCTTTTAGACTCTTCTGTTATTATTCCAGAGGCCAAGGGTTGTATACCTTTATGAATGTAAAAATGTTGGCTGATTTTGCTGAAATTAGTCTTTGTTACAAAGGAGAGTCCAGTGGGGTAGAAAGTAGATGATGATTGCAGTGCAAAACAAGGTGGAGTGAGGTTGGTAGTATCAACAAGACTTTGAAAAATTTACTCAAATTAGCCATCAAATAATCTCTACCCTACTTGAGCCATGTGCAGTGTAAAGTAAAAGAGATTTTAGTCATATTTTATGTCTCTAACATCTACAAACAAACTAAAAAGATCCCTCAGTTGTTTTGTCAGTTAATATCAATAAATCAACATTGAATAAAATTTAAAAGAAAATGTTGGTTATCTAAAAGTCAGCAAAAATTCTGTAAAAATATTTTCTTCCTACAGAAAGCAAATTTTGGTGAAGCAGGAAAATTATTAATATTATTTCTAGCTAATAACAATTTCCTTATCTTGATTCTCTATATCAGAGATTCTTAATCTGAAGCCCAAGAATAAACTTCAGGGAACTGGTGAGTTTATATAAGAAAAATATATAAATCTTCATTTTCAGTAATTTTCAATTGAAATTTAACATTTCCACCCATTATTGAAAAACATTATTTTGAGAAAGGATTCATGTTTTTTAAATTTTGTTTGTTTTACTGGCAGCCAAATGGATCCATGATACTAAAATAATTAAGAATTCTTGGTATGTACATATACAGAGAGATGTTTATGCTTTACACTGGAAAAAGGACCTTTTTCATTATCTATATATTGTTATTAAGGAAATGCAATTCATTTCAGTTCAACAAAGTATTTAAGTGTGTCTGGTGCTAGAAATTTGAAGGGCAAAAATGAAATAATTTCTGCCCTTTACTAGCATAATTTCAGAGGCAACTAAATGGTGCAGTGGATTGAGTGCTGAACCGAGGATGAAGAAGACCTGAATTCAAATGGAGCCCCAGATACTTCCCAGCTGTGTGACCTTAGGCAAATCACAACTTTTGTTTCCTCATTTGTAAAATGGCAATAATGATGTACTCTCTTCTCCCCTCTCCATCCCCACGCAACACTTTCTACCACTTCTTTTGGAAAGGTCCTATCAGTCGAATTCTCTAAGTTCAATTCACCATCCCTATGACTCCTGGGACCAAAATCTCCTTCCAATGACTTCCATTCCCTTTACATGTTGCCTGTACTGTCAGCAGTTTGGTATAATAATGGGTAGAGGATAGAGTCAAGAAGACCTGAATTCCAACCTGGCCTCAGATACTTACTATCTGTGTTTTGCGGGGCTAGGCATTTAACATTTATTTTTCTTAGTTTTTTAAATCTGTAAATGAGGATAATAGCAATTAGTTTCCAGGGTTGTTGTTAGGATCAAATGACAGAATATTTGTAAAGTGCTTAGCACAGTGTCTAGTACACAATAAGTGCTATATAAACATGATGATGATGGTGATGATGATGAGGAGGAGGAGGAGGAAGAGGAGGATGATGATAAGCTCCTTGAAGTCAGTAACTGTCTTACTCTTTATATTTGTACCAGGGCATTTATCATACAGTATCTAGAACATATGTCTAGAATATAACACACTTGATAAATGTCTTTTCTTTCATTGCTCATGGTTTATTCTATGCGCATATATTCATTTGTAGGTATTTATAAATATGTGCATGTATACTCGTGTGATGAGACTGGGCTTATGATTTTATTCTTTTAGATTGAAACTTCTATCCATACAGATCAGCACGTTATTTGAAACTTCTGATGATAGAGACTTGCCTGGAGTGTCAAGTTCAATGCTTAAGTTAAGTCATCCAGTATGGCTTGATAAACCTTTCAAGATAGCCCATTTCACTTCTGGACAGTTCTAGTGAAATTTTCCTTTCATCAAGGCTAAATTCTCTTCTTTGCGATTTCTACTCACCGCTACCTACTTACTCTTACATTTTAGGACACTCATATTTCTGCACCCTGGTGCCAAACAGAACTATTTTAATCTCTTGTCCATGATAGCTCTTAAAATACTTACAACCACAGCTCTCATATCACATCCCTTTCCTTTCGATTCCTCCCCTCCCCTCCCCTTCCTTTCTCTTCTGCTGGATAACTTTCTGTAGCTGCTTCAAATAAGTCTCATATGAAATGGATTTAAGGATCTTCACTATCCCGGTTGCCCTCTTCAGGATGTTTTCCAGCTTATCAAAGTACCTCCTAAAATGGGGCACCAAGAACTGAAAAAGATATCCCAGATGTAGTCTGACTGGAGATTATCACTTCATTATTCCTAAAGGCTGCATTTCTCTTAATGTAGTTCAAGGTGTCATTAGCTTTTCTTTTTTCCTTTCAGCTGCCCAATAACACTTCTGTTTTATTAAACTCTACATTTTTTTCAGAAAAACTACATCTTATATTTGTAAAGTTAATTTTTGAACCCAACATCAACTTCACATTTCTCTCTACTGAATTTCATCCTTTTATGTTCTGACCCCTGCTCTAGTGTATTAATATCTTTGTACTATATTAATCTTGCCAGTTGATGGATTACTGACTCTACCTTTATGTCATCCTCAAATGTGATAAGCCTGCCATCTATAACTCTATGCAAATAATTGGCATAACATGGCAGCACAAGACATTGTTCCTATCAAGGGCACAATTCTTCTAGTCATTCAAGTTCACAATCTCAAAGTCATTCTTAATTTTTCCTTACTATGCAAAATGCCATAACCAATTAGTTTCCAAGTCTTACTGATATTCCCTCCATAGAATCTATCCTATCTCCTTTTCTCCATTCACAAAAATGCTATCCTAATAAGGACTTTATTTTCTCTTGCTTAGACCTATAACAAAAGCATCTTAGTTGGTTTGCCTGTTTCTAATCCCTCTCAACCCACTTCCAATCCAGTCCTCCAGTCAAAACAATCATCCTAAGGCACATGGCTAAACATATTATTCTCTTGCGTGAACATCTTCAGTGATTCCTCGTTGCTGTTTGGATAAAATGCAAACTCCTCAACCTGGCATTAGAGGTCTAAACTCAGAGCAGGTATTCAGTTTTTTTGTTCTTTGATTATTTTTTATCCATAAATTTATATATTTTAGACACCTAATACTTGCTGAGGATAGCTGACTTCATGACACCCATGTATGAAGGGTTTACAAATGAGTGTTGTATTAAATTAGATTTGAAACTCTTTAATTTATCAGTGGCCGGTACTTAATACTAGGCTGGGTATTTTCCCCCACTACTCCAGATACTTAAAAGTTTAATCTACCATCACAGTATGTGCTCAGGGAATGAAAACCAAATTTAATATTTGCCTGATAAACCATAATGAGGAAAACAGATACATTTTCAAAATAATAAATATATTTTAAAACAAACTAGAAATATTATAACACGTATATGATATTGAAGATTATTGACATCATTGATAGTCTCTAATGATATGGATAACTGAAAGTTGAATGTAAATCTCTGCAGCAAAGGATATTGTTTGAACATAGTTCCTTTTTGTTCCTAATCCAGACCCAATATTAATAAAAACTAGGTTCCAAACCACAACCAAATGATCTGTTCTTCTTAACTGAATATGGAATTGTTGTCTTGGCTAGAATTAGTCAGGCACAGTTAGTACAATAACACTCAGTGCCTTCCTGTGTAGCACCTGCTGCATGTTATTTATTTCTTGTTAGCGACATAGCACAACAAATTGTGCCTTTTAACAGCTCATTGAGTAGCAGAGGAGGAGATGTTGACAGTGGATTTGCTGGTAATCTTCAATAGTATCAATATATTACTTTCAAATAATCCACTTAAAAAGTTAGTACTAATCCCATCTAATTCTTTGGAAAAGTTCCCTGCTCTGAGTAATTTTTACATGGTCCTGAGGATACAACAGCAGAAAGAGAAGAGATAAACACTCTGGTCTACTTCTCTAACATACTAGTGAGGGTGGTTTTAACGGAACGAATTTAGTCAATGGAAATGAAGCATCACCTCTTTTGCAAAAGGCTCACAAATGTTAATAGGATGATCCATAGCAGTTAAAACTTCCATCTATTTTTATGGCTCCTTGGCTTTCCCCAGGCTTTTAAAGTACTATTGCAGATATAAGCAAGTCTCACACTGGTATCATTTCTGGTCCATTTTTATATGGTGAGGAAGTCTACTTTTATGAGGTCTGAATACAAAATAAATATAAAAATGTAATATAGAAAAGCTTGAATCCATATGTATATCCAGACATTTGAAGGAGACCAATTGCTTCCACTAACACAGTTTCACTGATGTAATAGATTCACCGAGTCCACGTGGATATGATACAAGGCAGTGACTACTAAGGTTTTCATTTGTACATTATGTTTTATTATGCTAGAGGCTCTAATTGAACTTGGTTCCAAGCAATTACCCTATGACAGAAGACTATGGAGATAAGATTTCACTGACACAGAGAACAAAGAAAATGAAAGGGCGTGAAAATTACAATGACAAGGTTGCCTTGGCAGTTTTGATGGGGGTAAAATGAAATCCTTGACTAATAAGCTGAGCTAATAGAGGCAGGGGTGAGGAGGTTAAGGAGGGGGGGACAATCCCCAGGTGAACCCCCTGAGAGACTTCCCTAAGAATTGATCCATGTACAGTGTTTGGGAGCTCAGGTGGCAAATCAAATGAATAGCACACTTGAACATAGCAGTCCAAGATTTACAAAGTGCACTCATCACAGTAAACAAGTCTAAGATGGACAAAGTATAAGTTGCATTGAGATAGATTGAATTGCTCAGAATTGGTACACCAAGTACAGGGTGTCCCAAAAATCTTAGTGTAGATTTACTTTTTAATACCTTAAATCTGCACTAACATTTTTGGGACACTCCAACTCCTTGTTAATGGTTTACCAAAAAACTACTTCCCAACCCATACACTTAGATATTTCTTTTTTATATTTAATGGTCTACCAAAAATTTAAATATTCCTTTTGTCATTTCTATTACAATATGAATGATTACATGTACACATTTTGTATTTGAATATAAATACTAAAATCTTTATTTTATGCGTGGAAATCAAAAAGAAAAGAGGATGACCTTCTCATTCAATATGAATAATATGAATATGAAATATGAAATCCCTCCAAAAAATTATTGTATGATGACAACCAAATAAAATGAAGAATTTTCAAACCTGACAAAACTTCTATATACATTACTCAAAATATCAGAAATAAAAGAGAGGATCATAACTAATAAGCCAAATACATTCCTATTTTTAAAATTTCTTAAATAAGATTCTAAATCAAAGTTGCATTCTGATTTATCTTTTATGTACTGTTTCTCAAAATTGGAGCAGGGAGCTCCCGAAAGAATAGTATATATGGAAACTAAAGACATTTCATTTGCACATACTTTACCCTGAAATCTTAGCATGGCCTTTTGCCACTTATTAAATATCCATAGCATCTGGTTGGGGAGAAAGTGCTGTCAAAGTTCTCAGGGATCTGTAATTATCATGACTTGAAAGACTTTGGAATCAAATTTCTCCAAATTCTAAATTCTTCCCAAGATCTCTCTGTTGTTCCCTTTATATCTTCTGGGATAACTTCACATATGTATGACAAGTAATTTATTAAAAATGTGAATTGGATTAAATTGATTCAAACTTCACAAAAGTCTAGGGTTTCAATGTGGTACAGAGATAACCCAACATGATCTAAAGCTTTGGCATGTTCCATTAAACCTGGAAAGCATTCAAGAATAGATTCATCTGGGGCAGCTAGGTGGTACAGTGAATTGAGCACAGGCCCTGGGGTCAGGAGGACGTGAGTTCAAATTTGACATCAGGCACTTGACATATTTATTAGCTGGGTGACCTTAGGCAAGTCACCTAACCACAAGTCTGAGGACCAATATAGCTAAGACTGAAGGGGAACATCACCAGAAGAATGGCCATTCACCAGATGACAAATTTTGGGTCACAACAATTCATGAAGACCTCATTTAAGAAATGAGAGGGAGAGGGAGTGGGAGATGAAGAAGGAAGGTTGAATGGAGGGAGGGAGAGACAGACAGACATACAGATAGACAACGGTGTGTAGCAATGAAGAGAATACTCACCTAGACACAGTCATGGAACTTTAACATACTATAGTACTTCAATATGACTATAAGGAACTTAACCCTTTTCCTAGCAATTATAATAAAAAGTTAAGTGAATATGGATGAGTATTGGTACTTTACTTTAAGAATTTCATAGCCAACATACAGAGAGAAACATGTACACTAGATACTTGGGGGGCTTGGGATTAGGAAGACCTGGGATTATATACCACCCTTGAATTTTACTAAGCAAATCCCCAATCTCTCTAGGACTTCTTAGACAATTCCCATGGAGATGCCTTTGGAGAGGGAATTTCCAATGAGGAGTTTTCAGCTCCCTAATTTCAGAGATTGTCAGTGCCCATATATTTATAAATGACCTAGAAACGTTGTATATTCTGATGATCATCACATAATTTTTGCCCACAAATGTGATATTTAAATTATTTAATCAACCCCAGCTGCATACTTAACTTATTTAATCTGCAACACAAGTCAAGCACTCAGTGGAGGTGCATTCCTTACTAAGGTTTTTATTTAGCCAGAAGTCTTAAGATATATTTGCTTATAAAAAGGGCATTTCTATACTAGTGTGTATATAAATACCATCTGTATAAGATAGGTCCTTTATAAGACTCTAGAATTGGGGGGGGGCAGAGCCAAGATGGTAGAGAAAGAACAGGAGCCTACTTAAGCTCCCACTCCAACCACCTCCAATACCTGTAAAAAAAAATTACTCTAGACAATTTTTTGAGCTACAGAACCCAAAAAATTACAAAGAGAAACAAATTCCCTACTGAAGGCAGTGTGGCAGGCCAACAGGAAATGTCTATCACACTGGCCAGACCCCAGGTTGCCCTGATCCATGGCCCAGACAAGCCACAGGAGACTTTAGGAAAGTGAATCAACAGCAGCTGTGGAGATTTCCAGACTTCTCAACCCATAAATACCAAAAACAAAGTAAAAAGTTATCTCGGAACTCTCTTAGAACCAGGTGAGGGAAAAGCACAATCGGGCCCCTGACCCCAGGGCAAAATGGGCAGAGATGCATCAGCTGCAGCTGATGCAGCATGGCTGCCTCCAGAGGTCCTGGCCTACAGATCACATCAGGACTGAGCCACCATTCAGAGGGCAATCACACTTGCTTTGATTTTAGGTCTTAGATCTGGGTCACAGTCTTGGGTGGTAATCCTGAGGTGTGTGAACAGTGTGCCAGAGCTTGTGGTGGCTGTAGAGAGGGCACCCTCCTCATAGCTCAGAAAACAGCTCTGACACAACTGTGAAAACCCCAGCAATTTGGGACACAGCTTTCTCCACTATGGAAGTAGAGTTCTGCCCTGGCAAAGAGTTCAAAAGTCAAGCAATTGACTGGCAAAATAAGCAAGCAGAGGAAGCACAATCAGACCATAGAATACTTTTTTTTTGGGGGGGGGGCAAAAAGAATCAAAACATGGAACCAGAAGAAGACAACAAAGTCAAAACAACTGCATAAAAAGCTTGTAAGAAAAATATGAATTGGTTATAGGCCATGGAGGAGCTTAAGAAGGATTTTGAAAAACAAGTAAGAGAAGTGGAAGAAAAATTGAGAAGAGAAATGAGAATGATGCAAGAAAATAATGAAAAGCAAGTCAACACCCTTCTAAAGGAGATCAAAAAAATAATGAAGAAAATAACACCTTAAAAATAGAAAAACTCAAATGGCAAAAGAGGCCCAAAAAACCAAAGAGGAGAAGAATGCATTAGAAAGCTAAATTGCCCAGATGGAAAAGGAATTTCAAAAACTCATTGAAGAGAATAATTCCTTCAAAACTAGATTGGAGCAAATAGCAGCTAATGACTTTATGAGAAATCAAGATGCTATGATTCGAATCCAACCAATGAAAAAATAGAAGGCAATGTGAAATATCTCATTAGAAAAAGCACTGACTTGGAAAATAGATCCAGGAGAGACAATTTGAAATTTATTTTACTACCTGAAAGCCATGATCAAAAAAAGAGCCTAGAGATCATTCTTCAAGAAATTCTCAAGGAAAATTGCCCTAGAATCAGAAAGCAAAATAGAAATTGAAGGAATTCACTGATCACCTCTTGAAAAAGATCCCCAAAAGGCAATTCCTAAAAATATTATAGCCAAATTCCAGAGTTCCCAGGTGAAGGAGAAAATACTGCAAGCAGTCAGGGTGAAACAATTTGAGTACTGTGGAAACACAATCAGGATAACACAAAATCTAGCAGATTTTACATTAAGGGATTGAAGGGCTTAAAATATGATATTCCAGAGGTCAAAGGAGCCAGGATTAAAACCAAGAATCACCTACCAAGGAAAGCTGAGTATAATTCTTCAGGGGAAAATATGGTTATTCAATGAAATAGAGGAGCTTCAGGAATTCTTGATGAAAAAAAAAAACAGAGCTGAGGAGAAAATTTCAAATACAAGAAGAGAAGCATGAAAAGGAAAAAAGGAAAAAGAAATCATAAGGAACTTATTAAAGTTGAATTATTTACATTCCTACATGGAAAAAAATTGTAATTGTAACTCATGAGATTTCTTAGTATGAGGATAGTTGAAGGGAATATATGTGTATGTGTATATATGTATATATACATATATGTATGTATAGGAGGGTGCAAGTGTGTATAAATATATGTGTGAGCATGTGTATATGTGTATACATGTATACATAGAGGTCAGAGGATGATTTGGATATGAGGGGATGATATATAAAAAATAAAATTAAGAGGTAAGGGAGGAATATATTGGTAGAAGGAGAAAGGAAGAGATAGAATAGGGTAAATTATCTCATAGAAAAGAGGCAAGAGAAAACTCTTACAATGGAAGGGAAAAGCAGGAAGGTGAAAGGGAATGGGTCAAACTTACTCTCATTTAATTTGGTTTAAGGAGGGAATAACATACACACACAACTGGGTATCTTTCCCTACAGGAAAGTAGGGGGGAAAGGGATAAGAGGGGGGAACGACAGAAGGGAGGGCAGATTCACAGGGAGAGGGTAGTTAGAAGCAAACACTTTTGAAAAGGGACAGGGTCAAAGGAGAAAACAGAATAAGTGGGGGGGGCAGGATAGGTTGGAGGGAAATATAGTTAGTTTTCCATAATATAAGTACTATGGAAATGTCTTGCGTAACTAGCCATGTACAACCTCTATTGAATTCTTTGTCTTCCCGGGGGGGGGGGTGAGGAGGGAAGAAGGAAAAGAATCTGGAAAGCAAAGTTTTAAAAACAAATTTTCATTATTTTTTTACATGCAACTGGAAAATAAGATATACAGGCAGTTGGGTATATAAATCCATCTTGACCTACTAGAAAGTTAGGGGGGAATAGAGAAGGATATGAAAGAGAACATATTGTGGCAAGGGCTATTCAGTAGTCTTGTTAGTTTGGGGTCCATGTGAATAAAAAGAGGTTCCATGTGAATAGAAAGATAGCCCTTCTGCATGGTAGTCAAATAAATATCAGCACTAGAAAATAAATTGCTTTAATTGCGTTTCAGCAGCATCAGAAAGGGAAAGATGGGGAGAAAAAATTTTAGTTCAAAATCTTGCAGAAATAAATGTTGAAAACTAACAATTAAAAATAAATTTAAAAATTCTCTAGAATAAATCTGAATTTTTACACATTCAATGAAATCAATCTTTTAAATCATTTTTTAAAAAGTTGTTGAAGTTAGTTAACCTTATAGTATCTAGGAAACAAGTGAAATGTTTAGTGACATCATCTCTCTTACTCTTTGACACCAGTTCACTATGATTTATAGGTTATTAACTCCCAAGTTCTAATGATGCAATATCTACAATGATGACATTCCATTAGCACAACCAGTGAACAGCTGTATAAGCCATTGCTGGCACCAGTGCCAGGAGCAATACCCTTTTAGAAACATATCCACCAAAGAGGCTTTATGTGGATGAGCTCAGATGAAGTCAGAGCACACTTGCCTATCTTAAGGACAGTGTTCAGTCTCAATGTGACAGTTGGGTCTTATATTCATCTCTTTATTCCAAAGCAGCCATACACCCAGGAGGCTTGATCACCACAAGACTTGTAAAACCACAGACTGCAATTGTTTCATATATACAGTGGATTATCCAGTCAGTTTCCACATTATTTTCAGATGTTCTTTCCACTACTGTGGAATGGTCTGTAATCCCTGTGATAGAAAGAATACTACTAAAAGGAACATAGAGAGCATTTTACTGCCTGCAGAATGAAGGAAAACAAACCAAGAGTACTGGCTCTACTCTCATATGGTTGGTGAATAAACTTTAAACTTTTATCTTTCCTCCTTCTACTCACGTAAAGAATATTTTTTAAAGAGTGCAAAGAAACATTAAACTAGTACTTCTCAAGTTGCAATGTGATATTTGAATCAGAATATAGACAGAAAGATAGATGGATGGATGGATAGAGAGATGGAGAGATGGAGAGATAGAGAGATAGAGATATATGTGCACATGTATATGTACTGAGAATCATTGTTAAATGCAAACTATTAAATACAAACTTGACCTTAGGTAACATCTTCAAAGTTTACTCCATTAAGTTTCCATCCAAGTCTTTTTATGGAACTGGGAGCTATTAAGTCATTTAACTTTATTTGCTTTGGAAATTATTTAGTGATGCTTTGTTTTACTTCTAAACATAAAGATAGAAGTTTTTTTAAAAGGAACTAAGAAACTATAGTACATGTTAGCACATTTCAATAAGAAAATGAATATGAACATATGAAATATCTCTTTAGTCAGCAGGTGATATATTCTATATGTCAGTGACCCCACCTTTAGAAAACATCATTTAAAGCCTGTTAAAGTTATCATCCAAAGTAAAATAAAATTTTATTCTAGTTTACTTATGGCCTGAAATGATGGAACAAATACATTTTGACAAAAATGTATAGTTATTCATTTCTTTTAGCAATTTAGAAAATATTTTGCTTAATTCCTCATTCATCGCATGCTCCTTGCTGAACTTTAACTTCTCTTTAAATTCCCTTCCCTTGTGTGAAGTAGGGAGGAAGAGGAAAAGGAATTTGATTTCCCTGAATCACCAGGCTGGGAACCACAAAGAAAACTTCCATAGCAGGTATATGGGGACCATGCATCCTATTAGGAGAATTCCCTGGAGTGTACAAAGCACCTAAACAAATAACAGAAGAATGGAAGTTTTACAGGGCTGCTAGATTATGCAAAATGGCTTAATATAACAAAGGAGCTAAAAGAAACTTATAAAAGTATTTCAAAGAAGTGTGAGCTATCTAAAATCTAGAAAAAATAAGTCTGAACAATAACTTTAAAAGATTAATCCATCTTCAATGAAGAGAATTTAAGAATACCTTGAAGGACCCAGCTAAATCAATTTATACAGAACATTTTTTAGCCACAAAGCAAAGAAAAAAGATATAGGAGGAAAATTTTTGAAGTAATATTATAAATTTTTTTCATCAATTGATGCACCCATTCCTTTTAGTATCAAATTTTGTCTATGTTTTCATCCATTTGCTAGGGACTATGGATACAAATACAAAAAAATGAAACAATCCCTACTCTCAAGCATCTTGCATTCTATTGCAGAAAATAATATGCATGATATACATAAATATATACACGATATATTATGTACAGAATAAATCCAAGGTAATTAAGTCCATTAATAGAAGATGGTTTAATCACCCCTAGACATAGGACAAAGAAAACTCCAACTTAAACTGCAGAAAGACTAAGAAAATTAAAACAAATTAATTACTGAGAATGTGTGGATATTACACTAGGCAGCTAGTATATAGCACTGAACTTGAAATGAGGACGACTTGAGTTTGAATACTATCTCAGACTGACTACCTAGCTGGGCAACCCTGGGCAAGTCACTTTCTTGATTTTTTTTCCATTGGTATTCATCAGTTCATGAGTACAAAACAATTTATTCATCTGTAAAATGAGCATAATAATAGCACTTAATAATAACAGTTTATCTATGAGAATCAAAAAAGTTAACATATGTAAAGCACCTTGCAAACATTAAAGTGCTTTGTAAATGCTAGGTATTATTACTATCATTATTCATGTAAAATGTTAGATCAAATACGTTTTCTGATATTTTGGTCTAAAGCAACTTGCATTTATTAAGTACCTACTTTATGCTGTAGAATAGCACTGTGTATGAAGACAAACATGCTTCAGTCCTTGCCTTCAAAAAGTTCCATTTTATAGAGATAAGACACTCTCTCTCTCTCTATATATATATATATATGTGTGTGTGTGTGTGTGTGTGTGTATACATATATATAAAACACCATAGATATATAAAAATTAAAAAACACCATATATAAATAAAAACATACCATATATGCATATATATACATATATGATAACTGCAGAACTTAATCGCTGTATCCTATATATGCTACTCCATTTCCCACCTCCGTATCTTTGCCAAGATTATCTAGTCATTTTCACTAGAAGGGGATAATTTGAAATCAGTTTGGAAAGGAAGAATTGGAGTCAGCTTGAGAAAGACTTTAAGTGTCAGATAAGTATGAATTTTTATTCTAGACCCATTAAGGAGCCACGGAAGCTTTGTGAGTACAGGAGTTGCATGGTCAAACTTTGGTTGTAGGAATATCAATTTGGCATAGATGAATTGGAAAGAGAAGGCACTGGAGGACAGGAGAACAGTCATAAAGTATGTTGGTATAATAATATAAATAGGAGATAGTAAGGAGTTGAACAGAGGTGGTTTATGTCTGATGTCATGAATTAGTTTTGCCAGATAACACTTTATTGAATATAGTGTGAAGAGACTTAAGAATGGAGGGTGACACCAAGGTTGTGAAATTAGAGGGAACTGCAAATGTAGTGATACTCAGTCACAAATAGAAAATTGAAGGGATTGGATTTGGAGATATGGATACTGAGTTTTGTTTTGGAGATGAGATATGCCTCTGTGAAATTAAGGTAAATATATCTAGAAACCATTTAGTTATATATAATTGTAACTCAGGAAGTGAGGGCTAGATATGTTAATTTGAAAATTAACTGTATAAAAAATAATAATTGAATCTATGGAAGTTCATGAGATTACCAAGAAAATATAGAAAGAAAGGGACAGAGATCTGGGGACATAGGCTGGAGTTTACCCAAGCAAAGGACTCAGAACATTTATGGTGACCCAACAGAGAAGTTTGAAAAAGGGTCAGAGAATGAGGAAAGGGTAATTTGACCAAAAATCCAATTATGGGAGAGTGTCTAAGGTGAGGAAGTGGTCAACAGAGTTAAAAGTCACAGAAATATCAAGAAGGAAGAGCTCTGAGAAAAGGTAAATTGATGAGCAATTAGTGGATTGGTGAGAGAGTGGAGGAGGGAAGGAGGAAGAAAGAGAGGAAGCAGGAGAGGAGGGAGATAGAGGGAGAGAAGGAGGGACAAGGAGGGAGGAGGAGGGAAAAGGAGGAAGGGAGAGGGGGAGGGAGAGGGAGAATCTTGATGAGTGCTGGGGCTAGTTTGCAAAAGTTTGAGTGAGAGATGAATGAAAACTGAAGTGAGGTCAATGAATGGAGCAGTTTTTACTCTAAGTTTTGCAGTTAAAGGGAGGAGAGACAGCTTGAAGAGATGTGAAAGTCAAGAAAAGATGTATTTTTTAAGGATAGGAGAGATTTGAGCATGTTTTAGGCATTAGGAAAGAAAGCAGTGAGTAAACCAAGATTGACAGTGATAAAACAAGGAGTGCCCAAAAGAACAAGGTGCCAGAAGAGATAGGATGGGATACAATCAAAGGCACAAGTGGAAAATTTGGTGTTGACAAGAAGAAGACTGACCTGAGATCAGAGTAAAGGAGAAGAGAATTGGTAATGTATTTGAGACACTTAAGGCTATAGTAAAGTGGAAAACAGAGAGCTCCTAATGGATGGCCTCAGTCTTTTAGAGAAAATAGGAGATGCAGTTGTCTCCTAAGAGGGAGTAGGGGCTTAAGGAAGATGATTTGATTGAAAAGAGAATGTTTGGACTAGTCATTCTAGAAAGAATGATAGGGAATCATTCAGGGAAGATTCAAAGGATTAGTATGCATCAATGAAAGCTTAAGTCAGATAGTCAGCATAAATGTACAGGGGACTCAGTCAGCATAGTGATTTGATTTTTTCCCCTATTTGCATTCATTAGTTCATTAGTAGAAAATAACAACATGGATGATTGGAGTAATAATATTTGTTTAATGCGAGCAAGGACAGGGTAAGAGATGAAGGATAAGCAAGGACACAACAAGAGATCAAGGGAATCAAAGGTAGAGGACAATGCGAAGTTGAATTGTTGTGCAATTAATATTTAAGATTATGAATGGGGAAGAGCAAAGTCAGAGATGGGTTGAAGACCTGTAAAAATGGGAGAAAGTGAGGTGACTGGAGGTTGCAGTATGGTTCTGGAATAATCTCAGGTAGGGTGAGGCACAAGAAAAGATGGAAAGGCAGGAGTGATCAGTCAGAGGAATTTCAGAACTCTATATAATACAGAAGGACACAAGAATAAGAATTAGATAAAGAGTTATAACCATCCTAACTAGTGGTGAGGCTGAAGTGAACAATCAGGTCCTAGAAATAGTGGAGATTTACAAATTGAGAAGTCAAGGTGTTTGAAAAGATGCCAGCATGTACACTAAAGTCCTCAAATATAAGGAAAACGTCTGGTGGATAAGATATGAGAGAAGACACACTAGTAATAGAGATAATGGCCAAGGATTCAGTGTTTCCCATAAGACCCAGATTTCTGTAATATTGAGGAATGGAGTAGAGAATAGAATGAACAGTTCTAATATGAAGGGTAACTCGTTAACAACATACAGATAGTAATTTAAGTTCTGATTCAAGGTAAGCAGAGGAGCATAAGAATCTTCTTTGGTCTCATAATTTGAAATAGATATTGAGTAAAGAAAACAATTCATGTAATATTATTAATTGGTCCTAAAAAATAGACTGACAGGTAAAAAAATACAATAAATGGAGTGCTTAGTTTGATAGTAACAGTGTTATAAATGGGTAACAGGACAGTGAAATTTCACAATTTCATGTTAGAGTTTGATTATAATATATTAATCATAGTTTTATAAAACAACATCAGTTAGGGAAACTAAGCAGACATACTTGTACACTGAACTGAGATAATATCAAGGGTTCTTCAAAACAATTCCTTTATGGGTGGGACTATTCATTATGTATATATGCTTATATATGTGTGTGTGTGTGTGTGCCATATGTAGGCATATTTATATACATACATATATCTATATATGCCTACATCTCTTACTATGTGCCACATATATATTTACTATATAGGATTTTGTCAGATCCACTCATTTGCAGATTACTAAACTTTAGAGGGGGTAAAAGTTAAGTTTTCTTGACTAAAGCATCATTAGTGTCCATTCTCTCACTATTTAGTGGAAGTGGGTTTCATTTTCTGCAAGATATAGCTCCCAAAAAGAAGGGTCAAAAAGGAGTTAGTTACTACTGCTATAACCCAACAGGGCAAAGACCTTGATATGAAGAAAGGACAAAGCTGAGACAAGAGAGGAGAGAAAAGAATTGGAAACAATCAATGTGTTGATGCCAGCTTGGAAAGGGTCACTGTGAGATCAGCTTTACCTGCATCTGTTCTTTAATTAAAAAGAGAAAGATGACAGCGTCCACTACTCATCACTATGGTAACATTTAAATATCAAGCAAATTGGACTACTAACCCACTCAAAAGCAAGGACAGGTAAATGCTTAAGAAACCTGACATAACTCATCAAGGAATATTAGCTTGTCACAAATGCATTATTTTACAGCTATGAATAAAGTTGTAAAACAAAGCCACATCTTCATAATACTTTCCTAAGGCATCTTTTGAGCTAGAAATAATAAAAGAAACATGCTAATGAAAAGGTAGAATAGAATGAAATATGTGTGAGGGGGAGGTCTTTAAAAAGGGTCTTTTGAAGCAGTTTTCCATTGTCTCCACATACACATTTCATTACCCTATCTTTTGCCTTTCACTATTTCTATGATACAAAGTACACCCATCCTAATTGTCTATTATTTTTATTGTTTGCTTCTGTTTCCATTTTATTCTGAAGAAATGTATTTCACTCACAAAATTATTGTTTGTGTGGTTTTTGTTAATTATAGATTTTGCTTCCTTTTATCTTCTTGTTTCTATCTCCTCATCCAATTCATGCATCATCATTACTGTCATCAAGGAATCTTAGTCACTGAGAAATGTGGTCCTTCAATTAAATTAAATAAAATTTATAGAACTTAAGGTAATCTAAAGGAAATTATAGACTATAGATAGATATGTGTGCATATACATATGTAGTTATGACACAAATAACAAAATTATTTTTTCTATATATTAGAACTTATAGATGGAAAGATCTTCAGGTTGTCATTTCCAACTGCCTCATCTTTCAGATGAAGAAACTGAAGCCCAGAAAGGCCAAGTACCCAAGACACAGATAGTGAATCCAGGTCTTCTGATTCAAATTCATGCTACTTCCACAGCATCATATTTTATAATTAGTTAAGTTATAAAACTAATGGCAGTGTTTCCAAATCTAATTGGAGATAAAGTTTCTACAATATAAGGGTGAAGGAGAAAAGCACTAGATGTGGATACAGGCAAGTCAAAATTGAATTCTAACAATTACTAGACCAATGATCCTGGCCAAGTCTGTCAAACTCTCTGACACTCAATTTCCACATCTGTCATATGGACACTAGAACATGTATATTGTTTACCTCACTTGGTTCTTATTAGGGTAACAAATACAAAATGGAAAACTATTATGAAAATGTGGGGCATTATCATTAATATTCATCATATCTATAGCTAAATAAAATGCTATAATAATATATTTATTACATAGGTTCTAATAGACACAAAGATTATGACAAAATACGAGTTTTAATACAATGTATTGCATGTGATAACTAACTCACCAGAATGTCAACCCCAGTGTATGATTAATTATTAAGTGCACATCCTTTTAGAAAATCATGTGATATTTTCCTATTCATATTTACCTAACTTAATACAATGGTAGAGGCATGAACTAGCAAGGTATTGCACAATGAAGAGAAAGCATTAGAAATCCTCAGGTAAGCAACATAATGTCCTCTTTGTATTGACCTCATCATAATTGTTAGGATTATTATGTTTAATTTGAATATTAGTTCTACTACTTTGTAGTTGGCTAAACCTAGTTTAAAGCTCTCTTTGCTCCACAGGCCATTTAGCTCCATTTTCCCCTGCATCTTTCCAATGGACTGATTAGTTGCACATTTGAAAGCTGCTGGTCACATACTGCTGTAACATTTTAAATTATCAAAATAAATCTTTGATTTAGAAAGTTGTGTTTATCAAGATGTGAATCTACTATAACCTTTATCTGAAGCACTATATTTTTATATGAGAGTGTCTCCCAACTGTATTATTTCTCCTAACTATGTTCACACAATCCTTTTTCCTCCCATTTACTTGTGACTGTTGCTTTAATGAGCCAGATAACTAACATTTAGATATACAGTAACATTGGATTACATCACAGTAACACTATTTCTAAATATACGTACACAGTCAAATCACTCTTAAATAAATGATATATAATCTTCATACTAATTAAAAGCAAAAAAGATTCTACTAAACTTTTACTTTTTTATTAGTCTTTGTTCAGCTTTGAGAATTTGATAGTATTATCACCATCTTCCCCAACAGGGGCTTGTATGAAACAAGTTAATCATTCATTGTTGTGTAATTAAGATGGAAAGGCCAATCCTGATTTTGTTAGACGCATATCAAAGTGGGAAACAAGCAATGAAATATTACATAGAGGAGACTAACCCATAATCACCTGCTCCTTTATGCAAATATCTCTGCTAGCTTATTCTTATATCCACTAGGGGGATCATTACACAGTTAAACTGCATAGGTCTATTCAAAGCTCTTTTCTTTTCCAGGTCTCATTTATTGAAACAAAGGAGAAAACACATTTTTAAACAAAACACTTTTTCCCCCTCTTTGACAGACAGATAAATAAAATATTTCAAGTATGTTTGATGCTATAAAATTGTTTGATTGATTTTTTTAAAAAATAAATATTTATTTTACAATCTGCTTTGGGCAATTAAGTATGCTGTCCATGTCCTAGTTTCTAAAGTGTCAGATAAGTAAAGTCACATCCTGACATTCACTCATAATCACAAATAAAAGTTGACATCTTTCATTTAAAGAAACTTATGCTTTTATACTTTTGAAATGACTTTCACATTTCAGAGAATAAGCCAAAATATCAAAAGGCTGAACTTAAAGTTCCAAAAATAATCTGGTTCATCTTTTTGAAGATGTTAGGCTACATGTTAACCAATGATTCTTTAATTTCTTTTTTGAACATTGTATTCGATAGGCTTAAAGGCACCTGAGTACTACCTTGTGCCATTTCTTCTTGTCCTAACAAATCCAATCCACTTCAATAAATAGGAATGCCCATGAATCCAAGAAGCCAAGATGAGGAGGAAGAGAATTCTAATAACTAGGGATATTCAGTGAAAATTCCTGGAGCTGGGAGATGGATTGTCACATGTAAAGAATAACAAGGAGTACAATACTGGATCATAGAATACATAGACAAGCAAGGTGTAAGAAAATCATAATGGTTGGAAAGGGCAAGGTTGCATAGGGCTTTAAAAGTCAATTAGATAATTTTTAATTTTAGTCCTAGAGATAATAAAGAATCACTGTAATTGACTGAGGGAAGGATGTAATGTGGTCCTCCTCATGTTTATAAAGATAAATATACTAGATGAGTGGAGGATTGTTAGAGGGGGAAGAAATTTAAGGCAGGAAGCCTAACCAGACGGCTATCATAGTAGTACAGGTATGAGCTAATGAGGGCCTGTGTGCCTAATCAGTGCTACATACAGAGGATACAAAGGAAGGCAAAAGACAAACCTGGACTCAGGAAGCTCACAGACAAAATATTAAGATTAATTATAATCATCAGCATTCATTGCTCTTGTATTTTCAAAACACTTTACAAATATTTCATTTTATCTTTACAACAACCCTGTAAAGTAAATGGTATTATTATCCCTATCTTACAGACGAGAAAATTAAGCTAAAAAGAGGACAAGTGACTTGTCCAGGGTCACATATCCAGAAAATTTCTCAAGAAGCATTAGAACTTGAGTCTTCCTGATTCCAAGACCTGTGCTCTATACATTAGATGTGAAAACAGTTACGTATAAACAAGATGTATATGGGATGTATCTGTAATCATCACCAGAAGGAAGAAGCTGGTATCAAGGAGTATAAAGAAAGGCCTCATTTAGAAAGTGAGATTTGAGCTAAGACTTGAAGGAAGCCAGTAAGAACCAAGTTGGAAGCAACGGCAGAGGAAAGGGAAAGGTGTATACAAGAAATGCTACAAAAGTAGAAATGATAAAACTTGACAACTATTTGGTTATGGTGGCAGGTGTGAAAGAGAGTGAGGATTCAATGGGGACACTTATGTTTTCAACCTGGGAAACTGGAAACACAGTACTCTTAACATTAATTTGGCAGTTAGGAAGAGGGGAGAATTTTTGGGAAAAGATAAATAGTTAAATTTTGCATAGTATGAGTTTGAAGTGTCTATGGGATATCCAATTAAAGATACTTAATAAGTAATAAGAAGTGCAAGACCAGAGGACAGAAGAGAGGCTAGATCTAGATTAATAGAGCGGAGAATCATCTGCAACGAAATGATAATTGAATCTATGAGAACTTAGACAACCATCAAAAGAAATCGTTTAACGGGGTAAGAGAAGAGGACACAGTGTAGAGGCTTGTGGGGGGGGGGGGGGAACCTACAATTAAGAGTCGCAATTGAAATGAAGTTGTAGTAAAAGACTGAGAAAGGGCATGGTTGACAGGTAGGAGAAGAACCAGCAGAGATAGTGTAAAAACAGGGAAAAGAGAATATGAAGAAGATGGTGGTCATCAGAATCAAAGAATGAAGAGAGTTCAGAAAGGAGAAGGACTGAGTTTGCTCAAGTAGATTTGTCAATTAGGAGAGCATTATTCATTTTAGAGAGAACACGTTTAAATGATCGATGAAGATGAAACTCAGACTGCAGAGTTAAGATGAAAACCAGAGGAGAACAGGCATCTTCTCTAGGGATTTAGACATGAAAGGGGATAGAGATAAAGAACTGTATCTAGCAGGGATGAATAAATCAAGCAAGGGATAATTTTAGGGTGGAGGTGTCATTATTGTGTTTGTAGGCAGTAGAGAAGCAGTCAGTAGACAAGGAGAGATTGAACTTAAGTAAGAGGTTGGTAATGAGAGAGGGGGAAATGGTCTTTTTCTACATGAAGAGGGGTTTGCCTAGGCAAAGAGAATGACCTGTTCTTTATGTGAAACAGGAGGGAAGGATACAGTAGTAAGAGACTAGGAAGGAAGAGGGGAGAAAAGGGAACTACTCTTGACGAAAAGCCTCAATTTTTTTTTTCAGTGAAATATAAGGTAGGATTTCTCAGCAAAGAGAGCTAGGGAAAAGGGGGTTCGGGGAGGATGAAAAGGTTTAGAAAAACTTCCATAGCAGGTTTTAGGAGAAGAAATCAATATCTATCAATAACTACTAGAGAAATTCAAATTAAAATAATTCTGAAATACCACTTTCAGCCATCAGTTGACTAACATGATAGAAAAGAAAAATGATAAATGCTGGAGTTGATGCAGAAAAAAATAGGTACACTAATATACTGTTGGTATAAGTGTGACTTTTCTAGAGAAGAATTTGGAATTATGTCCAACGGGCTTTAAAACTGTATATCCTTTGACCCAACAATACCACTACTAGGTCTATATGCCAAAGTGATAAAAGGAAAGAGAAGACCTATTTGTACAAACATTTTCTTTTTATCACAACAAAGAATTGGAAATAGAGGGGAGACTCATTAGTTGGGGAATGGCTGAACAAGTTGTGTTATATTAATGATAAAATGCTATTATGTTATAAAAAATGACAAGCAGGGTGGCTTCAGAAAAGCCTGGGAAGACCTATAGGACCTGTGAAGTGAGCAGAACCAAGAGAACATCATATACACTAATAGTAATATTGCAAGAATGATCAACTGTGAAAGACTTAGTTACTAGATCAAGACAATGAATCAACGCAATTCCAAAGTATCCAGAAGGGAAAATGCTATTCATCCACAAAAAGAGAACTAATGAATTATGAATGCAGATTGAAGCTACTCTTTACTTACTTTATTTTTCTTGCATTTGTGTGTGTGTGTTCTTGCAAAGGCTAATATGGAAATATGTTTTGCATGACTTCGCAAGTATAATTGATATAATTTTGCTTGTCTTCTCAATGGATGGGAAAGGGGCAGGAAGGGCAGGAGGGTGAAAGAAAATTTGGAGCTCAAAATTTTAAAATATCAATGTTAAAACTTAAAATGTAATTGGGAAATGTTTAACAAATTAAAATATAATTAAAATTCGGGCTAAAAAACCACTATCATAGTGAGATAGTGAATTAATTAGGGATCCATAAAATGATTATCTTACTTCAGTGAAGTCCCAGTTGATATTATGTAACATAAATTTTTAGTGTACTTGGTCAGCATGGTTTCATGATTTTTTCCCAGCTTAATACAGCAGTATATGGATATGAGTGAAGGCAGGATGCCAACTTACAACTTTCTTATTCTAAACCGATACTCAACACGGTTACAATACACTTAAGAAAATGTTAATTAATTTTATTAATGGGAGGATTTCAAGGCTGAAGTTTAAAAGAGCATTATCTTTGATACCATAAAATGACAAGGAACTCAAGAGAAGCAGATATTAGATAGTTGAGCTGGTTCAAAATGTTGAATTCCATCAAGATGGAGAAAGAAGAGTCAAATAACTTTATGTCTTGATTTCTTCTAAGCAGTAAAATTGATGGTATGGACTAAATGGCCTCTATGGTATCTTTTGGTTATAAATTGTTTTGCACCAAGGAAAGAAGAGTACTAACATTGAATCACTGTTAGGGTTAAACAGGTCAAAGCCTTTATTAAATTTTCTATTTTTTTAAAATTTTTAACAATTCTATATCCACAGAGAACAATAAAGCCAATGAGTCTCATAGTAGTGCTATAGTAGTAAATAAAACGTCATTAGTTCATCTATTTAATAGACATTAAGAATCTATCATGTGCAATAAAGTCAGCTTGGCATAGGGAGTTTGACTCCAGTCAAAAAAGACCTGAATGCGTTTTCTGTGTTTGAGACATCCTGGTTATGTGACACTGAGCAGACCATTTAAACTATCAATGCTCTAGGCGACTAAGATACTGTGTTGCAGAGAAGGTCCCATTCTGCTGTGGCAGAGAAATTTTTTTTTTAACCATCTAGATTAGAAGTTAAATCCTGTCCCAATCCCCATTACGTGTTTTTCTTTGATGTTGCTGTCATGTAAACTGACTTCCTAACTGGCACAACTGTATTGCATTATATTTGTATACCATAATTGGTTTATCCATTCACCAATAGGTGGGTATCACATTAATTCTGAGTTTTTGACTACTATGAAAGAGGAGTCAACCATATTTAAAATGACTCCATGACAAGTGTGGAATCAGGTAAAGTTTAAAGAACATGCAAAGGCCCAGACCTAGATATAGCCATAGGATACTGTAGCACTAAACAAAGAAGTAATCTGACATTACCAAGGAAACTTAGCTGTGTATTAAGAGTGTTAGGGTGAGTGGAAAGAAAATAAATTTGGAGAAAGACAATTTGAGTTCCAATCTTTGACTTGTTTTACTTGAGGGAAGTTACTAGATCTTTGTTTCCTATTCCAAAAATAGGGATAATGTTTATATTACTTAAAGTTCTACAGTGATCTTTAAGTGAGATAATTTATGTAAAATAATTTAAAATTACCATGTAAATCTAAGTTATTATTCTCATCACTGCCTGCCTATTAGACTACATCTATGTGGCTAGGCTATTACAATGTAAGAAGCATCACCTTAGGCCAAGAAAAGACTGAGAAACATCCAGGGGCCCTTTGCTCTGCAACAAAACAAACATTGTTTTCTATGTATTTTTGAGTTAGGGAGGAACTTCTGGGTTTTTTTCCACTTGAAATGGAGTTGTTGCTTCCACAAGCTAGTATCTGTCAACTATGGATTATCCACAGCAATGAAAAGAAGCAATGTAGCATGTAATCCGAAACAGCAGATAATCCCTAAACCATTTATATTTAACTTTGGAATATGGTATAAATTTTTTTGGTTGATTTCTCCTTCTAATTATGTTTTCTTTAGACTAATAAAATTAGTTCTCATTCTCTGAGCACCAAATGATACCAGGTGGATTTTTTTTAAACTGATCTACGACCAGTTTTTAATAATGTTCAAGCTACGATTTCTCCCTAAACTTTTCCCTATATCTTCCATACTTCAAAGTTAATTCCTCAGCATTCAGACAATACAATAGTAATGAATGAGGGTCAGTTTCCCAGCCAGAAAGGTTTGGGCTGAAGTCCTGTTTTCATCATATACTATCTATTAAAACATTAGCAAATCACTTGATCTTTCAGGGTCCCAGGACTTCTTTAACAATATAACTTAAAATCAAATAGCTGATCTTCATCAGTGGAGGGAGTTCCTGCACTGCCAAAATAAAAATTATTTTTAATATAAATATATATTTATATAAATATATATTATATTTATTTAAATTTATATAGATATATATTTATATAATATATAAAATAATTTTAAAATAAAAATTTAATTTTTTCTAAATAAAATAAAATATTAATTTTATCATTTGCCTAAGGAAAAATATTATTATAAAGTGAAGTATAATCACCAAAATAATAGGTTTAGACCCTTCTCCCCACTGCCTAAACAACAACAAAAACAAAACCACACAATAGCCATTTATGTTAACTTTTAAAGGATTTTACACACATTATCTTACTTAAGCATTATAACCTTTGAGGTAGGTACCCTCATATTAATGGTTCTCAAAGACTGCATACATATTCATGAAACTATTAAGTGTCAGAGGCAGGATTTGAACTTACCATTTTCTTATTCTAAGTGATATTCAACATTGTTACAATACACTTTAAAAATGTAAATTGATTTTATTAAAAGACTGAGAAAAATTATTTTAAAACCCTCCTGCTAAGTGTCACACAACATAGTGTAAATTCCATTATAAATTTCTATTGTATTACTCACGCAACTGCTTCTTTCTTTTAATCTTCCCAGACTGTCTATATGCATATATAATAACATATTCACTACCATTCTATTGACTTACATACTCAGTATAGACTCTACCAAAACAGAGATACAATGCTATGAAAACACAATAGAATCATAGAGTTGTATAGTATTAGGGTGATCTTTATTTAATTGGTCTCCCATCATTTATTTCTTAGGTGGATTTAGCAATTTAGGTGAGTATATGTTTCACATAGGGACATATATATGTATGTATGTATGTATTTATAGGTATGCTTTTCTAAAATAAACTACTACATTCTGAGTTATAAGTACAAAGTGGGTCAAAGAACAAATCACAGAAATAGTTAAGTGCTATGTGAAAAAGCATTCTATTCAATCATAATATGACAAAATTTGGGATATGGCACTAAAACATTCAGAGAAAAACTTATCTGCAAATATGTTTTTGTAAAATATTAAAAACTGAGTATTGAATTCATAATTGAGAATGAACAAATGAACACACTCAAAATAAACAGAAATAAGAAATCTTAAAAATTGGAGGAGAAATCGATAAAATGGAAAATGAAAAGGTAGAAATTATTAAATAAAAATAAAATATGATTCTTAGAAAATAAAGTAGAATCAATAACATTTTTGCAAATATGATTAACACCTAAAGAAAGAGAAATCAGATTTTTTTAATGTACCAAATGAATTCCTAGTAGAAAAGAAATAAGCATAACTGTCAGAGTCTACTATACATAATTACATATTAGGAAAACTGAATTTAAAGGAAACGAATGGCTATTTACAAAAACATAAAAGTCATATGTAGTAAACAAAATAATTTTAGGCAGTATGAATGTTCTTTTTTTTTTTACACCTTATTGTTTTTCAGTTATTTCAGTTGTGCCAAACTCTTCATGACCCCACTGGGGCTTTCTTGGTAAGGACACAGGCATGGTTTGCCATTTCCTTCTGTAGTTCATTTTACACATGAGGAAATGGAGGCAAACACTGATTTTCTTAGGGTTACAAAGCTAGTAAGTGGCTAAGGCTAGCTTTGTACACACAAGAATGAGTCTTTCTGACTTCAGGCCTGCTGCTCTATCCACTGTGCAACCTAGCCATCTCCTTTACAGCTAAATATATCCAAAAGAAAGGCAAAGGTAAAACAAAATACAAGATAAATATTTTTCTGTTGATTTTCTAAAAGTCTGATATATTGCTTGTTAATTTTCTAAGTAATTTCAGAAAAGCATGAAACTCAAAATTAATGAATGAAATTATTTGAGTCCATAAAAAAGCAACAAAAGGAGCAGTTTTCTAGATGTGCCATTCAAAATTAGTATCAATGAATAGATTATTTTGGAGATAATGTATATTTAAGTCATGTAAATATAATAAAACTACTCTATAGAAATAAAGGAAGTCTTAACTAAGTAGTGGGATATTCATTTTTCATGGTTAGTCATTGCTAAAGTAATAAAAATAATAAAAACCAAAATAATTTGAAAATAATAAAAATAATAAAAACTAAAATAATTTGACAATCTGATGCCATACCAAACAACAAAGGGTTTACTGTATAAAGCTTAACAAAATAACAGCAGAATTTGTTTGTGTGAATAGAAAGGTCTAAAATTTCAAATGGAAATAAATATTAGGAACAAAAGTGAATTAGCAGTTCTAGATATGAAACTATATTATAAAATAATAGTTATCAAAACTATTGTGGGCTGTTTAACATAGAACAGATAAGTAAAACTGATTAAATGAACATCAAAAGAGAGAAATAATCAAACTTAATTACTCAAGTTCTTAATAAAACCAAGAACATATCAGACCAGTTAGTAGAGTGAGTTCTAAATGAATACACAGTTTAAATATAAAAGATCATTTTAATTAAAAAAATAAGTAAAAGGAATATGGCCGGACATATCTCTCAACTACATTTGGGGGAAAATCCTTAAGCAAACAAGATGTAAGAGATAGATATAAACATACATTCACACCCAAATACACACACATACACACTCGTACACAAAGAGGCAAATGTACTTGCTCATGCACATGTACATATCTGGTAATTCTGATTACACGAAAATGATAAGCTCTTACGTCAATCAAAAAAATCAGTGCAACTAGCATACTATCAGCTAGAATAATATCTTTGTATCAAATGTTGTTGAAGAGAGTATTAATGTTGAGAATATATGGAAAATTAAAAGAAATTATGACCTTGCGAGATGTATTGCCTGATACATAAGTAGCCAAAGGATACAAACAGTTCTCAAAAGATTATTTCCTAATTATAAAAAATATGAAAGATTCCTCTAAAAAAACTAATGATAAGAAAAATATTCATTTAAACAAGTCTGAAATTTAATATCCAACCTGTAAAACTAAGACAGATGAAAAAAATAGAAATTAATGGTAGAGGAAATGAAAGGAGACAGTCACACTAATACACTGTTTGAGGAGCTGTGATTGGGTATAACAATTCCTTTGCAAAAAAATATATTGTTTCTATATTTTTTACTGGGGGGCTCAAAATTAAGGTATAAATGGATAGGCTTCTACAATATTTTAGTTTGTGTTATATTCAGGTCACTTTTGTACTGATACTATTCTCCCCACAAACTTTCTTCCTAAAACATATGCTCTATACAAAATTGTCCACAGTGGAATAAAAAAATTGCTTTACACCTTTTGTATACAAATTACATGCAAACTAGTATATCTCATAGCACAGATCTAAGTTTTTATTACAAAAGCCCTAAAACATGTGAAATGTAATTTATCCTAAGAAAGCAAGTCACAAGTTTTTAGTTCATAAAACGTTAATAGTCGAATTCTTGGGCAATTTTAGTATCAATAATAACCTGACAGTAAAGCATTATTGAAAATAGCATAATTTAATATCACTTGCCTTTTGGAAATGTCCATTTGGTACTTTTCATATATAACATGTAGTGAAATTATTTTAGATGACCAACAGGGCTGCAGCATGATACAAAGTTGTTCAATATTCTTTTACTTGTAGGAGGAAATAGAGCCCAATGACCTAAATTCTCTACCTGTTTCCAATGGAGACTAATGGACTAATTGGGATAAAATATTTCTCAAATATACCTGGATACCTTTTTTTTAATCTAAAAGGGGTTCAGTGATGTGCTATAATTTAGACATTCAGAACATAAAGATGAATAATCATAAATGCATAAGAGAAGTATTTGTGATGTGTATTCACACACATTGGCACAGGTCTTTGTGTGTAAAATAGTTTTGTTTTCCTTCAGGAACCATTCTGAATAAGAACACAGTGATAATAACATTATAGAATTGCTCAGACTAAGATCACAGAAATTGTCTCTATGGGCTTAAAATAAGAAACAATCTTTGCAGAAGATATAGTAAAAAATTGAAGGAAAATTTTGATGAACTTTATTGGAATTAGACTGACTTTTAATATCCAAATTCTTCCATTTATAATGACTCAGAAATAAGCCCAAAAGATGGATAAAAACTTCAACTTTTGTGTGCATTGAAACCATTAATTTTAATGCATCTTTAAAGATCTCTGATAGCAGACAATATTTCTCATACCAAGAATCTCAGAAAGGTTTTAGGAAAACTAAAAAGCAAGTGTGGGAGAGAGGAAAGAATACTAGACTTGGACCTGATGATTTGGATTTAAATCCTGGTTCTGCTAACTACTACCTCTCTAACATTAGACAGGTCATTAACTATTCTGGATGTCATTTTTCCTAATTTTTAAATGAAGTTAGGTAACTTATATGCCACCCTTTGGCTTTAAACACTATTATCTATGACCTTGACATTTCTACCTTAATTTTGAGCCTCCCAGTAAAAAGTTGTCTTGTTTCCATCTTTCCACATTTTCTGTTTCTTCCCTTTTTCTGAACTAAGCTTCTTCCTTATCCTTCCTCTTTATTCCTCCTAAATAGTATTAAGATATAAGAGCTAAGAGAGAGATCAGACCTTAAAGAAGGCATTTATAATACTATATTCTAACCAAACACTTTTTGTTTCTCTATTAAGAGTTTCCTTGTATTTTTAATGTCTTTCTATGATCTTTTTCCTAATCTGCACTTTAACCAATCTTTGCCCATCATGTACTAATTTTCTGGATTCTGTAGGTCTCTCAGAGGTAGTATGGAATAGTGGCTAGGAAGCTAATCTTAGAGTGGGGTGGACCTGGCTTTAAATTCTGCCTCTGATACATACTGGATATGAGACCCTAGACAAATCACTTAAATTGTCAGTATTCTTGGCAACTGTAACAGCAATCAAGTTTATCAGATATTTAGCACTTAGTAACTTAGGGTGAAGTATGGAAGGCGTGAGCCCTGTCCACTGTTGAGAAGGCGTTAACTCCCCTGTTGACATGGAAGAAGGCTATTGCCTGAGACAAGAGGCCAGTGCTATATATAAAGATGAATTCTAGAGACAGAGACAGAATTGGAATTTTCCTGTAGGCAAAGCAGGATTGTCTCAGGGCTGCTAGAAATGAGTTGGAGTTTTCTTGAGGGAGAGAAAAAGATAGAGAGGGGGAGACAGAGAGAGACAGAGAGAAAGAGAGAGACAGAGAGACACACATAGACACAGAGACAGAAAGAAAGAGACAGAGACAGAGAGACAGAGAGAGGGACATAGAGACAGAGAGAGAGAGAGACAGAGAGACAGAGAGACAGAGAGAGAGAGAGAGAGAGATTTTCTCCCAGCATCTGGAAGCTGATAGAGAAAAGAGATGGAGTTTTCCTGAGACCAGAATCTGATGAAGGCCACTCAGAAGGTTGATATTCCTTCTGGGTCCTAAGGCCAGCCGAACTGCTGGAGGTCTGAAGCAGCATGACTGGGATACGACTTTGTTTGTTCATGGCTTGGCCAGTCCTTGGGTTCCAGGCAAGAGAAGTGGTGAAGGGTTGGACCCTGTAAACTTCAGTGTGTGTCAGGGATTGCCCTGGACAAGGACCTGGGAGCTGTCTACCTCTGAGGACTGGATGAGAACCTGGCAGCTGTCTGCTTCTGAATCCAGGTGACTAGTGGATTCAGAAGGGAGCTGGGACCATGGAAGGGGATCCAGGGAATCAGAGAGACCACCCAAAGTCAAGATGAAGAAAAGGCCTCCCCTTGGACAAAACTGAGGTTTGCTGGACACCAAGGTGTGGAGAGTTTGTGTGGTTTTCTAACAATTCTGTTTAATGACTGATTAAGTTAATGGTTGCCCCAGGAATGGAAGACTGATATATTGTTAATTGATTGATTGAATAATTAAGTGAGAAGGGTTTTCTCCCTTATGGAAACCAAGTGATTATTCTTTTTTTCCTTGTTCTAAATATCATGGCCACTGTAGTGAAAACTGTGTGGCCATTCTAATGTTAAGCTGTTATGTACACCATATTGTGACTTTCTGTGATAAGATGTAATATTGTGGATATTTTATTGTGAATATTATACTGAACCTTGATTTGTAATGGAATAAACAGAGTGTTCACTATAACTGTGTAATCTGTTAAAAGCTGTTCACAGTGGCATTCTTTTGGAAATCTGCTGCTGCATGGCATTACAGCAACTCTTTCAGATTATAAATTAGAAAGAAGATGTCAACATTCATCCGTACAGATTTTCCGCATGTGGGAGTTCTCTATACCAATGAATTCACAGATCTAGTCCCTGTACCTCTTAATAACATTGCTTTTTAAGATTGGGAAACAAAATGAAAACAAAGTACATGCCCATTATTGAGTTACAAATTTTCTCCCCTTTTTGTCCCTACCCCCCAGCCCAGAACATTGATCCCA
>CM053597.1:143244935-143274944 GCA_028646575.1 Pseudocheirus occidentalis | reverse complement strand
TTGGGGTTAAGTGACTTGCCCAAAGTCACAGGGCTAGTAAATGTGTCAAATGTTTGAGGTCGGATTTGAACTCAGGTCCTCCTGACTCCAGGGCTGGATGCTCTACTCACTTCACCACCTAGCTTCCCCCATCAATATTTCTTAGTTAGAAATAGATTGTTTTGATGATTTCTGCTTTGTAATATAGTTTTAAATCTGGAACTGCTAAGCTGTCTTTCTTCACACTTATTTTCCATTAATTTCCTTGATGTTCTTGATCTTTTGTTCTTCCAGGTGAATTTGTTATTATTTTTCTAGCTCTGTCAAATAATTAATTAGTAGTTTGATTGGCATGACACTGGATAAATGAAATTATTTAGGAAGTACTATTATTTTTATTATGTCGACTTGGCCTACACATGCACAATTAATGTTTCTCCAAGTGTTTAGATCTGTCTGTATTTGTGTGGAAAGTGTTTCTAATTGTGTTCATATAGTTCCTGGGTTTGTCTTGACAAATAGACTCCCAAGTATTTTAGATCACTTAAAGTAATTTAAAGTAGAATGTCTCTTTCTCTCCCTGCTTGGCTTTGTGAGTGATATATAGAAATGCTGATAATTTATGTGAGTTTATTTTATGTCTTGCAACTTTGTAAAAGTTGTTAATTATTTCCACTAGATTGTTTTAGTTGATTCTCTAAGTATACCATCATATTGCCTTCAAAGTGTGATAATTTTATTTTCTCATCATTTTAATTCCTTCAATTTACTTTTCTTCTCTTACTGCTATAGCTGCATTTCTAGTACAATAATAAAAAATAGTGGTGATAATGGACATCCTTACATCATTCTTGATAATATTTGGAAAAATAATTAAATTGCTAAAAAAAATAAGACTTGCTCTTAATTTTATGAAAGTATCAATTTACTCTTATGCTTTCTAGAGTTTTTAATGGGAAGGGATGTTATGTTTTGTCAAAAAGCTGTTTTCTGCACCTGTTGATAGAATCATACTTTTGTTTTTAATTACATAATCAATTACGCTGATTATATTCCTAATATTGAATCAACCATGTATTCCTAGATAAACCTCAGGAATACTGGTCATAGTATATAATTCTTATACATTGCTGAAATTTCCTTGATAGCATTTTATTTACAAGCTTCACATTGAGTTATTAAGGATTTTGTTCTACTTTTTTCTTTCTCCATTTTTCTCTCCCTTTTTTAGTTATCAAAAACCATATTTGTCATATGGAATGTGACATATAATCAATTTAGTAGGACTCCTTTACCTATATATTTTTTCCAAATAGTTTACACAGAATTAGGCTTAATTGTTCCTTAAATGTTTGGTAGAATTCACTTGTCAGTCATTCTGGTCCTGGAGATTTTTTTTTCCTTAGGGTGTTCATTGATGAATTCTTCAGTTTCTTTTTGTGAAATAGATTTATTTAAGTATTCTATTTCCTCTTCTATTAATAGAGGAAGTTTATATTTTGTAAATATTCATTGATTTCTCTAAATGTTCAGATATATCAGCATGTAATTGAACAAAATAACTCCTATAAATTGCTTTAATTTCATCTTCAATGGTGCATTTGCCCTTTTCAAATTTGATACTGGCAAGTTTTTTCTTCCTTTTGTTAAGTAAAATTCACCAGTGTTTTATCTATGTTATTGATTTTTCCATGAAAAGCTCTTAGTTAATTTTTTTTTTGCTTTAGATTTTATTAATCTCCACTTTGCTTTTCAGGATTTCCATTTTAATTTGGAATTTTTAAATTTGTCCTTTTTGGAGCTTTTTTTCTAGTTGCATGGCCAATTCATTGTTTTCCATTTTTATTAATGTATACATTTAGAGATATAAATTTTCTTCTATATAGTAATCTCATACATTTTGGAATGTTATCTTATTGTTTTCATTCTCTTTAGTGAAATTAATAATTATTTCTATGACTTATTCTTTGACCCACTCATTTTTAGTGTTAGATTATTCAGTTTCCAATTAACTCTTAAACTATTCTTCCATGACACTTTTCACAACGTAATTTTTATTGTATTATGGCTTGTAACAGGTTAATATTTCTAATTTTCTCTATTGGTTTCTGAGATTTTATGCCCTTATGTGAAGGTGTAATGCCAAGCAAAAGCAACTTCCAAGGTTCAGATTACCAGGATAGCAAACCCCATTTATTCAGCAAACATTCACAGAACAGGGAAAGTCAAAATGCAGTATAACTCATACATTTCACAAGTAAGTTCTTCATTCAGTGCAGGTACTACTCCACCTCTAGACAGTACATGCTTTTAGTCAAAGTCTCTTCTCAAATGGAGAGAGTTCTTCTCAAATGGAAATCAGTTTCCAATCATCACATAAAGGCCAAAGTTTTCCCACCCCTGGACTCAAAGTAATTACAATACCATCCATTAACACTAAGCATTTTCTCAAAAGGGAGCAGGAGAGCACAAAAGGCCATCCACCCATAAGCCATAACAAAGTCAAGATAACATCTGAGCATAGAAAGGCTAAGGAAAGGCCTTTCTTTCATCTTCACTCAAGGCAAGCCCTCAGCAATCTCAGTTCCTGGGGAGACAAGGCTAAACAAAGCCATAGCCAGTGTCCTCATCAAGTCACACTCTGCCTGTAGAACAGTCCCAGAACCCCTGAAAGTATCAGCAAGGCACCCTTCCAGGATTTCTTTGAACATACAACAAGAAAGTCCTTCTTTCATGGCTTTTGCACCAACAGACAAGTTCTAGGACCTCAACAACAGCAGTACTGTCCACCATCAGGTGAATCTGGAAAAGCAACATCAAAACAAACAGAGAAAATACCAGTATCACAGCCATGCCTCCTCAGTTCTTAGCAGTTCCAAGTGGCAGTTCTCAAAAGTCCTGGGCAGCTCCAATGGGCTCTCAACAGCAACTCAGGCTTAACAATGTTGGATACTGCTCTCCCCAAAAGTATTTCTTCTTCTGGCCTTCTCTGCATTTGAGTCTTCCTTTCCCATTCATGGCTCCTCCCAGGTCATCACCCTCTCTTCACATCAACAAGTCCATCCCACAAGTGGGAATCACAAGCTCTGGGTCTGAACACTCAACCCAAAAGCCAAGTCAATTCAGGGGCATCTCCAAATTCCATTACCATTACAGAAGGTGCCATGTATAGCTGAGAAAAATATATGTTTCTTTTTATTACCATTTCAATTTTCTTCAGATGTCCATTATATCTATCTTTTTCTAAGATTCTATTCATCTCTTTGACTTCTTTCTTATTTATTTTAAGGTTGTATTTGTCAAGCTCTGAGAGAGTAAAGTAGAGGTTCCCAAGTAAAGTTTTTACTTTCTTTTTCCTCTTGTAATTCACTTAATTTTTCCTTTAAGAATGTGGATGTAATGCCATTTGGTACATATATGGGGAGCTAGGCAATGTAGTGGAGAGAGTGCTGGCCCTGGATAATGGAAAACTACTCTTCCCAAATTCAAATCCATCCTCAGATACTATGTGTGTGACCCTGGGTAAGTCACTTAACCATGTTTACCTCAGTTTCCTTATCTGTAAAATGAGCTGGAGAAGGAAATGGCACACTACTTTGGTATCTTTGCCAAGAAAATACAAAAGAGATTCACAGAACTCCAGAAAGGGTCACATTAAATCAGACAGTACCGAAAAACATCTAACAACATTTATATTACTTCATTATCTATGGTTCCTTTTAGCAAGATGTAGTTTCTGCGCTTATCACTTTTAATTACTTCTGTGATTACTACACCTGCCTTTTTTACCTTGGCTGAAGCATAATAAATTCTGCTCCAATTCCTTATATCAACTCTGTGTGTGTATCTCTGTTTCAAATGTGCTTATTGTAAACAACATATTATTGGACTGTTGTTTCTACTCCATTCTAGTATGTTTCTAATTTATAGGTGAGTTCATCCCATTCACATTCATGGCTATGATTACTAACTATATATTTTCCTCTATCTTCTTTTCTTCAGTTTATGCTTCTCCCTTCCTTTTTATCTTGTCCCTCCTCTAGAGTCTGTTTGCCTTCTCTTTTATCATTCTTCCTTCTCTTATGGAGGCAGTTAGGTGGTGCAATGCAGAGAACATCAGGATTGGAGTCAGAAAGATCTGAATTCAAATTTGGCCTCAGCCACTAACTGTGTTATTTTAGGCAAGCCACTTAGCCCCTTTTGCCTCTCTTCCTCATCTGTAAAATGGGGGCACACTGGAGAAAGAAATGGCAAACTACTCCAGTACTTTTACCAAGAAAACATCATCAACAAAAATCAGTGGGGTTAGCTAGAGCCAGACACAAATGAACAGTTGACCACCAGTAACAACTTTCTCTTATTCCCTTCCACTACTACTTCTGTATTGGGTAAGAGAAATTTCTGTTACCAGTTTTGTGTGTGTGTGTGTGTGTGTGTGTGCACGCGCGCCCGTGTATGTGTATGTGTGTATTCCCTCTTTGAACCAATATAGATGTCAGTAATGTTGTGTTCTCCACCCCCCCATTTCTGCCATTTTTCCCCTGTACTGTCAAAGCTCATCCTTGCCTGCCTCTTTTATGTGAGATAATTGTTACCATTATTACCTGTTTCCCTTCTCCCAAAATTATTCTCACCTATCATATTTTTTTACATTCTCTTGAAAGAATTTATTTACTCCTAATTCCTATTTCTATACAGAATCTTTCTAACTGCCCTAATAATAAGTTATTTGTACCATCTTCCCATATATGAAGGCAAACAGATTAACCTTATTGAGTCCCTTATGATTTATCTTTCATGTTTACCTTTTTATGTTTCTCTTTAGTCTTGTATTTGAAAGTTAAATTATTCTATTCAGCTCTATTTCATCATAAATGCTTGAAAGCACTCTATTTCATTAAACAATCTTTTTTTTCTCTTGAAGGATTATACTTACCTTTGCTGTGTAGATTATTCTTGGTTGTAATCTGAGTTATTTTGTCTTCAGAATGTCATATTCCAAGCCCTGTCTTCGTTTAACATTCTAGCTAATACATCTTGCATGATTTTGGCTGTGACTTCATGATATTTGAATAGTTTCCTTATGGATGCTTGGAGTATTTTCTCCTTGATCTGGGGACTCTGGAACTTGCCATATATTCCAGGGAGTTTTGATTTAAGAATCTCTTTCAGGTGGTGATTGGTAGATTCTTTAAATTTATTTTTTATCATCTCATTCTAGAATATCAGGGCAGTTTCCCTTGATGATTTCTTGACATATGATGTTTAGACTCTTTTTTTGCTCATGGCTTTGAGGAGGTCCATTAATTCTTAAGTTATCTTTCCTTGATCTTTTTCTAGGTCAATCGTTTTTCATTCCTTTGACTTGTTCCATGGAGTCATTAATTTCCATTTGCCCAATTCTAATTTTTAAGGAATTATTCTCTTCAGAAAACTTTTGTATGTCTTTTCCTATTTGACTAATTCTTTTTTTGAAGTATTATTTTCTTTAGTGTTTTTGCTATCTCTTTTACTAAACCAGTAATTATCTTTACATAAGTCTCTTCCTTTGTTCTCATTTCTTTACCAAATTTTTTTTCTACCACTCTTATTTGACTCAGAAAAATTTATTTTTAACTCTTCCATCAATTCTCGTTGAGTTTGTATCTAATTCACATTTTTTTTCTTTGAGACTTTGCTTATAAATGTTTTGACTTCACTGATTTCTTCTGAGTTTATGTCTTGGTCTTCCCTATCACCACAGCACTATTTTATGATCAGGTATTTTTGATGCTTGCTCATTTTTTTTTCAACCCAAAATCTTGATTTTGAAATTTATGTTAAAGTTGGCCTTTATTCCTATTATGGCAGGAGAGGAGTTTCGGGCTTCTTCATCCTGGCATTTTTAGAGCTATTTCCAAGGGTTTGGAAATTTTCAGTGTTTCCAAGGTGGTAATCTGGGGAGAGGTGTGGTTACTGTCCTCCTGGTCTGCACTCTAAAAATATCTTTAATAAAGCAATGGGAGAAAGGAAGTAGATTCATAAAGTAAAGGGATATTTCTTTTTTGACATAGAAGCAGTTAGATGGCTCAGGGGATAGATCACTATGCCTTGAGTCAGAAAGACCTGAGTTCATATCCAGCCTCAGATACTTACTACCTACACTCTAGTATCTCTGCCAAGAAAACCCCATGGATGGCATTGGCATTTGATTGTCCACAGGATGACGAAGAGTCATACATGACTGAATAACTGAACCACAATAATATTTATTTACCCTAGAGGGAGTTTGGATGAGACAACTCAGGCAGCAAAGATGGCTTGCTAAAAGTCAAAATGTCAAATATTTACAGAGCTGGGACTAGAAGTCAAGCTTTGAGAGTATGCCTTTTTCCATTTTTTAATGGAATATTGAAGGTTATTGCAGTACTATGGCATCTGCTTCTTTGTAAATCTTAATTTGCTATTTAATACTAAAAGTTTCATTTTTGAGTGCTGTGACTATGATGTTATCACCTGATGTGTGTATGAGGGCTTCCAAATGAGAACCTTCTATAAAATATATTTTAATAACTAAGTGTAGTTCTATTTATGATTAAATCCCAGGGTGCTTTGGTCAGAATTATATTTGCTGCTGTTTGGAGCCAAATCTTTGCTAAGGACTCTGTGAGCAAACAATGCCTTGAATTTGCTTCCCTACTCTTACATTGATAACAGCTAAATACATTTTAATTGCTCTTGTTTCATTAATACTCTTCTGGCCATTGGATCAATGATTTGTCTAGCTAGCAAACATAGGGAAACAATTATCCAGGAGACAGAATGCTGCTACCCTGACATACATTTTTCAACAGGATCATGGAAAAAAAACTGGGGAGGTTTAGTTATTCCAATTCTCCCCCCCTCCACCAGCCCCAAGAATGCTAAAGTATTTTTGCAAAGCACATAATATGTTGAATCAGCAGCAAGCAAAATAGGACTAAATTGTGATGTAATCTTCAAGAAAACCATATTTGTAATAAGGTTAATTAAATTTTCTGCAAGCTTGAGACGAGCGTGCTGTAAGTGTGCCAGTAAATCTGGTCTTACTTTATCAAACTGAAGGGCAACCCTCCACACCCCCCTTCTCCCAGAATGAGTAGCGCATTGCCAGAGGACACACAGGCTGGCAACAATAACTAATACGTTATGAGAGGTTAGACAAGTTTAAACAGGAGTTGTTTCTGAACTGAAGGGCAAATTGGAAGAAATTTCTTTGTCTGCTTGTGATGCTGTTAAATTGAAAGCACAATGGGAGGTTTCAGTAGAAGCAACAAAGGTTGAAATGATAGCCTGCTGTTTGCAGTGAGCATCGTGGTTCCATTGAGGGTCCAGACATCTGGTAACAACAGCCACTCCTTGTCAGGTTTTGCCCCACACTGGGCACCAGAACACTTTGCACTGTTTAACTCATCAGGGTCTTCCAGCTCTACAGCGTGCTCTACATCAAGAATGTTTATGTAATAAAACAGAGCTAATTAAACATTTCAAAGGGAAACATTATTTTAACACTAATTAGATATGATTACAGTTCCTTTTCTATGCCTGTGCTGAACTGCACTGAAGCACCCTTGTTTGATTTTTTTAAAAACTCAGTTCAGTAACAAAATCTTATCAAATAATATCACTCTCTCCTATCTCATGGTATCTGCACCCCTTTGAATGGGATCATATGCACACACCCTAATCAGATTTAGAATGTATTAAAATAATGGATATATATGTGATGGAAAACTAGCTAATGGTATGTAATTCATGCAGAAATGTTCCTCTGAGAATCCTGAATCATTTTCAGGTATTGTGTTACTCAGTTCGTTCCCACATCATCTCTAAACCTGCGAAGGAATAAGAAGTTACTTTATTTTATAGTCTGAAGTTCTAACATGAGGAATGGGGTGAAGATAAATCATTTGCTTAAGACCATATAACTGGTCAATGGTTGATTTAAGGTTGCTATTATGTAGATGTAGGATGGCCAAATATCTCAGGCAGTGATGATGAAAGTGTTCTCACTCAAAATATTTAAACTATACAGGATGAAGTGAGAAAACTTGCATGTGCAAAACATTACCTGAATGGATGGTAAGAAGACTACCAGGCGGTCTCAAAGGCCTCTTTTTTCATTGGCTTCTGAGATTCTATAATGATAAACTTTAAATAGATTAAAAAGAGTAAAAAAAGAAACTATGAACTTTCAAAAAAAAAAAAGAAAAAAGCTATCCAGTCCTCAAATTATAGTTTCATTTCTATCTGTTGTATATAACATGGGATTAAAGAAATTCACATGGATATTGAAATAATACAAGAATATAAGATGCCTGGATATAGATAAATGTGTTGGAAAGTTGTAAGAGTAAGGAAAAGCTAATTATTTCAAGAAACATTTATGAATTCCCTCATCAGTTAGGAAAGAAATATATTTAATTTGTTCAGTGCCACTTGATTTTAGGTCTAAGAAAATAGTATTAAAATACTATGAACAGGGCTTGTTTTACATAATTGTGAAAAGGATTGAGGAAGTAATAGTAAAGTATTCTTGTTTCAGTGAAAAAATTCAGCATATTTCTCCTTTCTTATTTTCGACCTCTCCCTCATGCTCACAAAGAAAAGAGAGATCTCCTATATACTGGTTCTCTGCAGTCCCAATTAAAATGGACTTCAATGAGAAGTTTTTCTTTTCCACTTCCAACCTGAGCTTCAGGGCATAGCTGTAGCTGGAGAGTATATTGTGTTCATTTTGCTGTTTGAGTTGTTCAGGAAGAAGTTGTCTTTCAAATACCAAACAGCTAATATAATGCCTTCAGGACCCTGCTGTCACATTAAGTATTCTTTAGATAGATAGATGATTGATAGATAGATAGATATGTAGATAGATAGATAGATAGACAGATAGATGATAGATAGATAGAGATGATAATAGATTGATAGAAATGATAGATGGATAGATAGATGCATAAATATATTGATAGAAAAATCTATCTGTATAAATATAGTCAATGTGTGATTTATTATCAAGTAGCTAAAAGTTTAACGATATATTATAAATAATTTGTTCTTAGTCTTTGGAAATTATTGTAATTGAAATTATGATTATAAAGATGACTGTTATACAAAGAAAACATAGATGATAGTCTAGTCAAATAAACTGGAAATCTTATTCTTAGAATCAGAATCATGGAATATTAGAGTTCAGAAAGACATTAGAAACCTTTTATTCTAACGCTGTCATTTTACCTACGGGGAAACTGAATCAGAGATGTGAAATAATTTTCCCAAGGTCAAACAGTTAGCTAGTGGAAGAACCAGAGCTAGAACCTGACTTTCAATCCTGTTTTGCAGAAACTGTATCGTTTATACAAAGAACATCACTGAACTGACCAGATGAATATATTTTATATACAGATATAGCTGTGTGTATTTATATTTATAAAGCATACACATATATATGTATGTGTCATATACAGACACATACATATATGTATATATATCCATATATATATCCTTAAGTTATTACATTATATATAATTATATATTATATGTCCATGTATATATCTTTAAATTATTCCTCCCTGTACCTGTAAGCTTCTTTTATGTGACAGGTCTTGAGCACTGGTACTTAAAGAGGAGTCAAGGGAGACACACTAGAATCCTTGTTCAAATTGCTTGTACATCCTGTCCAGGACAGTGGTCATTTTCCCACAATTCCTCCCATGTAAAAAAATGTTATGATAGAAACAAAAGAGAGAAATAAAGCAGTTCCTGCTCTTAAAGGGCTCATATTCTATTAAGATGGGGGAAGATATGAACATATATATGTATTTTTACAAAAATACATTCAACATAAATTAAAGGAAACTTTTGAGAAGGAGAAAATTAAAAGCTGTGGGAAGCTAAAAAGGCTTTTTGTGCTTGACTTGAGTCATGGATGAGAAGAGGGATTGTAAGACATGGCTATAGGGAAGAAGTACCTTCTAACCCTTGATGATGGTACATGCATGGAAGCAGGATATGAGGTACTGTAGATAACTTAGTGGTTTCTTAAGCCAGCTCTAAACTGACACACTAGCCTGTGAAAGTGGGAGAAATCATGGTCCAGGTGTGATTGTCAAGCAATCTGTTTATTGATACCATGAGCAAGGTTTTTATAGAGTAATGACATAAAGAAGGTAATTATAGGTCACTTAGTTTTCTAATACACTTTGTTCAGTTTCAAGATGCTAGATGGTGATGTGAATTTTTAGGCCTTGAAGATAATCATGTCCTTGATTGCAGTGCCCAAAGAACAGCATCTAAAAATGTATGGGAGAACTTAACACCTTCTAGCAGTAATCCCAGAACAGGGCACATCCCTGGATCACAGGATATCAGAAAGGCTCTGATCATAGCTGCATCAACCGGAAAATCAGTGGTGGCCATATGGAATGGCAACAACACTGAAAAAATTCATAGCTAACTTATCAAGGACCAGCCTGATCCATGGATCAGGTGTTTTGACTCCCTTCAGGGTAGCATGTTTGAGGAATAGAAAGTACACTTGGTAACCATTAACAAAATCTAACAATCAAGTACTCATGGAAACCAAGGAGTAAAACCTTCTCCAGATTGCCTAACTTTTGACAATATAGAACCAAAATAAGAAACAATTAAAAAGTGATTTGGATGCGTTACCCCTGGCCTTTGTTTTTAATGGGCCTGATTGAAATTCTACCTCCTTTGGTCTGTAGATCCTGTTTTATAGGGTGAGGCTGACGATTTTGTGTAACTGTCTCCCTTAAATCCAGTTCACAGGAAAGTCAGGACATTATCTGTGATGTCATTGACCCTTTTTCAAAATGAAGGGCAATCAACAAGAAACACTCTTCTATCCTCTCCTCTTCTGGGCTGAAATTGTAACTGAAATTACTTTTTTTTTGTCTCCAGATGTTTTACACCTCACATCATAGAGGGAACATGATACATTATAATAGAGGCCGTGCCTTGCACTCCAGAATATCAGGGTTCAAGTCCTGCCTCTGACATTATTAGCTATATGACCAAAGGAAAGTCATTTAGACTCAGTGTGTAATGAAAATTTCCTAATACTGTGTATTACAGATACTTTGCAAATATTCATGGGTGACAAGGATTTCTTCATGGGGGGGGGGGAAGGGTTCTTCCATCAAAGAAATAACACATCCAAACCAAAATTTTAAAGAAGAAAAGAAAAATAGAAATGAAAAGCTAAACCATCATTATGTCCTATTAATTCTTCCTTTGCAAAAGCTGTCAGATTTGTCCTTCCTTTCCTTTGTGTTCTACTGTCTCCTCCCTTATGATTCCGTCAACTTACCATATTGCTTTCTAGCTGGTATTTCCTGCTTATGGTCTCTTCTTTCCTCAGTATTCCTTACACATGCCAATTATATTAGTCTTTCTAAAATATAAATTTCATTGCTTTGCCTTTTCTTTTCAGAAAATTTCTTTTCAGAAAATTCTTTTCAGGAATCTGTTTCCTGCCACATTATTTAGGACCTTCTTTCTTTCAAGTAACCCACTCCCCCATCAGTTGGCTCCATCCTGACTATCAAATTTTATTTCCTACTATTTTCACAGCCTTTTGATCCAGTCAGCCTCTACCCTTCAAGTGGCATACCCATTTTGCCTTCTTTCTTTTTTTTCTACAACTTCACTGCCCACAACAAAATATTCCTTACATTCTATTCCACCTCCCCTCCACCACCACCTCTTACTGCTCTTTATCCTACTTATTACAAAAGGCCCAGTTTAAGTAGGATCTTTTTCATGAAATCTTTACTGATAATGCCAGTCCTCTTTATTTCTTCTGTCTCTTAATTTCTTTTGTGCTTTTTGTCTAATGTACATAATCATCACCTTATCAAATTAGCATAAGATACGATTATTATATAATGCTGTTTTCAATATATCTGTTTTGCCTTTCCAACTAGATAATATATTTTGAGTGAACAAGAATCTCTTATTCTTCCAATTAATTCTCTCAAAAATATTTTCATAGTTCTTGAAACATCCTATGCAGTAGATTGACATTGTAAGTATTAATTCCCTAGTTCTCTAAACATCTAAAATTCTCTTATGTGTTTTTCATATAGGATGCCCACAATACATTTCTAGTATTTCAAGTTTGAATATGTAACAGTAGTTTCCAAAAACACAGAGAAATATGTCATGCTATCATTATTATATTATTTGGGGACATATGGCTTAGAGTTTTACTTCACTTGTTTTCAAAATAAATTTATTGAGAACTTATTTTGATCCCATCAAAAGTATGAAATTTGGATTAAAGAAGATTCTTAGTTAAATTATTTCCAAAGAGGGCTAGTTGCCCCAAATACTAGAAATTATTTAAGTAATTTATTTATTTTTTCTATTCCCAATGATATGGTATTGGCTCTCTCTGTAATGAGAGGTGTGTGAAGAAGATATTTGAAAGAGGAATAGTTAGAACAGGGATGGGGAGTCTGTGGCCCTGAGGCTACATCTGGCCTTCTTGGTCCTTAGGTGTAGTCTTTTGATTGAGTCCAAGTTTTACAGAACAAATCCTTTTATTAAAGGGATAAATTCTGTAAAGCAGTGGTTCTCAGTCTTTCTAATGCTGTGACCCTTTAATACAGTTCCTCATGTTGTGGTGACCCCCAATCATAAAATTATTTTTGTTGCTACTTCATAACTGTAATTTTTCTACTGTTATGAATTGCAATGTAAATATCTGATATGCAGGATGTATTTTTACTTTTAAAATTGAACATAACACACAACTTGAGAACTGCTTCTGTAAAGTTTAGATTCAGTCAAACGGCCACACTTGAGGACCAAGAGGACCACATGTGGTCTCGAAACCACAGGTTCCCCACCCCTGTTAGACATTTGACAACCTTAATTAACCTTTAGTATTTTCTCAAGAATCATTCATTTGGAGTTAAATAAATATTAGTGGTAAAGTTATTAGGAATTAACACCTATTTGTGTATCCCTGTTTTCTGCAATTCCATGTTCCTTAGAAAGACTACATGAAGTGGCATTGCATGTGTATTTGTGAGAAATGGGAAAAGGATACTGATTTGCAAATAATTCAAAGAAAGTCTTTATATTTAGAACTGTCTTTTACTTAAAACACACACACACACACACACACACACACACACACACTGAAAATTTATTGGAAAAGAGAGGTCAGGCGGCTGTTGAAATTTCCATTTATTGTCCAGTTGTCCCTCTGACTCCTCTTTGGATTGAATCAAATTGCTGACCTCCAACCTATGAGAATTAGGAGGGGGAAAGAAGAGGAGAGTCATCTGGGAGGAGATAGAGAAAAGGGACTAATTAGCATTTCTCTCTACCTTATCCTAGTTACAAAGAGGTAAACATTAACTTTTCTTTTTAATTTAGCCTTTTATATGTCTTGTGAAAGATAAATGTATTCTGCTTGGAAAAGCTAATATTATTGTTAGTGTCTATTATTTTGTGGCAGAGGATGAATTGGGGGAGTTAGAAGTTGTGTGAGACTCTCTGTTTATTCTGAAAATGGGGAAGGAAAGGAACCACAAGGGAAAGAAATATTAAAGTAGTCCATGAATCACGAATATTGCTTTTCTGAGAGAATTCTGTATGATTGGTAATACTTTTTACACTCTGGAAAATAATATATTTAATATCTCTCTCATATCTACTTTGCGTATGATTCCTGAGGCTCTTACTTAGATGATTTTTTATCAGTGTGGGAACTTCTTCCTTGAACATAGACTTACCTCTGTTATCCCACACTGCTCATATTAGATGGCCTTCCTGGGGGGGCTAATAAATGTCAATCTTTAGGTGATAAATCTCTCAAAAATTTAACCATATTGGCCCAGATGTAATGGGCATACAGATCACTTGGCCAAACTCAGTGTTTTTTCGGCTTGTTGGGACCTGTCAGACCTTTTCCTCTGTTGGCAAATCTTGAGAATCCAGGGTAGCTGCTATGCCCCCATGATGAATCATTGGAGTATCACTTAATTAAATTATTTTTATACCAAAAAGTACCAAACTTACTTCCACTAGTATGGATTTATCCCTCTTATCTCCACTCCACACCTCACTGCCTTTTAGATACTGTCTTTCTCCATTAGAATGTAAGCTTTTTGAGAAAAAGATGTCCTTGTTTGTTTTTATTTTAGCTGCTCTTGGTGCAGTTCCTTCATATCTCTAATCTGTAGTTGGAATAGACAGCCTCTGAGGTTTCTTCTAGCTCCACTTCTGTGCTCAATATAATCACGGATCCCTAGTCATGGATATTTTATAATTTGGGCAAATTACATGTACGATTTTCCCCCTGCAATAAAAATTGTTCCACCAATAGAAGGGCCACAGGAATATTTTTGTTCTGTCTATGGTATTACTTCCAAAATATCTTCATATCTTCACTGACACATTTGACTGTCACACGTTCATGTTTTTTAATGATTGTTTCCATCAACATCACTCCGCCTACATCTTCAGTCTTCTTTTTAGCCTGTCTTTGTACACTTACCCTTTCCTCAGTGATAGCACCTATATTATTAGGAATGGAAAAATCAGTCAACCTAGCACTGACCTCTAATGTAAACATTCCAATTACTTTAGACCTTTTATCTTTGAACACACAAGTAAGCTTACCATCTAGAAAAAACTTCCTAATAATTAGTGCCAACCCAACGTGAGATGGGCTGCGTTGGGAGTTGACGACTTTCCTCTTTTTGAGGTCAGGTATCTTGTAGAGGGGTTACTGGTTGAGATTCTTTCCAGCTCTGAAATTTAGTAATTCTATACCACTTGAAATTTTGTACATATTTCCTGCACTGTACTTTCATATATGGAGAGATGCCTTTCTCACAGAAAATAAATCATTTTTATTTGCAAAATGAAAACTCCACTAGAATCTAGTGGATGACTTCCATTAGAGGACTATGGTAAAGGCTTGAACACTACATGTAGTGTTTTCATTTCACTTTGGATTCTGATTGTCACACATGTATTTATTTGTGCTTTCACAGGCAGATTGATTTTTGAACCAGTCCTAGGGTTAGTAAGTATGATAAAAGTTTCTTCCACACAGTTTGCCAACTTTTTCCCTCAAAGCTAACCTGTTACCCTACTGAACAAACTCCCCTTTCTGGAAGTTCCCTTGGATAAGAAAAAAACTGCAAATTGATATGACTTGTGAAATGCTCTGATTCTTTTTGCACAAATGTGGAGGCTAGGAATGAAAAAAAGGACTCCATGGTGTGTGCGTTTGTGTGTGTATACGTGTGTGCATACATGTGTATGCATGTGTGTATGTGTAAGCTTATATATGTATCTTTAAAAATAAAAAGGTCTAAATCTGCAAGCCTGAAAGTCCTTTAGCAAAACAAAACAAAAACAAAATTCTGTGTGCTAACCACAGAAACAGGTTTTAAACCCATTAAAATATTTCATCCCATTATTTTTTTTGACCAATTGACCACAATATTAAAAATTCAATCATGGAGCAGCTGACAATTGCAGTTGCCTAATTTTATTTGAGTTTTTTTTGCTTTTTCCATTTTTCCATCCTGTTAGCGCTGCTGCCTGTGCCCAGACAGTAATGGGCTTCTTGTATGCCCACGACTGTTATGATCATGTAAATTTATTGGTGCTTAGAAGAAGCGAGCTATTAAAACATTACAACAGCCATTACAGCCGAGCTCGTGTTGGCTTTCGCTCCCAATGAACATATGCTTCCGAGTGAATGCCTAAACTCTTATTTATGGATTTAATTTAATATGCGGAAAGAATTCAAAATTAAATTTTGTGTCTGCCTCCAGAGAGTGTCAGTGTATAATAACATGGTAATTTTTACACATCTTTATGAGAAATGGGAAAATTAATTCTTTCTGACAAGTTGTAATTATTCGACTTGGAACAGTTGCAGCTGAGCAGTTTGCATGCCTGTTGTCTGGTGTTGCGCAGTGTAAGGGGAAAATGTGGGATGGAGATATATTGTGCATCTGAGACTTTCTAATAGCTTCTGACATTTTAGCCTTGCATATTATCAGGGTGCTCTTTAAGGAGTGGGGCTATAATCTATTATGTTGCCTGGGACACACAGAGTTGCAATAGATGGAGCAGCCTAGTGCAATAGGGTTATTTCTAAAATGGGGGAGGGGGAAAGAGTATCTCCTGGATCACCTGGCAGATTAACATAGATGAAATTAAGATGGTACCTTATAATCCTCAGGTTCATGTATTATTGCATACCTAATTTAGCCTGCATGTATGCAAAGAAAAGTATAATCTCTGAACATCTCACCAGAATTTGGTTAGATTTTAAGAGACTAAACATATCAAAGTGAAAGTACTTTTTGCAACTAAACTAGCTTCCAAGGGGAATGCCCATCTTTGGATTATTCTATCCTGTGATTTAAGAATTAGTTTCTAAATGTTCAACAAAAAGAAAAAAAAAAACGTTTCAACATGCAGCTAAACCAAAACACACCACTGGTTCCATTAGCAAATAAAATGCTGAACATGTTGTATGTGAAGAGAGTGCATGCTGATTGACAGGCCAGCCTGGTGGAGGTTGGTATAGTCTCTGTTGTGCAGGATCAATATAGACTTTTCAAAATAAATGCAAACTGCAGTGTTAAGAAAGTGTTTAGCAGATGAGCATTAGAAAAAGTACTGTCATTAAAAGTGAGTACATTTTCTCTTTGCTTTGGTACCTCTGTTACAGTACACAGGGAAGTACAACTGTTGATTAAGTGGGTATCCCTCTGTTCTTTGAGTCTGTACAGTCTAACTACTCTGACATCATGTTAAGAGGCACAGTCTTGCTAGAGGGCTATATTTAAGGGAGCTGTAAAGCTGAGTTCTAACCACTTGTGGCCACCAAAATAGCATGATACTTTTTGCATGTTAAGGCTGGAGTCCTGCCCAACTTCTAATTGGGTAATTATATCCTACCTTGCTCACATTCCCTGCAGCTACCAAGTTCTTTTTGTCCCAAACTGCTCTCCACTGTGGCGCACTATTAAACAACTGCCCTTACCACCTCAGAGGTGGCTGCATCTCACTGATTTGTCGTGATGTTTTTACCCAAGAAGTACCTAGTCTTCATAGGGATGATGCCCTTATGCATTTCACCTTTTAGCTGTTCTCACAATTAGTATTTTATTTGTTTCCACATAATTGTGAGATAGGAACCATATTATTTTTTAAAAAAGGGAAATCAAAGGTATATTAAGCTACGTGTGAAGGTTCAAACAGATAGTAAAAGAAAAAAGAGGTTTGAAATAATAAAGGCCTATTCTTAAGTCCCAACCCTTTCTCCTGCATCAGATCAATTCTGAAATTATTGGCTCCCATCATAATGGTTTTTGCTTTTTTAAATGCTACAACTCAGGGAATCACCATGCATGATAACAGTGCAATATAATGGAAAGATCTTTGTAATGGGAGTCGGCAACCTGGCCTCCAAGACCAATTGTGTTAATTTAAGCAAGTCACTAGAACCTCTGTTGTCTTTATTTCCTTGTCTATAAAACAAGGGTAGTCAGACCCTTACTGTCTCAAAATTCCTGAAAGAGTAATGTTCTGTTTTAGATGTCAAAGAAGAGCAAATGAGCAAACACTGTCATCTTTATCTGGCAAAACTTTAACGATGCAGAACCAAGGTACAGAGAGGACAGGTGGAGGAGTGAGAAACCAGATGTGGGAGCCAGTAAGCTAAATCATGGGTGTTGCTGGTATTTGAAGAGGGATACAGGAGCCTACTGAGCCACATGAACCTACAAACATGTGAAAGTCTTCTCTGTACTTTGCAGTGGGGGGAGGGACCCTGCCCTCTAACTTTGCCAAATTACTTGGCAGCTCCTCTCTTTTCTTCCTTTCAGCACTAGATTTCTTGAAAAGAAAGATCACGATCATTATTGTTTGACTTTCACGTAAATTGGCTTGTTTAATTCTCACTACATCCCTGAAAGGTTTTCATTTCCATTTAACAGATTAGAAAACTAAGGCTCAAAGAGGGTGTGACTTGCCCAAGGTCAGATAGCTAGTTAAGACATCTTGGACTAGATCCAAAGTCTTCTTACTACTAAACCAGTATTTCCTTTCTCTTCATTGTGCTGACTTCCTTATAAAGGAATCCAATAGTTTTAGAAAGTAGAATTGTACTCTGTACTTGCTGCCTCTACTTCTTCACCACCACTGCTTTAACCTCCTGTAATTTGGTTTTCATATACACCATTCAACTGAAATTTCCTTCTCAAAGACGATCCTCTCCCAAATCATTAAATATGGTATAAATATGTGGGTCTTCATCCTTTTTGAAATCTCTGCCTCACTGAGCACTATTGAGCTCATCAAAGCTTTTGACATCTTTATTGTCTCTGACTCAATGCTATCTTGGTTCTCCTACCTTTCAGACTGCTGTTTGTCTACTTTGTCATTCTTCCTCTCCCCCATCCTTTATAGTCATATTTTGAGGTCTGCTCCTTGGCCCTATTCTCTTTCTTTACTCCTACCTTTCTTGACCTCAAAAATTTGTCTAGTGAATGAAAACTAAACATAGAATAAGAAGACCTGGATTCCTTTCTCAGCTCTGCTTCTTATTTCCTGGGTTACCTCAGGGAAGTCATTTGTCCTCCTGGGTTTCGGTCTCTTCAGCAGTTAAATGAAGAAATTTGGCTAGAGGATATCCATGGTGCCTTCCAGTTCCATATTCTGACCTTGAAAACTATCATAACTGGGGATGACTCCTAACTATCTTTAGATCTATAGAACCCAAACTCTCTCTGGAGTCCCCATTCCCATATTTCCAACTACCAGCTGTGCCCATGGGCATATCACTTGGATACCTCAATTCTAATACTGTATCAGCAATGTAGTATTCACAATGCCTACAGTAACTATAAGTATGCTGATGTGGTTATTAATCACAAAATGTAACAGGCTCTCTATATGAGAAATATAGTCAGAGCATTTATTCAAATACCAGAAGACCGAGTCCCAAAACCAGAAAGTCAAAGCCAATACAATAGTTATGAAGTTGGCACATGGAGTTAAAGTAGTAAATACATTCTCAAGACTTCAAAACAGGACACGCAACCTCAGGCAAAGATCCTCCTCTCCTCACTCATGGCAACTGCTCAGCGTTCAGGCAGCTTGCTCCCAGCAGCTCCAGCCCATCCGCAATTCTCATCCCTGGAAGTCCTCAGCAAGAGTTCTTAGCAGAGATTCTGGCTGGCTCAAAGAAAAAGGAGCTCACACTGCTGCCGCTGCTTCCAGTCACCAGCATGGACTCTAGCTTGGTTCTGGCGTTCTCTTGCTCTACCCCTTCCTGCTATGTCAGCAAATTCAAGGGGCATGGAAGATATTCAAATCTCAGTATCATTACAAATACATAGAGAATTTAGCTTCTCTCCCCTACTTTCCGATAATTTCTTACTCTTGAATTTTCTATATTTGTTAATGGCAATTTTTCTTAAAGCCAGGTTGAATTATATGACTCTTCTACTCATTCAACTCTACTATTATGACTTTTAGAATAAAATGTAAGCCTCCATGTTGAGCTTTTAAAGCCCTATGTGGTCTCAACCTATCTTTCTAATTTCCTCATACATTACTTCCTATTCTGTCCTCTGTGATTCAGCCCAATTGGCCAAGACACACCAATGTCAGGAAGTAGGAGGATGGAAGCATATAACACAGAAAAGCAAACCTTGAAGGACAGTCAAATACTTGGAGCTTAGTAATAGATTTGGTGCTCTTCAAGAAGGGGTACTTTCAAGAAACACTACCTTCTTCTTCTCCAAGTAATGATGGTATGGATATAAGTGACTTAGGAGAGAAGTCATCTAATCATGTTCAGAGATAGAAGAAACAATGATGCCTAATGACTCCTTGCTGAGGACAATTCATGATTGATTGCCTAGAAATAAACAGTAAAGCACTCCACTGTATTCCTTATGTATCTTTCAGTAACCTGACTGAGAACCTATTTGGGAATTGTCAAACCTGACAATCAGGACCCACTTCTGGTGAATCATGTGGGCAAAAATTATCCTGCCAGAAGGAACTTAGGATGATGGTTATGAATTCCTGGGCAAAGAAAATAGTATCTGAAAAAAGGAGTTTTGGAGAATGAGTTGAAATAAAGGAATAATTAGCTCATTCTTTAGGATAGAGGACACCAAAATATTTGGGGTGTGTGTATATATGTGCATATATATGTGTGTGTGTATGTGTATATATATATATTTGTGTGTATGTATTTATATGTATGTATATGTATATACATATATGTATGTGTTGTGAGTAAAAATATGTATATAAGTACATTTATATATGCCTTCATATTATGTCTATATTGAGAGAATTTTTAAACTGAAAAAAGAAGGGGGAATGAGAAAATTCCTATAAAATTCAGTGAGATATCATAGAGAGTAGGTGGTAAAATATAAGGAAAATGGCATGTGAAGAGAATCAATAAATACATTCTATAAAATATGTGAGAAAATAATTGTCAATAAAACCTAAAGTCATATGTGCATATATAATATGCACAAAATATATAAAATATTGATAAATAAGAAGGTAGACTAGAGATCTTATTACAAAGAGTAAAATTTTATCTTGTATTTATCTCTGCAACATGAAAAGGTGGTATTTATGACTGGAATGTAGTTACTGAAAGGACGGCGTATTTAAAAAATAAAATGCATAAAAGGAGTAGTGGAGCAGAATTAAATATTATAAAGATATACTCACATGAAAAAAAACTTCTAGGCCTCCTCTCCTTGTCCCTGACATGGAGAGGATCCCCCTCTTCCTGCAGGGGAAGAGAATAAAACTTCCTGTTCCTTCCTCAAAATACCTCTGACTTTTGGTTTTTATGGGGTAGGGAATATTTGGGGTCCCTGTACCCCACACAGATTTGGGGGCTCATCCGGGATCCCCTTACTTGTGAGCAACTGCTTCCCACTTCTGTCTTGGGGCAGGTGCACTCTGGGGACTTCTACAATGGTCTCTGGCTTTAGACAGGGAGTTCCAGCTCCATGTGGGTAAAGTCCTGGAGAAAGGAACTTTTGGGAGGAACAGGAACATACCAAGAGAAACCAGGAAACTCTAGCCGGCTGGTGGGAAGAAAGGACAGTCATGCAAGCTATGTGCACATAGCTTGTAGGGGCTCAGTTTCCTCATCAGTAAAAGGAAGCAGTTGCTTGGCCAATATCTGTGGTCTCCATTAGCTCTATGAATCAGTGATGCTAAGATGCCAAGCAAGCAAGGGCTTGAGGCCAAGTCAGGGATGTAGGACAGTGGAAATATGGGTCAGCATTTGCTTTCCCTGTCTGGAGCCAGAATCAATGAGAAAGAAAAACAAAACACCTTAGGCCTCCTGGCAACCAACCAAGGCAGCCACTTGGAGAACAGACTCGGCAGTGAGTGGGGCTGGTTTCTCCTCAAGTCACAGAGACCCTTCCTCTGAAGCTTCCTATAGGGAAACCAGTGATGCCAAAGCTTAGAAGGTGCAAGAGGGGACACTGTGAGTCAGGAGGCCCGGGTTCAAGCCTGGGCTCTGCCACTGATGCACTCAATGACTTATGCTTTGTCTTATGCCCTCACGTTCGTCATCTGTAAAGTGGGACTGACTATGCTTACATTCCCTACATCACAGGGCTGTAAATCTAAAAGCCCCATGATTGGTGTTATCAACTCCAAATAGATAGGAAAGCATGTACAGATCATAACACACAGTGGAGATATGGAAGGTTGAAACTTTCGAAAGATATAATGGAAAGAACTCTAGTACCTTTCACAGGATTGTCCTCAAGGGTACAAATACAGAAGTAAGCACAGCCCCCTGCCCTCAAGGAGTTGATTCTCCATTGGGGAAAAATATGTAGGGAGACGCAATTAGAATGAAGAAAAGAAGCACATGCCTACTATGTGCCAGGCACTATGCCAAGCATTTTGCAAATATCGTTGAAAAAACCCTGTGAGGTAGATGCTTTTATTATCCTATTTTAGAGTTGAAGAGATTGAGGCAAACAGAGGAACTTGCCTATTTAGATTAGTAAGTGCCTAGAGCTGGACTTGAACTGAGGTCTCCCAGACTCAGTGCTCCAAGCCCTGCCTCACCTATCTATCTGTGATGTAGGGAATGCAAGCATGGTCAGTCCCATTTTACAGATACAGAGGAACCCAGAGGAATTGGGGGAGCAGGGAGTGCTAAGCAATGGGGAGAGAGCAGGACTGAAGCCAGACCTGGTGGATGAAGAGGGGTCTTAGCTTTGAAGATCATGCTCTAAGTTAAGCAGATGTGGGCTTGAAGCACTAACACATGGGGTAGGGGTGGAAATCAGAAGAACCTTCATGAAGGAGACAGCACCTGAACTGGCTTGGAAGGCAGACAGATATTTGGAGAGGCAGGAGTTGGATCTTAAGCTATAAAGACAGAAGTATGAATGAGGTAGTTGATATCCCTATTGTAGTCTCCATTAATTAGACCACAGCTGGAGTGTTACTATCCATTGGGACACATAGAGTCGTTGTTCTGGATCCAGAAAGACCTGAGTTCAAATTCGGTCTTTGACATTTACTACCTGTGTGACCCTGTACAAGTCACTTAACTCTACTTCAGTTTCCTGATCTGTAAATTGAACTGGAGAAGTAAATGACAAACCACTCTATTATCTTTACCAAGAAAAACCCTAATGGGACCAGGAAGAGTCGGACATGACCGAAATAACTGAACAGCTGCAAGTTTTTCAGAGGAGTTTAAGCTGGCAATATTGGCCAGGATGGCAAAGGTATTAGGATCATGGGTCTTGAAAAGAAAGGAAACTTTAAGGTTGTTTAGTACAACTTCCCCATTCTATGGATGAGGGAACTGAGACTCAGAAAAACAAAGTATCTTATTCTTAGGTCACATGGGTAATAAGAGGCAGAATTTAGCACCTGAACCTGGGTCCTTTGTCTCCAGTCCAAGGTTCTTGCCAAGCCACCATTTGTTGTTGTTGTTGTTCAGTAATTCACTTGTGTCTGATCTTCAGACATATTACTTCCATCTGTATATACCATATGAGTATCCGCTGAAGGAAAGGAGAATGGTTAATTTGAGGATGAGGTCTTGGGAAGAGGGAAAGGGAGCAGCAGAAACAATAGGAGTCTTCAAATATCTGAAGGGCTATTTTTGTGTGACTCAGGGATTGGTTTTGTTAGGCATCAGAAGGAAAACCAAAAAGAATTGGGTAGAAAGCATAAGGAGGGTTGCTTTGGGGTCAGCACAAATAATGAAAGTATTTCTTGATATATTTTTAAACAAAGACTGTATGGGGGCAGTCGGGTGGTGCAGTAGATAGAGCACCTGCCCTGGAGTCAAAAAGAGCTGAGTTCAAACCTGACCTCAGACACCTGTTAGTTATGTGACCCTGGGCAAGTCACTTAACCCCTATTGCCTCCAAAAGAAACAGCCAAAAAAAATATATGTATATATATACTATGTGAATCACTTGTTGAGGATATTGCATGTAGAACAGGTAGCTCAGGAAGGAACAGTTTGGATTAGATGGCCTGTGAGGTTCCTTTCAATTCTGAGATTCTGGGATACAGCCTTGTATCTGTCACCAATTCTCTGTATGCACTTTGAGCAAGTCATTTCTCCTCTGGGCCTTGGTTTTCTTATCAACGAAGTTCAACCAATCAAAAAAAGATTCTAGAAACAGAGCAAGGAAGCATAATAAAGAGAACTGAAGGAAAAATAAATTCAAGATTACCATGGGTATATACTATTAATAAACAGACCTTACAAACCTGATTTGTCATTATTAATTGTATATACTAATTATGTATCTCCATTTGAGGGGCAGTGTTGAACAAGGGATAAAGAACTGACTTCAAAGTCAGGAAGAGCTGAGTTCAGTCCCCACCTCTAACACAAACTGAGTGTATGACCCTGGCCAAGTCACTTAACCTCTCAGTGCTCCAGACTACCCTTTAAGACTATCAATTGCAGAGAAGCTTCTAACCTGAATTTTTTTTAGTTTCCTAATCCAAAACTTCCCTATAATCACCAAAATTTTAGATCTAATCCCTATCCTATCTCCAGAACATTTTATACATGCCAAAAGGAGAGAAAATTATAAACCTTAAGTTACCTTAATGACCATTTATTAAAATCTAGTAAGTACACTCTGTGCTCACCATTCCCAAATCTGAGGCATAAAGGTGCCTCTGAGGAGCTGGGAAGTGTTTCTCTTTTCTAATACTATAAAGTCAAGTCCCCACATGAAGTTTTTCCCTACATACAATTAGGTATCAGTGTCATCCTTCCAGGTTCATTTAACCAATGATCATCAGTTAGCTTTTAAAAAGGCATATTTACTTTGAAACTAAAATAATAACAAGAATACAACCATTTCCGCCAAATAAATCAGGGGCATAGTCTCTCCTGTATTACCTGTTGTCCAGTTATTGTCCAAGAAAGAAAGTGATGGGGGCTGACAAATATTGAAACCCTCCATAGTCAATCAAAGAACTTGCAATTTATTATTTAGTGAGCTGACCAGAACCAATTGTAGAGTATCTGTCCATGATTCAGAATCTCTCCACAGCACTTGTATTATACTTCATTGGGACTCTCCAGGAAGTACACTCTCAATCCTATACTTTGTTGGTTATTTCATCCACTAAGCTCAGCAATGCACTTCGTGGGCTCATAAGGATTTGAGCTTATTGGTAAGTCTCTTGTTATAAAAAAAAAGATTCAAGAATTAAAGAAATAAAAGAAAATTCTTCATCTGAATCTCATCAAAAAGAAGGAATTCATATCAGGGGTGGGGAACCTGGAGTCAAAGGGCTGCCCTTGAGCACCTAGAGGGCCACATTTAGCCTTGAGTTTGCAGGTTCCCTAACCCTGATCCTAGTAATTGACATAGAAATGGTGCTATAACAGGTCCCTTCTATTATCTCTCATTATATAAACCTATTTGTATTAAAAATCTAATTACATTTATCACCCAAGCCCTTCTTATTGTTTTCCTTTTTTCATGAAACTTTCTGTATTAATCTCATTAAATATAGGTTTGATGTTAGTACAGATTGGGTATATTTGAAATTGACTAAATCGCTGGTTTCAAAAAGCAGTCATTAATGAGTAGATGTCAACTTAAAGATACAACCTTTAGTGGGAGTTTTGTCCCTGGCCTGATGTAAGTCACCTTTATCAGTGACTTGGATCAAGGCAGAGAAAGCATTCTCCTCAAATTTCAGAGACCATTAAGCTAAAAAGTATAGTTAAATCACTGTATGAAGGAATAGAAATCTATAAACTTCTTAACCTGCAAAAATTGTTGACTGAAAATAATAATTAAATTTAGTAGGATTAAACATAAAATCTTTAACTCGTTTCAAAAACAACTTTATGTTTATATGATTAGACAGATACGGTAAAACAACAGTTTTGCAGAAGATAACAATAAATATCAGCTTTGTGACATAGCAGCCAAAATAACCTCAAAGCCTTAATATGATTTTGCACTTCATTAAGAGGAGATGATGGTTTCACCATTCTTGAATTAAATCACATCTAGTGTTATGTTCAGTTCTAAATGTTGCATTTTAAGAAGGAAAGCTGTTATATGGTCAGAGGTAGTGGGTGGTGACCATGATGGTCAGGGGTCTTTAGAGACAGGATTTGGTTGAAAGAACTGGGCATGTTTAGCCAAGAGAAGCCAAAAAAATAGTTGGGGTGGCATGATGGTTGACATCAAGGCTTTAAATGGTTTTCACGTGAAAGATTTAGACTTTGCTTGGCTACATAGGGCAACACAACGTAATGAGTGTACGTTGCAGAAAATCAGATTTAAACTCAATGTGAGGAAGCACTCGCAACTATCACAGCTATTGAAAAGTTTGCTTAAGAAGCTAATGAGTTATAGAACAGTCTGTGTCCCATGGCAGAAAGATCACTGATTCTGGAGTCAGATTATCCTGGGTTCAAATCCTCTATCTAATTCAATGTGACTTCAGGTAAGTTACTTGATTTTCCAGTTGGTTTTCTGAACTCTAAAATGAGAAGATTGGATTAGATATCCCCTGGGGTCCCTTCTGTTTCTACAGTTCTGTTCTATCAACGAAGGTTTTCAAGCAAATAACCATGATTACATTGAGGTGATTCTTAGAGGCCATTCCTTTTTAGGTACATGACAGGACCAGATGTCCTCTCAGATCCCTTAAAACTGCATTTCCATGATCCTGTGGTTGTCATACTTTGTATACTTATCTTCTCTACACCCCTACACCCAACATGGGGTTGCAACTTCGCTTGTTTTGATTGGATCAACTTTGTCTTATTCATCATCTCTTCCACCAACAACTCTGCAAGTTCCTAGTGGTATAATTTGGGCTTGTAGTAGGCCGAGATATTTTAAATAAAGGAATGAGTGGAGGACAGAGAGAGAAATAGAGAGAGGGAGAGGGAAAGAGAAGGAGAGAAGGAGGAGGAGGAGAAAGAAAGAAAAAGAAGAAGAAACTTTTCTGGGTTATTTTAACAACTACGTTACTAATTAAGAAGTTAGAAAGTTTTGGGCAACATTATTTCTCTCTTAAGCACTTAAAATTGAATGCCCATGCACACTTCTCTTATAAGAATGACACACCCTTGTTCTTTCTCTTTCCTTTGCCTGCCTTCCTTGTTTATTCTTAACTCAAATATAAAGTTGTAAAAATATGCTAAAATACTTTCATGTATTCTTTACTGTCTTGGACACTTCACCATTACATGATTTTGTTCCAATAAATTTTATGATTGCTATATATGATATGCATGATATACAATTATATGCATGTGTATACATATAAAAGTAATAGCATATACATGCCTATATATGTGCAAACAAACAGTATATTTATGGAAAAGAGGTGAATGTGGGATACTGTATATTTGAGCTGAAGTTGTCATTGAAGCAAAACCATGTTTATAGGTATAATCAATCCTAGGTAACCCTTCCAAATTGTTTTCCTATTTTCCCCTGACACCACATGCTTTAAAATAAGGTTAAATTATTTTTTCTGACATCCTGACATCTGAATCTTTCAAGATTCCATGATGTCTTAAAACTCTTTAACATTTCAATTTTTTTCTGTTCTATTTCTTTTGGCTATCGGTGTGTGTGTGTGTGTGTGTGTGTGTGTGTGTGTGTGTGTGTGTGTGTGTGTGTGTGTGTTTGTGTGTGTGATACCAGAGTCCATCTGTTCCATCAGAGGACACCTTTTCCCTACCCTTAAGATGGATTCCATTACAAAGTTCTTTTAAAATACTGTTTTCACCTTCTCTGGCATCTCCTTCCCATATTCCCTACCCCCTTATCCCAAAAGATGCCCCCGATGGAATCATGTACTCTTTGGTTCCATTTAAACACCAGTATTTTCCCTTGCATTTATCATCATGTATACAACCAGAATATTTTAGAAGCAATACTTTAAAAAAATTACCTCACCATTTCAGAATTCAGGAAAAAGGATCCCATTAGCTAAATGCCCGCCTCAGTGAGACCATGTAATTTGTCCCAAAGTGGGACTCTCCCCCTTTCTAATTTGCTTGGAGGTTACATGTATAACCCTGCTCCTACCACTACACACAGGGCATGTCAATATCTTTGGTTTGTGCTATATATCAAAACCATGATTATAATCATTATATTCTTATCTGTATTTCTCGGGTTCTCTGTTTTCTTTTTAATTAGGTTATAAAACAATTAGTTAACACCACGTCTTTTTAGAACTCCCCTAGTGGGCCTGAAGCTGTTTGTTCTCTCCGGACCTGTGGGGAGGGGGTCCTTGGGAATCTCATTTGATTTATAGCAGGGTGAAGGTCAGATGCAAAGGGTTCTTGGTCCTGTGCTGTTGCTTTCTTTTGTGACCTCTCTGGCATTGTTTGGTTTCTTCCCTCCGCCCACCCCCTTGTGCTTTGAAGTGAGGCACACCAGGTGTTCCTGTTCTGAATTACACATGAAAGAACCACATCCCTGGACTAATTAACCAGTAAACTGCACCCACCTCCCCTGGGCTTAATTGATGCTGCTCTTAAAAGGGGAAGGCAGCCCCTCATCCCCCCTGATTTCACACTGCAGTTCTCTCTTCTTTATCTTAAATGTAGAGGACCTTCTAAATTATTTTGACTGGCTTGGTAGGATACCAGAGTCTGCAACAGAGTTCATAAAACAATTACTCAGGATGAAAGGAGATGATTCTGGACATTTTAAAATGACTTCCAACTCTTTTATTTTTAACTGTTGGAACTGCTCTTTCTCCAGGGAGAGACATGTGCAGAGTGATCCACTTGTTCAAAGTAGCAAGACCCAGAATCTCTCCACTAACTCTCTGCAATGCTGTGGTTGGCTCTCCCGTGCTTACCAAGGCATAGCAGGAAGGCACCATTGCCAGCCAGTGTTTCTGCCGATTTGTTTTATTGCAATATTGGGAATGTGTTTCTTTTTAGAGTTGAGGGGATATTTGATTTGATAAACATTTATGGCATTGCTCCTCTGTTCTAGGCACTGAGGGATATACAATGATAAATAAGGCAAAATTCTATCCTTCAAGTACCTTACCACCTACTAGGAGGAATAAACACATACAAACACAAATATCATACAAAGAAGAGCCTGAAAACTCCTTAGAGTTCTGACCAAACTGCTAGGAGAGGTTAAAAGAGAGAGGGATGACTTCTGACCTTTCAAATTGTCTGGCCAGCTCAGCACATCATTTCATTATATGGCCAGTGCCTTCAAGAACATTTCAAGAGATTTTATTTGCAACTGAAATAAGTAACTTATAGCTAAGCATCGAACTTTAGAGGCTGGGGATGATTACTGGGCTGACTTGTGATTTCTGTACTATTTTAGGATCTAGAGCTGGAAGGAACTTTGAAGATCATAGATTTAAATCCTTTCATTTTATAGATGAGGAAAACCAGCATCCAGTAGGAGTTGAAGTAACACGTCAAAGATCACATGGGTAGAAAGCACCAGAACTGGGATTGAACCCAAGTTTTTTTTATTCAAAAATGGATGTTTTTTTCATTATATTAAGATGGTGTGTGTTTGTTTTCTGGGTAGTGGAGTTCTTGATGGAGGAAATATGTAATGAATCTATTGATGCTCTTACTACTCCGGGTATAGACAAAACCCAGACTGTAACACCACACATGAATGTTGTCAGGTGAGTTTATAGACACTGAAACATACATACATCAAAATATAATGTGAGGCCTTGTGGGCAAGTGATGTGATGTGATGGGATGGGGTATAACCACCTATCAATATTACACTAATTGTCACCACTTACATGGGGACTATTGCTACCCCATTCACTCTCTGTATTTGGCTTATTCATCCTAAACTGCAAGTCTAGCTTCCTGGATATAGTTACACTCTGGCATATAGTTACATATAGGTATATAGTATATACCTCTGGCATATAGTTACACTCAAATTCTCTAGTGCCTAGGAATAACCTAGATTATGAAAAATACATTTCCTCTTCTCACTACACTAGGTCTTGACCACCAATAATTGTGTTTTCTGTTTACACAACTAGTCACTCATAGGGTAACACATTTATACAGTGAATTAATTATATTTATACCAACAAGCCACTTAAAATAACAAAACAATTAGATGTTAAACATAACCATTTATTTAATTCTAACATAAAAGTATAATATTAGTTGTTAATATACTAAAACAAATACGTAAATAATAAAAATATCAAATGGATCACACTCTACTACCAACTATGGGGAAAAGTTAACACACATAGGAAACTAGCAGGAGGAAGGGGAACTTATCTGCTTTAGGTAATTTAAAATTTCTTTCCTGTAGGCAGGCTTTGATATCATTGGTCTGTTCAGAAACAGCCTCCTTTTCTTACTACTTGACTATTAGTTCTTATCCCCTTTCAGCTGGGCAAATCCTCTTCTCAACTCTGGCATAATTCTTTTTTTTTTTT
>CM053597.1:143229087-143244435 GCA_028646575.1 Pseudocheirus occidentalis | reverse complement strand
TTCCCCTGGAATAATATGCTCAATTTTGCTGGGTAGTTGATTCTTGGTTTTAATCTTAGTTCCCTTAATCTTCGAAATATCATATTCCAGGCCCTTTCATCCCTCAGTGTAGAAGCTGCCAGATCTTGGGTTATCCTGATAGGGCTTCCACAGTATTCAAATATTTTTATCTTGGCAGTCTGTAATATTTTCTCTTTAGTAGGGTATTCTGGAACCTGGCAATAATGTTTCTAGGAGTTTTCTTTTGGGGATCTTTTTGAAGAGGTGATTGGTGAATTCTTTCAAGTCCCATTTTGCCTTCTGCCTCTAAAACATCAGGGCATTTTTCTTTCAGGATTTCCTGAAGGATGCTTTCCAAGTTCTTTTTCTGGTCATGGGTTTCAGGTAGACCAATGATTTTCACATTGTCTCTCCTGGATCTATTTTCCAGGTCAGTGGTTTTTTCAAGGAGAAAATTTGACTTTTTAAGGCATTCTTCTCCTCACTGGCTTTCTGAGCCTCTTTTGCCATTTGAGTTAATCTATTTTTTAAAGTGTTGTTTTCTTCAGTCAGATTGTTGACTCTCTTTTCATGATTTTCTCACATCATTCTCATTTCTCTTCCCAATTTTTCCTCCACTTCTCTTATTTGGTTTTCAAAGTCCTTTTTCAATTGATGTATAGCTTCTAGACATTCTTCAGATGTCTTGGAAGCATTTGGTGTGGGAGTTCTGACTGTGTTGTCTTCCGCCCGTTTCATGCTTTGATCCTTTTTGTCCACAAAAAGGATTCTAGAGTTTTATTACTCTTCTTATTTTGCTTCCTTTTCCTCATGTTGGCCAGTCAATTAATTGGTTGGGTTTTTTTAGCTTTGTGAAACTCTGCTTCTGGGGGGTAAGCTCTGTTCCAAATCGCTGGGGTTTTCCCAGCTGCCAGAGCAAGTCCCCCCAGCTTTGGCTTGCTGAAAGTGCACCCCATCACCACCATCCAAGATCACGATCCAGATACAGGTCTCTCAGCACAAGATCACTTGGCCCTGATCAATTAATTCAGCCCCACTGCTGAGTCTGCAGGCCAGGGGCTCTGAAGCAGCCCAGTGGGGGCAGTTGTTGGTTACAGCAGTTTCTGCCCTTCCCCCACTGCTTCCTTGCCCTGGGGGTAGAACTGCTTTTCCTCCCCCAAATTTAGCTAGAAAGCTTCATTGACTTTCACTGACCTTTTATCCTGGCTTATGCAGTTTGCTCCAGGTGCTTTAGATCTTCTCTGAAGTAGACTCATGCTGTGGCTTTGGAGGCGTGGCTCCTCCAGGCCTCCCTGGAGCCTGGCCACATGGAGGTTTCAGGCTGGGCTGGTCTCAGTTATGGGCCTGGGATGAGCCCCTCCAGGCAGCTGCCTTTCTCTAATCCCTATTTTTCACACCTTTCTTTAATCCCTATTTTTCACACCTTGGTAGAAATGGAGGTGCTGGAGGTTGTAGATCTTCTCTCTTGTAGACTGGCCATGGCTAGGCTTGGCTCCTTCCTACTGCCCTGGGGCCTGGCCGAGGTTTGGGTTTCAATCTGGGCCAGACTTGGCTTACATCCTGCCGTGATGATCCCCTTCTGCTGAGCTGCCTTCTGCTAGAATGTGTTTTCTGTATTTTTTGAGTTTGAGAGTTCTAGAATTTGTCCAGTATCATATTTTTATGGGTGTTTAGGGTGGGTGCGTGGGAGCTGTTGCACGCTGCTGCTTCTATGCCCTCCATCTTGGCTCCGCCCCTGACAATATGAAGAATTAAGAAAGAGAAGCTATATTATTCTTTAAGGTATCAGAGACAAGGTACCAGATGTTTATCCACCAGATGTCATAGAGTGTAATTCCCTAATACGTCACCTAACTTAATTAGGAAAAAGTAAAATGATTTACAAGAAGACATAGAAAAGTAGTAATAAGCATAGAAGACTTCAGTATTCTTTTCCCAGAATTGAATAATTCTCTGAAAAAGAAAAAAAAATGAACCAACTGAGCAAATTTTGGAGAAGTTAGATCTGAAATGCATAGTTATTTCTGAATAGGACTATTAACAAATTCAGATAATATTTGTAAATCACTTTGTAAACATTAACACACAATATAAATACTAGTTATTATAGTTATCAGCATCATTCTGTCTTATCATTAGATGACATTTTTACACAAATAAATCTGGTGCCATAGCACAGAGAAATTATGGATGAATGCAAAAAAGTAGAAATATTAAATATATCCCTTATAGGACATAATGCAGCAAAATTCTAGTTAATACAAGGAGTACAAGCAAAGGTTATGATCAATATAAAAATCCAATAATTGCATGTCGAATAATAAGTGTTTCAAAGAAAAAATATAGGAAATAATGAACAACAAACAGGAAAAACTGTAACAAAAGGAAAACACATCCAAATTTAAGGAGTTAAGTAGTACTCAGAAGCAAAACATATTTCAAAACATTTGCAAAATAGGCAAAGAAAATATCAGTATATGAAGTATGAAACAAAAATTCAAGAGAACCAACAAATTAATAAATTCAAAATGAGTAAAAAAGAAGATTTTTAAAAATTCAATGAAAAATAGATAAAATGAAAGAGGAAAAGTATAGAAAGGATGAAGAAAAATGAAGGTCTATTCTCTAACAATATTGACACAATTGATAAGCTTTCATCTAAAATTAAACCAGTGCAATTTAGAGGTGATTAGTATCAGATATTTAAAGAACAAATATTATCTTTCTACAGAAGTTATTTTGAACAACTGAAGAAGAGATCTCTCCCCTATTTTTAGGGGAGAATTAGCCACATTGGAAGTGTGCATGGGCCTGGGCACTGGATCAATAAAACAAAATACTGATATTATAAAGATCAATTAGAAGGATTTGGCTTTTCTCATCTAAATTCATAGACCTCTGGAAATCTACCCACATTCCTGGATCCAGAGACTGAGGTTAAGAACCCTGCTGGCAGGTTTACTCTGCATTAGGATTTAGGCTGCTCCACTGGGTTTTAATTGAATATGGAGATGCTTCACCATTCATCTGGGCCTCTGCTCTCATACAGGAACCTCATCAATATTCTAAATTTTGAGGAACTGGGATTTAGAAAGTAAAACAGCAGAAGCAACAAAAGCCAGGTGACATGCATCCTTCTGTTAAATCTCTTGTCAATGGGAATTTTCTTAATACAAAGCAAGTAGGGCCTTTTCATCCCCAACCTTCCCTTCCCTGAACCCTCAGGTAACAATGATATTTTTTCCCCTTTAAGAATAATGTTCGGTAAATAATATTAAACTTGTAATCAGAAATTCAGTGTAAGAGGAGAGAAGGGGATGCATTCAATAGTCTGTTAATTATAGAACCATTTCATACAGAGGCAAAGATACAAGAAAATCATAAGGCTTATATTCCAATAGCAGAAATTTTTACTTAAGCAGAAGGCAAGATCCCTCCTTTGGTCTCAACCACTCCCTACCCCAGCCTAAGGCTAGTTGTTCATTAAGACTTTATCCTAGGGCCATGTCCAGAGGCACAAACAATCAGAGAGTCACAAACAAGACTTGCTAATTTTCTTTAGTTATTCATAGGATCAATGGAAGCATCAACAAAGAAGATTATACTACTCCTGCATATCTGCCTAGTGACCTCATAGAGGGGAGCACTTCCTTAATGGGGCCAGGGGACCCCTGAGAATCTAGTCTACTACATTAATACCTAGACTAGGAAAGAATAAATTAGTGAAAGAGAAATATGGATTAACATTACTGAATAATATAGCGAAATAAATATAATCTTTAGAGAAAAAGTCTCCGGCAATATAACCAAAACTTATTTACTATTGCCAAGTTAGATTTAGACCAGATATATAAACATGGTTCAAAATTGGGGAAATAATATAATTCATGATATTAAAACTAAAACCAAACAAAACTAAAAAAAAAATTACAAAAATTAATGCTTAAAAATCTTTTGCCAGCATGCATTTAATGGTAAAATGCTATAAAGCATAGGCAAAGTTGGACCATTTCTTAATATGAAGTTGGTACAAACTTTTATAATAAATGTGAAACACTGCCTAAATTAATTTCTGCATTTAATGTTGTAAAAATCAACATAGCAATGCAATATTTTGTAGAGCTAGATAAAGTAATTATACAACTAATCTAAAGGAAAACAAATCTCACAGAAAATAATGCCAAAACATAAGAATGAAGGGGAATAGAGCTTCCCAATATTGAAGATTAAAGATTATGTATGTGTCTGTCTGTCAGTCTACCTATCTATCTATCTATCTATCTGTCTGTCTGTCTGTCTGTCTATCAGCTGTCTATCATTGAAACAGGCTAAATAAGCAAGAAGAAACAATCCAATCCAATTATACCATTTGGTTCCTCATTCTAAATTTATTATGCTCTGAGTATTTAATAGAATTAATAACATAAACTATTTGGGTAATCCCTACCCCAAAACTGGATAAGAACTGCTAGAAAAACTGAAAGTAATTTGACAAAGTAGGTTTAGGCCAGCATTTTGCACTATATACTACAGTAAGTTCATAGGATCATAATGTTATAGCTGAAAGGGACCTGGGAGGCCATCAAGTCCAACTTCCTTTTTTTTTTTTTAAATAAGCACAGAAACTTAAACAAGAGAAATTAAGTTTCTTGCTCGGAGTAATATGCCTTTTAGGTACTTGAGGAAAGACTTGAATTCATTTCCATGACTCCCAAGTTCAGAACTATAGACAAAGTTCCACCTAGTTAGATTATAGGTAGACATTCTGGTTATATATTTGAAAATCATTTTTTTTATTTGAAGGAAAGGTGATAGATATATCTTTGAAAACTGTGGCTGATGGTAGCATGTCTTAACAAAAGATGTGATAGATTAGATTAAGTAGTTTAAATATGTAATTTAATTTCCATGGCATTTAAAAACTTTTGCATGAACAAAGTCAATGAGGCTAATATAAGAACAAAAAGTTTGAATTGTGAAGATATTTTCATCAAATATCTCTTATAAGACTCTGATATCCAAAATTCATAGTCAGTTATATTTCCCCACAAATCTTTTCCAATTGACAAATGGGCAAAGATAAGAATAAGGAGCTGTCAGAAGATGAATTGCAGACTATCAACAACCACATGAAATCCTGTGCCAAGGGAATAATAATAGGGGAAATGCTAATTAAACAACAGTAAGGTTTCATATCATATCTACTAAATTTTCAATGATGCTATAAGATGGAAATAATGTTAGAAGCACTTCAGAAAGATGAGCACACTAATATATTGCTTCTATAATTGTGAATTGGTCTGTTTTGAAAAACAATGAGAAAACATTCCAAAAAGTGAATAAAATGACATTATACTTTGGTCTCAGTATTCCCAATTCTTGGCATATAGACCAAGAAAGTAAGAGGCAGGACAAATATGAACATTAACATTAATTGAAATAAATCAATTATAATAAACCTTTTTCTGGGTAGCAAAGAAAAGCAGACTAAATAGGTGTTCAGCATCTGGGGAATAGCTTGACAAATTTTAATATATATCAAGTAATGGAACATTTTACTATATAGAATAAAAATATAAATACTTCTAATAATCATGAGAAGACTTATTTGTATTGATGCAAAGTAACAATATGTGTATGACTACCTATATTCAGCATAAATGACTACCACATTAAAAACAGCAAAACCTAAAAAACAAAAAGAAATGCTTTGAATCATAACCATATTTTGTCCAGGAGAAAATATACAAAAGTTTCATTTCCTTCTTCCTTTGAAGAGGTGGGGAAATGGGGTTGTGCAATGGTGAACATGGTTCTAGAAACAATTGATATGTTTGCTGGTTTTGGAAAAAAAAAGTTTTATTCTATTACAAGGAAAAGCTATTATTAATAGAAAAATTTTGCTGAAATTTCATAGTTCTTCAGAGATCATGTAGTTCAACTTTCTCACACAGGTAGGGGTATTCTGGAACCATCTCTAACCAGATTTTTGAGAATCCAAGGTTCAGTATTCAGTGTGAGTATTCACAACTCAGAAATCAGTAAACATTACAAGTCATGGCTTATCGTTTTGTTGGTTGTATAGACTTAAGAATATATTAATAATTTAGATTAAACTTAAATATGTGTGCATACATTTCCCCCTTCAGTGATCTTGCTTGTTAATTTACCAGCACATCTCTGCTTTATTCTATAAACATTGCTTCAGCTCAGCAGAAGAGCAACAGAAGGCTTCAGAATGGAGTTCTGATGTTGTAGGCTAATTGATAATGATAATGGTAATGATAATAATAACAATAACTGGCATTTATGTACACTTTAAGGCTTGCAAAGTGCTCTACAAATGTTGTCTCATTTGAATTTCAAACCAGTTCTCAATACGGGGAAACAAATTAAGGCCAATTGCTGTTTTTGGTAGGTAGAGCAATGTTATCTAGATATAGGAGGAACAGAGACCCAGAGCTTGGATCACTGAAGCAAATGTGGGCTAGGTTCCCTAAGAAACTGTGTACCTGAAGAGACTAGGTTGGACCAGCTGGTATAGCCATAATCAGATGAAGGGTATAAGGTAAAGATTATTTAGAAGAAGTGAAGAATAGTAGAGTAGTATTTAATTGTACTAGTGAATTTTAAGTTAGACCTCACATAGTAAAGGTCAACACTTGGCTATGTTACACATTAGCAGGATTATTGCAAAATTTTCTTTAGTTAGCACTGTTAAGACGATAGTGGAATAACTTTATGCTGGATTCAACTCTGCACAGGCAGATTATTGCCCCAATACACATGCTATTGTATTTAGATGTTCTATAAATCCTGTCCAACAATATGAATGCCAGAGACTTATCAAAGCTAAGATCAAAATTTGGTTGAAAAATATAGTAAGAAAGAATAACAATTAAGAAAATATATGATACAAACTTTAAATACTTCACTATGTACTTAAATAACCTTTGGGGGATGGGAAACTGTATACATTATTTACCCAGAATCACACAGCTAGTAAGTGACTGAAGTCAAATTCAAACTCAAGGTTTCCTGACTCCCAATACTCTACCCAATGTGTCCCCTAGCTATAGCAAATAAAGTGCTTTAGTCAGCATACATCTGAATTGTCAGAGAGACATGACTGCCAAGGGTAATACTGGGTTGAAATATAAACTTGTCTGTAAAAATTATGAAGAAGGACCATGGGTAATTGATCAATATCTTCTCATAAAGCAGAGAGAAGCAGTGGATGGCAAAAACAGATTAAAGAGAATTTAACAAATTGTCCAAATAAGCAAAATCATACAAGAGTATACAAGGATTAAAATGGAAGGAAGACTACAAATAGAAAGGAAAAGATTTATTTAAAAATCAACAATGTTTTTTCCATCAAAGAAATTGGAATCTCTATGCCTATAATTTCGTGTCATGATTCTTGACATACATACTTAGAAAGCAGTTTAGAAGTGGCTTTGAAGATTAGATCAGATAGCTCTCTTTAATATCCCTCTAATAATAAACATCAAGTAAGGCCTAAAACATGCAGGCAATGCTCAGCAAAAGCATTTACCACCAAAAAGGAGGAGATCCAATGCAGACTGTAGATCAAGAAGAGATTCCATGTGAATGGTGAGATATCTTGTTTGTATTTGCAGATAACATTACACTGATTGCATCAAGCTATAGGATGTGGTACAGCCTCCCCAAAGAGATTTTTGATCACTCAAAGGAGTTTGGTTTGTCTATCCATACAAGAAAGACCAGTGCATGGTGTGTATGAGCAAGTTGCAAAATATAATCAACATGGAATTTTTTTTTAAATAGAAGAATATTATCAAAGAATTATATGGCAGGAAGAAAAAATGGACTGGACTTGTGCAAGAGCACAAGAAAATAGATGGATAACAGAAGTGTTCTACTGGTATCTCTGTAATAACAGGAGAATTCAAGGAACACGTTCAATATCTTGGGGGAAACCCTTTTGGTGAGTTTTTTTGGAGAACCTGAATAAAAGTCACAGAGGAATGGCAGGTATGGACAGTTTATGATCGACTTTGTTGGAAGGAAATTCCATATGGGTGAAATCACAAATCCCTTTGAATATTTAAATATAACTCTACAATATTCTAATGTTATTGCTTCTAGGGATTTAATAATATACTTTGAATGAAAATATATTTTCTTCACAACAATATTTTAAAGCAGGCACTATAAGCATTATTACTTCCATTTTAACAAGAATTTTCTCATGCAATGGTCACAAAGGTTAAGTAGCATACCGTGACCTAAGACCCAATAAGACTATAATCTGGCATTAAAAAAAAAAACACCAAAAAGCCCTGACTTAAATTCCAGGCTTTTTCTTGTAAAAAATAGTTATGTTATTTGACACTGAATAAAGCTATAAAAATAAATCCAAGGAATCATGACCAAGCCAATAAATACTTTTAGTAGATATAGATAAATGCCTAGTAAATTTGGAATATTTCTAAAATCACTTGGGCAATATGAATTCAATCTGAATCATTTGACTAAATGAGTTTATATGGAGGATTAGATACAGAAAGTTTAAAAGACATGGTCCTAATGGAGTTCTCATACCCTGGAAGCTCAAGGACTTTGATTCTGTTAAATACAAACGTTATTGTATTAGCCATTCAGCTATGAAACAGTGAAGTGATATGCCACATTTTCCACCCGTCTTGCTCCCTCGTATGATTATTTCAGTAGAACCCATACGTTAATTAAATTTAGAAAAACCATTTAAAATGTTTTGGTTTTCTAAATGTGATGGAGTTTTTCATTTGAAAAAACTGACCTTGGGAGAAACTGCCATTACTTTATTAACTAGTTGGCCCCTGACCTGACTCTTAAAATCACCCTTTTTAAATGCACAGGAGTAGAATAGGTAGGGTTATTATGAATCAGTAAACACTGGTTTAAAATCATAGAGGTCTGGATATGGCATCCTCCCTTTGAATAATTCAGGAACATTATATAGAACAAATGGACCGAGCCAAGTGTAAACACAGAAATAGGACACTAACTCTGTTTGATAAATGATAAAAGGCTATGTATGTTGCCATATTATTACACTGTCTATTTATTGCTATGGTTTTGTGTCTTTATTTATTTATTTTGGTTTGTGTATGATGCATAGCTATGCTTTACTTAATGTGTCAGGTGGGTTGAGGAGGAACTGTTTAGTTGACCAATTGTCTCATCTTTGTAACATGCAAAATCTCAGTGTTTTCAAGGGAATGTGACTCATGTCACCCTAAGAATATCAGTACAGGCAGGTCCCAATTTATAAAGGGCTTTGAAATACATTTGTAAGTCAGCTGCCTGGAATTCAGAATGAATGTTTTCCTCTTGATAATGATTTGATTAGGTCTCAAGGCTAGTTCACAAAACTTATTTAAGTCAAAATATCATTGAACATTTTAAAAGAATTCTAAAATTCCCTATTTGGTCACAACCTATTGGCTTTTCACCTTTTCCTCTTCTTTCCCTTTCAAAACCCCATTCTTTATCAATACCATGGCCTCCAATCCTTTGACCCCTCAATTTTCTACCTGGCCATCCCTTCTGTACCAGCTACTCTCTCCTGTTTTCTTCATATTCACCCCTTAGTCAACCACTTTGATTCTACACTGTCCTCCCTTGAATCTTCTGAATCTTATTAAATTACTGACTTTTCCCTGACAAACTTCAGTTTTGGATTTTTGGCAGCATTTGATATTTTTATTCCTACACACAGGCTGTTGAACAAAGGTAGAGAAAAATCATATAACCATTCTCACTGGATCCAGTACAAATTTATGTTATACAACCTAAGCTGGGCCATCACTACTGCTAGGAAATCTTATTATAACTCCTTTATCAGCTCAGTATTTCACTCTCCACAGTGGTTTTTCCAAATCTTTTTATCCTTCCTCAAGTCTCCCTGGGCTCTCCCTCTTTCCACCCTGTCAACTGAGATCCATTTTCTAGGAAAAAACTAAGGTCATTTTTCCACAAGCTTCATCTTCCTCACCCCATATCACTTATATGTGTTTTACCACTGTCTCCTTCACCCTATCTTACATTATCTAATGGCCTTACTCTTCATCAAGACATCTTTCTACCTGTTCAAGCAAATAACTGTTTCTCATCTCCTTCAACATCTTACTTCTTCTGCCATACCCATTCTGTTATAATTTCAATCTCTACATGGCTACTAGTTTATTACCTATTGCCTATAAAAATACCCATGTCTACCCCATCCTGAAAAAAAAGCCAACTTGATTCTTACATCCCCACTAACCTATATTTCTTATACCTTATATATAGCTTACATATATAAAACCTTTATAGCTAAACTCATTGACAACGCTTTCTACCATAGATGTTTCAACTTTCTCTTGTCACTTTCTTCTTAACTGCCTACATTCTGAACTCATTATTCCACAAAAAACTGCTTTCTTCAGACTAATGATCTCTTAGTTTACAAATTCAATGACCTTTCCTCACATTTCAGTATTCTTCACCTCTCTGTAGCTTTTGGCATTGTTGATCATTCTTTCTTTCTTGGTGCTTTCTTCTCTCTAGGTTTTTGAGATACCACTCTCTCCTGGTTCTCCTTCTACCTATCTGAGCACATCTTCTCCTTCTCTGTTTCCTTTGTTGAATCCTTTTCCAGATCATGCCCTCTAATCATAAATGTCCATCTGAGATTTGTCTTGAGTTCTCTTTTCTTCTCCCTCTATACTTCTTTACTTGGTGATCTCCTATGCATTTAATTTTGAAAACAAACATTTATCAGGCAGCTAGGTGGCACAGTGAATAGAGCACCAGCCTTGGAGTCGGGAGGACCTGAGTTCAAATCCGGCCTCAGACACTTAACACAAAACCAGCTGTGTGACCTTGGCAAGTTGCTTAACCCCAATTGCCCTACCTTCCCCTCTTCAAAAAGCCAAACGGAAAGAAAGAAAGAAAATACACATTTATGTTTCAAACGAATCTTTGGGGCAGACATTATAGAAATTATTATTACCATTTTATAGTTGAAGAAATGAGGTTCAGAGGTATTATATGACATGGTCAAGTTTTTCTTGACTCAAATTCAGTGCTTCATTTGGAAGACTAGGGTTTTTAATATTTGAAATATGATTCCTGACTCAAAAGAGTTAACATTATGTAAAAACCAATACAAAACTCTTAGTCAAAGATATATCTTACATCAAATAAGGGCATAAAAATGAAATTGACCAAGTGGTAATATAAAAGATTCTTCCCTGAAATAAATTTTAAAACATATCTTCTATTTGGGCAGCTAGGCAGCTTTATAGAGAGAGCACTAGGCTTGGAATCAGGATGACTCATCTTCATGAGTTCAAATTTGACCTCAGACACTAACTAGCTTTATGACCCTGGACAAGTCATTCAACCCTCATCTGTGAAATGAGCTGGAGAAGGAAATAGCAAACCACTTCAGTTACCTTTGCCAAGAAAACCAAATTGGGTTATGAAGAGGTTTGTACAACTAAAACAACTGAACAACAAATCTATTATTTGTGTGCTATAGGTTTAATACTGTAGCTTTCATTTAAAAAAAATTACCCAAAATGATCTTTGCATAAAGAATATGTAAGGATCTTTGCATAAAACAAAGGCTTCACCTTCCTTTAACTTTTTAATATGACTAGCTACATTCAGTCAGTTTTTCTTTGGAGCTAAATTTCTCCTTGTTTGTTAGCTAGGGACTTAGGAAGGCACATTAACACTTTCAAGTCAATAGGGTACCATTTAGTTCATTGAAACAGTAATTGCCATGTCCATAGTGGCAGCCATCATCATCATCATCATCATTACCTTCATTATCTTCACCTCATAATTAACCAGAAATAGTTAGTTAGCACCTATCTATGCATGAGAATGATAGGTACCAGATAAGGTTAATCCAACATACCTGAGTTTTTCATAAAGGAAAATAAACTCTAAGAGGAAAAAAAGTGATGAAGATATATATATATATCCCATCATAGACAGCCAAACAAATATTTTGATCACATTAATATTATGTTTTCATCTCTGGATATCAAAGTTAATATTAATTTACTTTGGAACATCTTTTCAAGTTCTTCATAAAATATTACTTTTATTTATTCTCTGAAAAATAAATTCCATTGCAAGCTACTGCTATATTCATGCTAGGCTATTTCTTTTACTCATCATAAATATTGCAAGGTGAAGCAACCTTTGGATATATGTGATTATCCAAGCTATCCACCTTCTTATCTACGATTTCTTGATGTATTTCATTTCCATTTGTTGTTTGTCCCTTGTTTTCAAAGAGCACCAGTGACATTATGGGATAACATCTGAGAATTGGATTTCAGTGAGGCAGTTAAAGTGATCAGCATCACACTCTCTTTCAGAGTCATCGAAACCAGTAGCAAGACAAAAGTCAGGATAACTAGCAATGACCCATGTTGTAGTGGATGACCTTGGTGTCTTTGATGTCTGACCATGCTCTAAGCACTCCACAGCATCTGTTTCAGTCATCTTCATAACTGTAAGAAGCAAATTGTTCTCATCTGCTGGGGGTGGGGAGTGGCTTTGTAGACAGCCCTTCCCCTTGTACGGGTAGACATTCCCCTGATTCATTGATGAGCTTGAGGTCTGTCATTTACCCTCAACTGGTTTACCTACCTGTCCACAGCTATGCTGGAATATGGCCACTGCACATACTATAGTTTCTTGGAGTCATAAGTGAGAGTTGGATGACTAGTTGAACACCAAAGATAGATGGGAAGCCTTGTAAAGGGCTCAGTAATTCCTCACACCAGAAATACTAGTCTTCCTTTAACATGCTATATGATCCAAGTTTCATTTATAGAAAAATATTAATACCTACATGGTTTCATTTCATATTTTGGAAGGAATGCAAGGCATAGAATAAGGTATGTGACTGATTTCTAGTGTAATTATTTCCTATTTGTTTTTTTTCTCCCTTCTTTTACAACTATAAATGAATGATTAGACTTGGGTTCTGAGCTTAAATTTCATTATCTGTAAAATGGGAACAAGAATATTTATCTTACAAGGAGGAAAATTCTTTTAGACCCTGGGGGTGCATGCCTGTAATCCTGCTACTGTAGAGGCTGAGACTGGAGACTCTTGAGATCAGGGAACAAAAACTTTCTAGTGGGTGTCTATACTGTCTTGTACCAATATGGTAAACTTCATGAAATGAGTGCGCTGAGGTTGCCTAAAGAAGTAGAAAGCAGCCATTATCTGAAATGGTAACAGTCAAAGTTTCTGTACTGATCAGCAAAGGTATAGGGCCAATGTGCTTTCAGTCTGGGCACCATAGGGAGACGCAGGGCTCCCCCAAACCAGAAGAATAAAGATAAAATTTAATTAACCTTGGAATATTGTAGTTGTTATTCATTTCTTCCTATACTTCATTTTTTTTTCTTTTTTTTCTTTCTTTCTTTTTTTAACGCTTCACGAATTTGCGTGTCATCCTTGCGCAGGGGCCATGCTAATCTTCTCTGTATCATTCCAATTTTAGTATATGTGCTGCTGAAGCGAGCACTCTTCTTATACTTCAACTTGGTTATTGGACAGAAATATCCAGCACTGAAAATACCAGCACTTAAATTGTTTATAGATAGACTAAAGTTTATACATCTCTTTGTTCACCCTACCACTCCCCATTCCTGACACCATATGGCCATTTAATGGAAGCAAAGGGAACCCACATAAAATAAGTACATGGTTTTAAATTTGTGCATTTTATGGTTTGCTGTGTCAGAAAATGTCATCAGGGTACATAAAACTCTGGTGATGAGCTTTTCAGAATTTGTCTGAGCTGGTCCTCAGATGATAGTCCATTGGTAGGATTGAAGTCTCTCAAGCTTTGCATGATCTGTCAGATATGGTATTTCATAAGGTTTAAAAGAGCAAGAACATTTAAAAATATATTTTTATTTATTTTGTTAAATATTTCCCAATTATGTGAAAAATATTAATATATATATATTTAAATATTGAGTTCTGAATGGTTTCCTTACCTTTCACTACTCACCCCCTTCTTGAAAAGGCAAACAATTTGATATCAGTTATACATGTGAAGCCATACAAAACATATTTCCATATTAGCCACATTGCAAAATAAAACTGACAAAGAAAAGGAAAAATTAATAAACCAAAGAAAAAGAATACTTCAGATTGCATTGAGAACTCATCAGTTCTTTCACTGGAGGTATATAGCATTTTTCATCATGGGCCTTTTGGTTGGATCATTGTTATAATCTGAGCAACTAAATCTTTCATAGTTGATCATGCTTACAATATTGATATTACTAAGTAATAATGTTTTCTTGATTCTGCTCACTTCACTTTATATTAGTTTATATAAATTTTCCCAACTTTTTATGAAACCATCCTTGCTTGTCATTTCTTATAACTCAATAATACTCTGTCACAATCATGTACCACAACTTGTTCAGCCATTCCCCAATTGATAAGTATCCCCTCAATTTCCAATTCTTTGCTACCACTAAAAGAGCTGCTGTAAATATTGTTGTACAAATGGGTCCTTTCCCCTTTCCTTTGATCACTTTGGGGCATAGATCTAGTGCTGTTATGGGTCAGAAGGTATTGTAATGCCATGCACCAGCAGATTCCCAAAAGAATGCTACTGTGAACAGTTTTCAAGGTTCAGGTTACACAGTAATAGTGAACACACTGTTTATTCCATTACAAATCAAGGCAAACATTCACAACACATCAAAACATAATATTCACAACATAGCAAGGTACAGTACAATAATCAGTCTTCCATTCATGGGGCAAATCAATACTTAATCATTCAATCAATTCACAATACAATAATCAATCTTCCACTCATGGGGCAACCATACATCAACTCAATAAATCACAAAACAAAATCATTAGAAAGCCACACAAATTCTCCACCCCTTGGTGTCTAGCAATCCTCAGTTTCATCCAAGGGGAGGCCTTTCCTTCATCTTGACTCTGGGTGGTCTCTCTGATTCCCTGGATCCCCTTCCATGGTCCCAGCTCCCTCCTGAATCCACCAGTCACCTGGATTCAGAAGCAGACAGCTGCCAGGTTCTTGTGCCAGGCAATCCCTGGCACACACTGAAGTTCACAGGGTCCAGCACATCTTTACCACTTCTCTTACCTGGAACTCAAGGATCAGCCAGGACATGAATAAACAAAGTCTTATCCTGGTCATGCTTCTTCAGTATTCCAGCAGTTCAGCTGGCCCTAGGGCCCAGAAGGAATATCAGCTTTCTGGGTGGCCTTCACCAGATTCTGGTCTCAGGAAAACTTGATCTCTTGTTT
>CM053597.1:143204104-143228587 GCA_028646575.1 Pseudocheirus occidentalis | reverse complement strand
CTCTCCTGGATCTATTTTCCAGGTCAGTGGTTTTTTCAAGGAGATATTTCACACTGCTTTCTATTTTTTCATTTCTTTGTAACTCTTTAATAGTATCTTGGTTTCTCCTAAAGTCATTAGCTTCTACTTGCTCCACTCCAATTCTGAAGGAATTATTCTCTTCAGAATGCTTCTGAGATTCTTTTTCTATCCTGGAAATTTGACTTTTTAAGGCATTCTTCTCCTCATTGGCTTTCTGGGCCTCTTTTGCCATTTGAGTTAATCTATTCTTTAAAGTGTTGCTTTCTTCAGTCAGGTTGTTGACTCTCTTTTCATGGTTTTCTCACATCATTCTTCCCAATTTTTCCTCCACTTCTCTTATTTGATAGGAAATGAACTCCTTTTTGACTCTCTTTTCATGGTTTTCTCACATCATTCTCATTTCCCTTCCCAATTTTTCCTCCACTTCTCTTACTTGGTTTTCAAAGTCCTTTTTCAGTTGATGTATAGCTTCTAGTCATTCTTCAAGTGTCTTAGAAGCGTTTGGTGTGGGATTTCTGACGGGGTTGTCTTCCTCACGTTCCATGGTTTGATCCTTTTTGTCCACAAAAATAGGATTCTAGAGTTTTATTGCTGTTCTTATTTTGCTTCCTTTTCCTCATGTTGGCCAGTCAGTTAATTGGTTGTTTTTTTTGTTTTGTTTTGTTTTGTTTTGTTTTTTAGCTCTGTGAAACTCTGCTTCCAGGGGGGAAAACTCTGTTCCAAATTGCTGGGGTTTTCCCAGCTGCCGGAGCTATTAGGGGGAGGCTGCAAGTCCCCCCAGCTTTGGCTTGCTGAAAGAGCACCCTAGGACCACCAACCAAGATCATGATCTGGATTCAGACCGCTCAATGCAAGAGCACTTGGCCCTGATCAATCAATTCAGCCCCCCTGCGGAGTCTGAAGACCAGGGGCTCTGAAGCAGCCCAGTGGGGGCCACTGCCACTTCCAGCAGTTTCCCTCCCCCACTGCTTCCTTGCCCCGGGAGCAGATTGGCCTAACTGCTTTTCCTCCCCCCAAATTAATTTTCAAAATTTCACTTTCACTTTCACTGACTGTCTAAACCTGGTTTGGTGGATGTGAAGATTCCCTCAGGTGCAATAGATTTTCTCTGAAGTAGACTCAATCTGCAGCTTGGGGGGCTCAGCTCCTCCTGGCCACCCTGGGGCCTGGCCTGGCCAAGGCTGTGGTTTGGGGCTGGGCTGGTCTCTGCTCAGGTGCAAGCTGCCCCTCTCCCATCCCCTTTCCTCACTCCTTGGCAAATGTGAAGGTGCTGGAGGCTGTAGATACTCTCCTCTGAAGACTGCCTGCGGGGGTGCTCAGCTCAGCTCAGCCTGGCTCCTTCCCACCGCCCCGCGCCTGGCCATGGTCTTGGCTTCAGGCTGGGCCGTCCTCCGCTCCTGGCTGCTGAGATGAGCCTTTGCTGCCGAGCTGCCTTCAGCGAGAGATGTGTTTTCTGTATTTTTGTGAGTCTTCGAGTCCTAGACTTATTCTGGGCTCATATTTTATGGGTGTTTAGGGTGGCGGTGTGGGAGCTGCGGGACCTTGCTGCTTCTATGCCGCCATCTTGGCTCTGCCCCGGGAAGGCTAATTTTTAATCACTAAATCATTAGGAGTTCCTTGTGTCTCAGAATTGCTTCCAAATAAATGTCTGTAATCTCATCAAGCTGACTGAGGAGTTCCTAAATTTGACCCTCCCCATTCTCCAGCTGTACCTTTTCTTGTCAAGTGGTATTAAGTGGGAAGAGTCACTGAGGAGAGAAATATAAGGCACAATGCCCATTCATCAAACAGAAGAGTAAATATTGTTGTATTCTTCTAATTGCTGCTAACTCAGATTTTTAGGTTAGAGACAAAGAACCTGGTTCATTAGGAAGTGCCATACTAGGTATGTCTTCTTTCCTCAACCAAAGCACACTAAATAATGATAACAGTATAATGGTTTTTAAACATCTCACTGCAAAGCCAAAATAGAAAAAGTTCTGAACTTAAGAGTTACAGGACCTAAGGTCTAGTCTTCTGTTGTTGTTGCTGTTGAGTCTTTTCAATCCTATCTGACTCTTCATGACCACATTTGAGGCTTTCTTGGCAAAGATACTGGAGTAGTTTGCCATTTTCTTTTCCAGCTCATTTTTACAGATAAGGAATATGAGGTAAACAGATTTAAGTGACTAGCCTAGAGTCACACAACTCTTAAGTGTCTGAAGGAAGAATTAAACTCATAAAGATGAATTTTCCTGACTGCAGGCCAGCACTATATCCACTGTGCCCTAGTTTTAATCCTAACTTTGTCATTCATTATCTATGTGATGGTGGGAAAGTCATTCAATTTCTATGGTTCTCAGGTTTTTTGTAACATGTAAAATGAAGGAGTTGGATGGCCTTTGAAGTACCTTCCAACTCTGAATCTATAATCCTAATATCGCGTGGCTTATTTTCATTTCATGAGAACAGGATTTTTTTTTTGTCTTTATATCTTTAATACCTACCACATTACCTTGGGCATAGTAGGAACTTAATAATTGTTGAATGGACTATGTTGTATTCTATCTAGTTCCTAAAGATGGATGTACATCCCTTTTACTGTGCACTATTTCCTGCAGTATGGCTTCCAATATCATCATTCAGTTGAAACTACTTTCTCTGTCAAATTGTAAAACATTTCCAAATCTAATGGCCTTTTCTAAATCTTCATCTCTCGTGACCGCTACGTGACCTTTGATGTTCTCAATCAACTTCTCCTTGATACTCTCTTTTCTCTATGTTTTATGACACCGACCTCTCATGGTTCTCCTACTTCTCTGTCCATTCCTTCTCAGTCACCTCTGCTACACCTTCATCCAGGTCATAGCTGTTAATTATTGTGGTCCTCCAAGGCTCTGCTCTGGTATGTCTTCTCTTCTCTACCTATAATTTTTCTATTGGTGACTTCATCAGATCCCAGGGATTCAAATGTCATGTCTATGCGGCTGATTTTTCAGATATTTGTATCACACCTTAATTTCTCTCTTGATCTCCAATTTTGCAGCTCTGTTTAAAATCTCAAACTGGATGTCCCATAGGCATCTTACATTCAACATTTCCATAACTGAACTCATCATCTATCATACTCCCTAATTCTTCCCTCTTCTTAACTTCCCCAATACTACTGAAAGCACCACAACCCTTTGAGGCTCCCAGGTTTACTACCTAGGTATCATACTTGACTACTTACTCACTCATACCCTTTCTTCAATCTGTTAACAAGTCCTGTTGATTCTACCTTCTTACCATCTGTTGAATATATCCTCTTCTGTTTTCCCATGCTTTTTTCATCTTGAGGTCCTTATCACCTCATGATTGGAGTAATGAAATTGCCTGCTGGTTGTTCTCCCTGTTTGAAGCGTCTGCCCACTCCATATCACCCTTCATTGAGCCATCAAAGCGATCGTCCTAAAGCACAGGTTTGAACGTGTCACCTCCCTATTCTTTAATTCTCTCCATGCTCCCATGGATTCCTATTGTCTACAAGATAAAATATAAAATCTTCTATTTGGCTTTTAAAACCCTTCATAACATGGCCTCTTCCTATCTTTCCAGGCTTTTAAGGCTTAGCTGCCCTCCATGTATTCTATGATCCAGCGACAATGGCTTCCTTGCTGTTCTTTGAACCCTGTTCATTTTTACTCTGCATGTATCTATATGTTTTATATCTTTTTCTTGCATGAAGCAATTTGGGGGTAGGGTTGCTTTGTAAAAATCCAGTACTCTACTCTCAGTCAATTTATTACAATTGCCCTGTGTCCTACTATTGCCTCCAAACTGGGAGAATATTGTTGTTGGAATGATCAGGGGAATCCCTAATCAGTTTTATGATATTTACATCTAGCCTCAGCTCTGAATTTTCCAAAAGTTTCCTTACGGTACAAGCAAACTAAGCCAGGATTCTCTTCTTTATCTCACTAGTGGAATCTTCTCCAATGCAAAAACTCACTTTTCAGTCAGTCAGTTCTGACTAATTGGCCTAAGATTTCCAGGACTTTAAAACTCACAAGATTTCCTCACCTAGACACATATAGCTGAAGATCAGTATTTACTCTCCTATCATTAGAGAAGGACCACAATACAGAAGACACATCCAGAAGTCCTATTTCAAGTGTATCTAGTTACCCTGAGCTCTAGGTACCACATAAGAGCATTTGAGCAACACATCCTCATCCCCTCATGAGAAAATTACTCGTCATACATTCCAATCAGTCTTTTTAACTGGAGATTTTAATCTATTCACATTAAGTGTTATAATCATTTTTACTTTAAAACATGTACATATGTATGTATTGTGGCATTTGATAGGTGTGCATTTCTCCTCTTTTAAGTCATAACTTTATCGCTGTGTTTATTTGATATATACAAATCTTATTGCTATTTTTTCTCAGCTCTCATTTCATCCCAAATTTCTTGAATATGCTTCTATTTTTATTCTGCCTCTCTTTTTTATTGTTTCCAATTTGTTTCCTAACTAAGATAAGAGTATACTACCTAATTCTATTTGGCATCCTGCACCTCACCCTATCTCTAAATTTCAGATATGTTAATTTGCAGCACCCCATTACAAGAATTTTTTCTTCATTATGCTCCCTTTCTTCCTCATTAGCCCATCTAGCTTTCTCTATAATTTATTCCCAGGAACATTCATTCTCAATGGAGTCATCATGGTGAAGTAGGAGGTGTTCAAAAGTCAAGGAATAGGTAATTTCATCTTGTTTATTAGCCTTCTCCCTTATTGCTTGTTCATTTTGAATTCATATCAGTCTTCGCTTTAAACTCATTACCCATGTTCAACATTCTCTGAGCTTTTCCTTTCCATATTAACTGTTTTCTCATCGCAAATAAAAGGTAGAAATGATACACGTGTCTGAAATTGAGGAAGATATTTCCTTGAATTGTCCAATTCCCTACCATCAGAACTCATTTCAAGACTACTCTTTCAAGTGTTCTTAACACTGTGTTATCATTTCACAATAATGTCAAGTAACAGATAGCCTTTCTGCCATCTAGCCTGTTTGGGAAGAAAAATACCCTTCATCCATAATTTAGTGAAAGAATAAACACAGAGATGTCTTGGGATAAGAACAGAAGTTTATTCTCTTCCCTGGGAGAAGAAGGCAGTCTTCCCCATGACTCATCATGGAGAAGAGGCAAGTTACAAAAGACAGTGCAAGAATTTGTAACTTAACTTAGTCAAGCCCCTTTCCCGACTGTCTCGTCTCTCATTGGCGGAGAGACATACTTCACCAAATTCTTCCCCAACTGGGACAGCAAGAAAGGAAGAGGGGGAGGGTCACACCAAGGCAGGAAAACAGACAAAGGAAGATGAAAGTGATTGACAGCATCAGTGGAAGAGGAGGGAGGGAAGAGAAAGTTAACAACTCCAAATTGAGAAGTTTTCACTCATCCCATACAAGCCCCATCTCTAAGCCCTCAGTCTATGATCTATTGAATCTGACTATATACCACGTACCATCCTTATTCTACCACCACACCAAAGTCAGGGTGATAAATTAAAAATCTATCTTCTACCTACCTGAATTCTTAAATATAAATGAACCTCATTGGGGGGGGGGGGAAGGTTGTTCTACTTTCTTTTCTTACTGAGAATTTCTGGTATAATGTTATTGGCAATAATAATAATAATAATTAACTAATGAGCTTTTGAAGAGAGATTGTCTCTGAAATATTAACTTACTTTTGGGCTTTCTCCTTATGTTTTCCCCCAAATAAACATTATTTATCTTTTTGTTCTGTAAAATTATTGACCAGATTTATGCCCTATGATGTTGTCACAATTCTACTCAAATGTTATTTTTAATGTTTTTTTTAATTAAAAGATTCACCAACCCCAGTCATGTCTTTGTCTAGCCCTAGCCCCAAGAAAACAAACATTTAATTTACTTTTCCTTCATCCTTATCTTAAAATATTTACCTTTCTTCAATTTGTGAGTTTCATTACTGGTTCTTTTTAAGGAATGATAGAAATAATTTCCTTTTGCTAAATTTCTAATCATTATCTTTTATGTAGAGGTTCAGTTTAACTGGTTATACAATTTGAAGGGGGGTTAACTAATCTTCATTGCTTGTTTTTAATTCCAGTATAAGTTTTTACATTTATCTTCATTAAATTTCACATATCTTCCCTTTTGCCTATTCCTGAAGCTGACTTTTGGTCTTCATAGAGATTTGCCTTGTCTTTCTGACATGAGAAAAATACTCCCAAGTCTCAAGTCAACTGTCCAGAGTACTTTCATGAGGCAGAGAAGGCTACCTACTTGTAGAGTCTTTCTTGGCTTTCAGATATGCAGGAAGTGACTTCAACCTAGTCTATCAACACTACTACTTAGAACTAGAGCTTTAAGGTAAACTCTTTCTAATAAAAATCTTTAATAAAGCAAAAAAAATAACTGTTAATATGTTGTAAGAGATTTTAGTGGATTTTTAATCCACCAGTAGTAGACTATAAATACATGCTCAAAGGAGGCAACAGTGTAAGTCAATGGAAAGTTTTATTGGATTGCTTACTGTGAACTATGAGTATGATCAAAAGATGTGAGAGTGCACAGGCCATGTGTACTTTCTTACAAGTAGATCTGAATGTTTTCTTTCTCTGTCTCTCTGTCTCCCTGGCTCTGCCTCCCTGGCTCTGTCTCCCTGGCTCTTTCTCTCTCTTTCTCTCTCTCTCTCTCTTTCTCTCTCTGTCTGATAATAGCTTGCATTTATATAGTGCTTACTATGTGCTAGGCACTGTACTAAGTGCTTTGCAATTGTTTTCTTATTTAGTCCTTACATGCTACCTGGTAGGTAGGTATGATTATTATCCCCATTCTGAAGATGAGGAGACTGAGGCAAACAGAAGATTAAAGGACTTGCCCTGGGTCACACAATTAGTGAATTTCTGAGGCTGGATTTGAAGTTTAGGTCTTCCTGTCTCCAGGCATTTATTTCTTCTCGCATAACAACTGATACATAAACATTTATTAATCACCTACTATATGCAAGCACTATGCTAAGCACATTTAAAAAAAATATTATCTCATTAATAAAAAAAGACTTAAATTATTGGGCTTATACAATGAACCCAATTACAAGATTAGTGTAACAATTGCCTGCAGGAGAGATCAAGTCAAGATTTCCTAAGAAAAAGAGACTCTTATATGTCTGGTACAAGTATCCTATCTCCAGTATATTGATAGTAATAAATAGAAACATAACCAAAACAAGATCATACAACAGATTCCTACATTCAAGGAAAGAGAGAGAGAGAGAGAGAGAGAGAGAGAGAGAGAGAGAGAGAGAGAGAAGAAAGGAAGGAAGGAAGGAAGGAAGGAAGGAAGGAAGGAAGGAAGGAAGAAAGAAAGAAAGAAAGAAAGAAAGAAAGAAAGAAAGAAAGAAAGAAAGAAAGAAAGAAAGAAAGAAAGAAAGAAAGAAAGAAAGAAAGAAAGAAAGAAAGAAAGAAAGAAAGGAAAAAAAGAAGGAAATAAAAGAAAGGAAGAAATACAGGAAGACTTAAGAGAAGCTGCATGTATCAGCCATATTGGAAATGGAAGAGAATGGAGAAAAAAAGCATTCATGGAATCTTTAATGATTTGTATTTGATCAGGACCTTCTGGTCATATTTCAGATAGAAAAGGATGACACTAAGAAATGTAGTTCCTTGGGACTCAATTCTGACTCACAGATCTCTAGAAGTCTATAACATTATTTAGTATACCTACCCAGAATTCCTAGTTCTTAGTGGTTTTGAGTCAAAGGAAAGGGAAGGTAATAAACATTTATATAGTGCCTACTATGTGCCAGGACGTGGGGCAAGACTTTACAAATATTAATCACATTTAATCTTTACAACAATTCTGAGAGGTTAAGTACTGTTGTTACCCCCATTTTATAATTTATGGAACTAAGTCAAAGGGAAGTTAAGTGACATGCCCAAGGTTACACAAATAACAAGTATCTGAGACCAGATTTGAACTCATTTTCTCAAACCCAAGCTCAGCACTACTTTCTAACTCTAACATTCTCTCTCCTTCTCCCCCCTCTCTCCCCTTTTCTACTTTTCTATATATGTGTACATATTTGTATTCATGTACATCTCTGTTTGTATACATACATATATACATGAATATGTAGAAATATATATTCATATATATATATAATTACTATTCTTATTTCTTACTTCCATACAATATAATAAATTAATGCTAGGTACAGCATATTTGGGTAATGGAATAAAAAATAAATAGTTGATTGCTAGTCTTTTGGGAATACTGGATTGTAATGGATCTAAGTGCAGCAATATGGTGCATTAGCTGACTATTAATAGTTTAATCCATGGATGCCTACTTACTGCACTGATTTATTCCCCCCCCCTTTATTTTTCCTAGAAATCAACTCAAGTACAGTAATTAAAATACATTTCAATAGTGCAAGTGAAATTTGGAAAATTGCCAACATTTTCAAGAACTTGTAATTTTCTTTTTTCAAAAAAAAGTAGTTTTGACATCTTGGTGCAAAACAGTCACTAACAGTTACTTACAATTTCAGGAAAATCACTGTTTTAATCATGACCTTTCAGCTGTCCTTGATTGAAAAAAAATTGGCCACCTACAGAAATAATTCTGTTGGGTCCTCATCTCTTTTCTGACTGATGGCCTCACGTAGCTCGACATGTTCACAATTATAAATAAAAACTACAAAAAGGTGGCAGAGCTTAGCTGCCAGTGAACTACATAGGTATAAAGCAGTTGTGGTTGATTTGTTTAAAGGATCCAAGCAGCATTCCACTCCTTATACGGCAATGGAAATTAAACAGAAATGTTCTCTGATTACAAGAACACTCCTTTGGTGAATATTCTCTATAATTAATAATTTAGCAAGTATCGTGGAAAAAAGCACAATGTATTCATGAGATGGGATCGGGGAGGACGTAATTTAAAAGACCAAATTTTTGCCTTCCTAAAGCTTGCTATCTAAAAATAGAAATACACTGACCAATATAAAAGAATGTAAAAGAGAACACATACCTATATCTATGTATACATACAATTAGATGTTTAAATACTTATTCAATTGTGAAAAGTTTACTCATATACACAAATATTTGTGCAGCAATCAAGGACAAATTTTTAGCAGCAATATTAGAACTCATGAACTGTTAAACTATGAACTGTTTGACAGAGGTGAAAATACAAAAACTCTCCAGGCTTGCTAAAGGTTTCCCACCTACTGTACATGCAACAAAAATAGAGCTGGTATTGAGAATTCCATTAGAAGTTTATTGAAGAGCTTTGTGAGGTTGGAAAGCTTTCAGGAGTTCAGCATAAATCACTGAAATAGTCAAAGAAGGAAATTTAAAATTATTTTTTCCTTTGTATTCCATTTCCATAACTGACCTCCAATTTACAACATTATACTCAACTCAGAAATTGAATTAATCAACATAATTATATTAAGAAAATCTTTATCCAACTGTATTAGTTGGCAAAATTTAAAGGAACACATAGAAATTTCTCAGAGGTTAGCTTTGATGGCATCAGGCAGGTATATTAAAAGTATCAGTAATAAAGAAAAAGGTGTGGTGCAGCCTCAAAGAACTTTTTCAGGGATATAGAAATGTAAGGGGCTTTTTTTACACATTAACTTTCAATTTGCAGTTAATTTGGGCCTAAAACAGTGTTTCACAGGGGAAATTTTTTAAGAAGTTATATATGATTATCAAACCATTTTTACAAAACAGGCTTATCCAATACATTTCTGTCCAAGCATCCCAAATTACTCATGAAAAAACACCTCATAAATGCACATTCTGAAATGTTCATAATGCCCAAATTTTGTATTACATTTTGACTGCATTTTGCTCAATATCAACTCAGTTAACGTTAAGATTGTAACTTCAGACAAAGTAAGGTGACTGAGGAAACTTCAAAGATATTTGCAATTGAACAAATAAATTTTTCACTCCAGAAAGTCAAATAAGCAAAAAACAGATTCCATTTATTTGCTGTGCATATAAGATTATCGTGGCGAGGAATATTTGACAGATTTGAGTAATAAGGGCAAGTCAGATCTAAGACTAAGCAGAATTCATTTTCATCTGAGAAGATCTTTCCCAATGGCACTCTCCACATAAAACACCCCCTTCTTCAGAAGAAAGCATCAACATATTGAAACTTGAGCAAACTGATTCATCATCTCATTACTCTAGGTCTTTCTTCCACAAACGAAGGCCATAACCCACCACAGTAATTCTTATGCTATTTTTCCTATGTTGGAAGACAACTGATTCTTTCAATGTTTTTTGTAAGTCACAGCACAGTTCTCAAATTGTCCATCCCTTACCTTCACCATATGCTAACCAACCTCTTTTTCCAATTATACATACCCTAGATGATGTCTTAGTCACTTCTTGCACACAAGTCATTGTTATTGATATGCAGCAGGCTACTTATAAATGCCATGTATCTTTCCAACTAATTTGGGTCATCTGCAATTTTGATTCCTCTAATACTGATGCTTCATTATTTTTAGCCTCACAGAATCTCTGGGAGAATATCTTATGACTTTTAGGAATAAGAGCCACTCTCTATTTACCTTAAAATTGTGATTTCTTTCTTTTTTCAAATTCAAAATGTTCCTCACTTTAGCTAATACTTCTCAGGGGAGTTTTGCTCAAGAAATCAACACCATTCCTTTCATCACTTCTAAATCCTAAATTATAATTCAAAAATATCAAAATAATCATTCTTATTTAGCTGTAGAAATCATGAAATCAATACATGGCCTGGATATTGAGCAATAATCACATAGTTTTTGTTCGGTTTTTACTCAAGAGGTAATGACTACAATTTTACTGTGCTTGTGTGGAACCATTGGTGGCTTGTACCTAATGGATATGAAGATTTGAAAAAAATAAAAGTAATAATAAAAACTCAAATAAAATCAAATACCACAGTAGTTGCAAAGTTCCCTCTCTTTGTGCTACTTTTCCATGAATTATTCAAATAATATTCACCTCTATGCACATCTGTATGAAACTGTCCTACTGATCCCATCATATTCCACAGGGTTTTTTGACATGCTATGTTTTTTACTCTAGACTTATTTAAGACCTTCCTTTCCTCTCAAATACTATAATTGCCAACCATAATAGAGACAATTCCCACCTCTCACTGAGTTATATGTTGAGCTAAAATTAAAATCTCCAAATTTTATCTATCTCATCTACTTAAATGGGTGAAAGTTCCTGTCCCCACTGCCTAATCACATTCCAGTTTGCAAAAGCAGGGGGGTGGAGGGGGGAATTCAACTGAATATCTTGGAACAGAACCCACTCCAGCAGATTGTGCTGGGTAGAAATAACACTAGTCTGTCTAGGTAAGATCAGTGCCAATGGTTCCACTAAAATTAGAAAAAAGGAGACAGTACCTTGGCTCAGGCTTATGTTGGAGACAAGACTTTAGCTCCTGCTGAAGCCAACTTATGGCAATTCAATTCCTGTCTGCCAGTTGCAAATCACTATACTAGCATTATACTAAGAGTAGATCATTGCAATCCAAAGTCTCATTCAATAAGGGTTACTCCTTGAAGTAGAAACTTAGCATGTTCAAGTACTACCAACTCAAAGGTATGTATAAATTCGTCTGGAGAGTCATTAATTTCAAAATCTAAAGGAAGATAATTGAATTGAGCGGGGGGGAAGGTAAAAGAAGCTTAATAATTCATGGTAGATGAGAGCCATTATACATTTATCAATTAGAGCAGGCAAAAATGAAAAAGGTCACAGAAATCAAGGAGAGAGTATGACAAAAAACACACTTCTTAGATGTGTTTTGACAAGTGTCATTTTGTTCTAATATTTGCTCCTGTTGGATGATTAGTGAATATGATAAACATGTGATTCTTTTAAAAAAATAATAAATGGTTTCAAAACATGTCTCTGCAGTTAAATCTTCAATGAAACCTGAAGGATGGGGGTGATCATCAAGTTATATTTGTCAAAAGAAGCAGAGAACTATTGAGTCTATTCAACAAGCATTTATTTAGCACCTACTGTAAGCAAAGAATTGTGTTACATGATGGGAATATATAGACAAGCATAAAGCCAGTCATTTCTTCAAAGACTCTGTATTCTGTGGAAGAGATACAATATATACAGAGAGATTTAAATACGAGATAATCTGAAGATGGTGACAATTTAGGGGGGATTAGGGAAATTTTATTTTATAGGAAATGGTAACTGATTTGAGTTTTGAACAAAAGTAGGATTGTAAGAGGCTAAGATGAAAAGAAAGTACATTGTAGGCATGGTGGGGTTGGTTCATGCAAAAGCACAGGGGTTGCTTCAGTGAAATTAGTCTAGAAAAGCTAGCTAGAAACATTTTTTAAAATGTGATAAATAGGAAAATTTTAAAAACCTTAATCTGTGGACTCAACATTTTATCTTGGAAGCACGTGGGAGCTATTAAAATCTCTGAGCAGGAGAGGGAGATCCATATACTTGCTTGACAAACTCTTGGCAGATTTGTGGAAGATAAGAAGAAAGGAGACCGAATAGAAGGTCATTGCAATTCATGCTCAGTCCCAAATAAAGGCAGTAGCTCTATCAGCAGAGAGAAGGGGAAGGAAAATGGATTTTACAGAATCAATAAGATTTGGCAAATAAGTAGTTCTGGGGTTGAAATTCATGAGGCAAAATGAAACATTATGATTACAAGGTTCTGAACATGGGTCAGTGCAATAATCACATGACATAAACTCCATAACTGGACAACAGGTAGTGTTTCTCACAAACACCATGCCCTCTTACCATATTAAATGCAATGACATTTGCAGACTTTCATTTGCAAGCTTTGCAAACATTCATTGAAAGAGAATTAGTCCAGATCTAGTAAGCATTCAATAAATTCTTTTTGATAGGTTGAATCCTCTTGTGTGGTACCATTAGATGATATTTTTTGTACTCAACACAGACATAATAATTCCAAAACTTACGGGGCTTCTGGAGTTATCTCTAGACAGCAACCAGATTTCACAGTTCGATCAATGAAAGAATATTCTCCTGTGTCTAGGGAAGTGGGTTCTAGCTCTAGCTAACCTAGTAACTGTGATTTGTGGCAAGTGCCTCAATTTCCACATAAAACTGTGATCACATAAAACCCCAACAAAGATCTGTGCATAAACTGTTTGCAAATTTTATATGCATATTTCTTCTCCTCCTTCATTAAATATGCATCCTACCTCATGTTTTTAATTTCCTCCTTTTCTTTTAAAGTTCTATTCAAATTCTTCCTCATTGGTAGGGTCTTTCTAAACCACCTTAGAATTTTCATTTATTTTCCTCTGAAATCAATGGAATGGAATGTTTGGGATTCTCCCTTATGTCCCCTCGCCCACCCTCCAACTCTTATTTTTTTACTTGCATATGCTGAATTGCATGACTTTTAATGCTCTTTATATAGGCATATTGTCTTGTCAAAATAACAATCTTCTCCTTTAGGGCTAGGTCTACATATTATACTTCTTTTTATTCCTACACAGTAACCTGCAACAAAGAGAGTTAAGCAATTATTAAGTAATTATTTAAACTGAATAATAATGCACCAAAATTCAAAGTTGTTTCCAAAAAAATTTAGAATCTGAATGATGAATTCTGGATAATGTGTGAATGAAAGGGAAAATATCTTGTTATTTGCTGGTCAGAGTTTGCTTGTCTGTTGATAGACAGAGGTCAGTAGATCACAGAGCCTAAATTATCTAACCTTAAGAAATCCTTTTTTAATAATATAATGGGATATTAAGGTCAATCATTCTCAAACCAACAAAGATTGACTTAGAGGAATGAAATATCACAATTTTTGCAGAATTTTTAAAGATCTGCAGCCACTCCTTTTTGAAACTGAAATGAGTAGCCACAGTGTAGCTCTTCCTCCCTCCCCACCCACCACCACTGACTAAGCATACAACTGGGAAGCCACATGTGTCAAAATTGTCCAATGAATAATGTTCTTTATTGAAATTTTGTGCTTCTTCTTGATTGTGTCTTTGAACTTTGGTGGAAGTAATCCTTAATATTTTCTATGCAACCTCTATAAAAGAATCTTATTAGATTCAACTTAAAAATTCTGAATTTCCAATTTTCATAGTTGTCTTTATTATCAAACTTATTGGTATATGTTAAAAAGGAAATATTTCCTTTAAAAATGGAGAATAAGTAGTTTTCCTCCCAGAAATTAGGACAGTAGAATGATTTAGCTTTCCATCGCGTATATTTTGGCAATAGAAGAAAAAAATTGGTTTAATTCTTAAGTAATTCTCTAGTCCTGTATATTTCTTTGCCTCCAGATTTCACAGGAAATAATCAAGAACAACACATAATTACATTGTTTGAATTATTTCCATTATAACAAACTATTCACCCATTTTTGTTAGTGGATTATCCACCCAACATCTTACTTCAAATTTACTAATAAACAGAATCTAATCTAAATGCTTCTTTTGTTAATAGGTATGATTATGGCAAACAGCACCTGAATCTGCTTAATTAAAGTTATATTGATATTCCAACTATCTGCTTGAAAGGCAGAGAAATTGTTGAAACCCTAACCTTTACTTAACCATTTTCTCTGTTTCAGGGAAGGTATTCAGGGATAATTATTAGTTGATACATATTAAACTCTTCACATCTTAAAACTTCGTATTAATGTTAGCTAATGTTAATATTATTTAGGAGTATTAAGTAACCTTGCATCATTCTGAAGAGAGTATTGAGGAGGGCATAATTAAATGGAATTTCTGAATGGAGACAAATAAATATTTATTCAACATCTCTTGCATAATCTTCCTAAGTTTATTTTAATAAAATTCTGGAAATAAGTTGCCCCAATATTAGACTTGCCTATATTCAAATCTAATAAAAAAACAGATTCTAAAAGCAAAAGTAATTCTTGATTTCTTATTTTATATTGGTGATGCTTCTGTTTCCCTCCATTAGAATGAAGAATTAAGAGCTGACTCCATATCTTGCTAAAGATTATTATGCTCATTTTACAGGTGAATAGATTAACATAGAAAAAGATGGAGCAACTACCCCCAGGGCCTTCATAGTGTGCTGCAGATCCAGTTAACAGATAATTAAGACCAAACTCCCAGTGTTATACACTCATCACTATATTACAATTCTTCTTGTTATCTAGTATGATTATCCTGTTCTATATGGTTATGTCTTCTCCATGGTGAAAGAAGTAAATGGATAATTTAAACCCATGGAGAATACATAAATTTTGTGGAGATGTAGAATTTAACTAGATAACCCCCCCCCAACAAATCTATAAAGAAGACCTGCTAAGAAGAAACAGAACTGATTCAGATTCATCTTCTTCCCCTGCTTCTAGATAACATCTTACAATAGGACCCCCCAGAGAAATAAGGCAGTCATAAGAGAGAGTGCCTGCTGATTACCTAAGAAAAATACTTGGCAAGAATTCACTGGGAAAACTTACAACTTACTATTTTCTGTATGTAATGTCTTGAAAAGTATTAATCCAAAATTCCAACTTGAAAAACCACCACAAAGGAACCTATTTCTAAATAGAATACAAATAGAATATAGACAAACATATATACATACACATATACATAGATGTGTATTATACACATATGTTTGTATGTGTGTATCCCTCTTAAATAATTGCTTCACTGGAATTGAGAAAATCGTTCTCCCTCCCTTCTTGCACATTGAAGGATGTGTCAGTCTAAAATACTGTGCACCCCTTGGGTCATCAAGATGATTGTTAATTCTACTGAATTTTCTTCAAATTTTTCTTCTTAAAATATTTGTTGCAAGAGAGACTTGCTGGGTTGAGAAATATCTGAAAATAAACATGATGTTGAAACATCTTAATAAAGTTAAGAAAATGGGATTTTTTAAGAGGGGAAAACTAATTGCTTGATTGGTTCAGGAAACAAAGCTGAAGCCACTTGACCCATATGGCCCTAACCACAAAAGTGAAGAAACTAACTCAATAATCCCAAACTTTCTCTTCTGTATTCTTCCCTTACTTTGTCCTCTACTCCAGCTATCTTCTCTGGTTCCTTCTTTCTTCAACTGCCCTAAAAAGAAATTTTCTATATTATATATGTATTAAAGTACTATGTTATGCCAAAAAACAAGTAGCCCTTTATGGAAACCACCTCCTAGAAAGCAAATGGACTTAGAAAAGTAGGTTTCTGGCATCTTCTTTGTCCTTGTTTTATATGTTATATTATTCGATTGATGCCAATTTGGTGGAAAGAGGGTAAGGAGAGAAGCAAAACCAGATCTAGACTTAGGAGCCATATTTCCTTCTTAGTCTTGTTTTACTGAACAAAAAAAGTAGTTATGATAATTTAACCAGGTTATATACAGTTTGAGGCAACATGGATTAGGGGAAAACTGGATTTGGAGTCAGAGGGTCTTCATTTGGGTAGTAACTCTGTGGCGTTTATAAAAAAAATTTTTTTTTTGGCTTACTATCTTCGGCAATTCACTTAAACATTGCTTCCCCATGTCAAATGAGGACATGAAACGAGCTACAGTTACCTATCTTACAGTTTGGATGAATAAAAACACTATATAAATTAAAATTTTAGAACCACAGTTCACATTTTTTTCTCTTCAAATTTAGTTTCCAGCAGAAATCCTAAGGTATCATGACATCAGAAATATCATGAAAGTGTTGAGACTTCAGATTTGCCCTCAAGGAGAGTATTTAGAGGGTAAGACAGAACTTGTTTCAGCTTTATAAATCTGTTGCCTTCAACACCTAATTAGCAAGAATATTTAAAATAGGAAGCCACCAGATGACATCCCAACGACCAAACCCCGCATGAACTCTTCCTTTACTTCTTGAAATTCCCTATATCTAACGTCATCTCTGAAGCAGCATTTAAGAATGTTCCATCCCAGTTGACCTCTCGTTGTCCACCAATCCTAGTTATGTCTTTGCCAGGTACAGTGAAAATGACTAGATTTGGAATCAGAAAGCTTGGGTTGCAGTTCAGACTATTTCATTTGCTAATTGTGTGCCCTTAAGTAAGGCACTTAATTTCTCTTAGACTTGGTTTTCATCTATAAAATGGAGTTTATACCTTTCCTTCTACCTATCATCCTTACTATGGGGATTACACGAGATAACAGACATAGGGACATTGCAGTCATAAAATATTGGAATAAGAAAGGGAGACAAGAAATTGTTGCATAAACAGTTATATCAGAGACAAGAGGTAGGGAAATATAGCTCTTAGCTGTCCCTCCAACACCTACTTTTCTGATTACCTCGGATGTTTCAAGAATCAAGACACGACTAATATCTGGGCCTGAAAGTAAAATCTACTGAGGCCAAGCAGGAAAATAAATCGTTTTAAAGTCTCCAGATGTGAGGAGACGGAAATCAGCTTAGTAAAGCCAAGAATACAATCCAGCAATAAGAAGACAGAGAAACCGTATGCTTTATTGTCAGGATTTACTTCCTTATGCTTTTGGCCCTTGAATTTTCTGTCTAGAGCAGGGTTTGTATGTAGACACCTTGGGCAGTCTGGTTAGGCCTGGTCCCTTCTCAAAATAATGTTTTTAATTACAAAAACCTAAAAGTATAGAGTATCTTAAAGGAAATCAATTATATTCAAATACAGTTATCAAAATGTTAAATGAATAAGTTCATGAGTTAAGTTATGCAACTCTAGGCTATAATATTGTTTTCTACAAAACTGTTAAGTCTTAGGACTATAAGGTAGAAGAAACTGAAGAGAACAACTATTGTCATTGCAATACCCATCTAATTATCAATCACACTTCTGATCAATCTCTCTCCAATCCATCTTTCACACATCTCTCCAAATAATCTTCCTATTGCTCTGATAATGTCATTTCGATGGCTACCCAGTGCCTAGGTAACATGGTATAGATGCATGATTCTGGCACTCAGAACCCTCCACTGCGTGACTCCAACCTTCTTTTTTTTCTTTTTCATGTATTAGTTGGACTAATTTTTCACTGTAGTGTCTTTGAATTTTCTGAAAGTCTGTCATTACTTTCTAATCATGGCCCATACTATTCCCTTAGATCAGCTGTTCTCAACGTGTGGGTTATGGTCAATTTATAACAATGAAAATACATCCTGCATATCAGATATTTACATTACTATTCATAACATTAGCAAAATTACAGTTATGAAGTAGCAATGAAAATAATTTTATTGTTGGGGGTCACCACAACATGACAAACTGTATTAAAGGGTCATGGCATTAGGAAGGTTGAGAACCACTGCCTTAGATTCAGCTAAGTGGTAGCTCCAGGCCTAGAGTCAGGAAGCCCTGAGTAAATATGACTTCATATTTTACTAGTTGTGGAGCCCTGGACAAACCACCTAACCTCTGTCTGACTCAGTTTTTTCATGCTGTAAAAATGGAACTAATAATAGTATCTATTTCCCAGGTTACTGTGAGGGTCAGATGAGATAATATTTATAGCATAATGTCAAACACATAGTAGGTCTTTAATAAACGTTTCTTTTTTCCTATTCCACATTACAGTTTCATTTTCCACAATCTATTCTCATCTTTACTTTTTTTTGGCTTTTTGAAGAGGGGAAGGAAGGGCAATTGGGGTTAAGTGACTTGCCCAATGTCACATGTTTAGTAAGTGTTAAGTGTCTGTGGTCATATTTGAACTCAGGTCCTCCTGACTCCAGGGTTGATACTCTATTACCTGTGCCACCTACCTGCCCCTTGTCTTTACTTTTTCACATTCCTGGAGAAATATCATTCCTCGTGTCTCAAATGAACTCATCTCTCCATTTCTATTAGTAAAAGTTTTTCACTTCTTAAAACAAAACCAAAAACGAAGTACCACCCATCCATTCCCCATATCCACACTTCCCAGTTAAAAGTGATTTGTTTTTTTCTCAAATATTTCTCATAGCACATTACCTGGGCATCCCCTGTCCATTAAGAACGTTCTCTGTAGCATACATATTTTTATATGTGCCCTCCCTCCCATTTCAACCAAAACAGGCTCTGGGCAAATATGTTTTTGTAGCATAGTAAGTTGCATAAAATACTTTTAATACAAATGCTTATTGAATATAAATTAATCATCTTAACCTGACATAACATCTTCTATAACATCCCCCAAAGTAGTTATCTGCATGAAAATTTTAAGTTACAAAGAATTCACGGCCTCAGGAGACAACCCCTTCCATTTCTGGACAAATTGTATCTGTTTTAAAAGTATCCTTATTATAATGGTTGTCTCTTCTTATTTCTTTTCCCTAGAATTGTGATTTTGATGCTATAGGGAATTCAGTTAAGGAAATACCCTTTACCAATGCAAACTGGAGATCCTGTCATTCACAGTTTTAGAGCTCCTAGGACACATGTCCAAAGTCACATAGCTAACATGTCAGAGAGGGGCTTGAACTGAGGTCTTCCTGACTCCAGTACTGGCTCTCTATCCAATATACTCTGCTGTCTCACAGTTTATCCTTTGTATTGAACTAAAATCTGCCTGCCTATAACTTCCACCCATAGATCCTAATTCTGCTCTCTGAAGCCACAAAGAATAGACCTAATCCCTCTAATCCTTCAACCAGATGTCACCAATTTCCTGCAGAGTTAGATCAACTGTATAAGGATTGGTCTCTGTAACACAGAAACCACAGAAAAAAACTTAGATGCAGAGGCAGGAAGCTGATTCAGTGATTAAAACTCACACTGCTTTTCTGTTTGGTTTTTTCCTTCTTTTTCTCATTTCCACTGATTCTTTAGTTTCTGATAAATTGCCTTGGACATCAGATGATCATTTTTTTTTCCTGATTAATCTTTTATACCACTTTTTTGGTTTTCTAATAAACTCTTACTTGCTTGTCCAATATGACACTTGGTCTACTATGAGCATGGATATCCACACCTGTTCTGTTGACTGTTCATCTGTGTCATTACGGGTCACTAACACATAGAGAACTTGGTTGGTTTCAGGTCCTAACTCTTCACCAACAGCCTACTACCCATGCCTAAGAATGAAAATTTGAATATTCAACAGGATGTTGATAGTGCTTAGTACAGTTCCTGACACATAAGCACTTAATAAATATGAATTGATTGATTAGTTAACTGGTTAATTCTTGTTCCTTATATTATACAGGGGATCAAGATGGAGCCTGCAATTTCACTGGCAGAAGGAAAAAAAATTTCTCTCTGACAATGGAGGTCAAGCACCTCCTCTGTAACTGATAGACTTGAAGATTTTCCTGGGAACACTGAGAGAGTCACACAGTCCATTTATGTCAGAGGTAGGTCTTGAACCTATGACTTCCTGCCTCTGAGGCTAGTTCTCTCTGCATTGTATCACTGTTGCCTTTTTGAATGATCATAGAAATAGGAAAAACAACTCTCCTTCTTACAAAACCAAACTTTATTTTTTCTCCCTTTCGCTGAATATAGAATAGTCTTCCTTTTATAAAATACATATCATCTCATTTACTATTTTATAAGGCCCTGAAAGTCAAGAAATTGGTCTTATTCAAATCTAGCTTCAGACATATCTTTGCTGTTTGACCCTGGGCAAACCACTTCACCTCAATTTGACTCAGTTTCCTCATCTGTAAAGTGGGGATAATAGCACCTACCTCCCAGGGTTACATGTAGATTCAAAACAAATGATAATTGTAAAGTACTTAGCACAGTGCCTGGAACAATAGTAAGCACTACATACATATTACCTGTCATTATTATTGCTATTAAATTATGTAATATAATTTTAACATAACAGATAAATTTAAGATATATTATTTTCATATTGATTAATATATTAATATATTATATCATCAATATATGCTATAATGTTATAGTGATTATATTAATGGTTATTATTTATAAACTGTATAGCACAAATTACGTTTTGACAAATGCCAGTTAAATGAATGAACGGACTATTGGATTTTAATATTTTAAAGAAAAATTAGATTTTGCAAGATGATACACAAGGAATACAATAAATGACTGGACTTTTAGGTAAAGTTCCCCTGGAGTAGAGGAAATGTTGATGGAAATGGGCTTGGAGGTGGTAGCTTTGCAGCATCTCTCAAGTAGCACTGTGATGAACTATGATAAAGATAAATTTTAAATAGCTTTTGAGAGTTTTCAGAGGAAATTTGCTCAGAACAACAGTGTGAGGCACATAGTAGAAGTATCCTTTTACCTATCTAATTGATGAGGAAGTTGAAGCTATGCAAGTTTGAGACATCTATTGGTCACACAGCTTACTTAACATCAGAAGAGACTGGGTTCAAACACATGCTTTCTGGTTCCAAGTCCAAATTTTTTACCACTAAGTCACTCTACCCTAAGTGTCCTCAGAGAACCAAACAAAGGACTATGCCTTTATTTGCCTTTTGGGGAGAAAAAAACCCCCAGCTTTCTCATAAAACTCACAACTTTGCCTTTTCTTAGTTACATTACAGTAAAGTTGTCATTCATGCTTGGTGCATGCTTTTGCTCATTATTTTCTTGTGATGGTGGTTTATGTACAAGCAATCCATTAAAGAGACAATCTTTTTTTTAAAAAAAGACAGAAATGTGATTTCCTTCTTGACATTAAAGGAAAAATAAAAAGATGTTCTTTGCCCCGCTGTTCTAATCTGTGCTTGCAAGTCAAGTCTGCAATTCTGAAAACTCTATCACCAGCTTGTTATATTTCCATAAATCTGTCGAGAAATAAAACATTGTTCACCAAAAAAAATACATAGCGCAAGCTGTAGAATATGTGCACACCTGTACTTGGATTCAATTTACCCTTATTTTTTCATATAAGTGAAAATAAAGCAGTGCTTTAACACAGAAAAATGACAATATCATGTTATTTAGATAAGTGCTACCAAGTCATTATTGAAATTCTGATAGCATTTGCTTTACTGGTAAAGGAAAATTACCTGTAATGCATAGTTTAAATAATTACTTTTAAACAAAAGCTTCTTTTCTGCATTGCTTATTTATCTTCTGAGACCAACCCAGCAGGGCTATGTATTTTATTAAAATTGCCTTCAGACTGCTAATGACAGGGCGTCTGTTAGCACAGGAAAAGCGATGGCAGTTTGACTCCTATTCCTAATATTGGGAGTCAGTCCAGACACTTAAGAGCCAGAATTCTGCTGTGCATTTGGCTATGTTATCAACACTTTACTTGCTAATGATACTAGTGACAGCATTTCAATATGATGGGTCAGATTTAAATAGGAAAGCTTATAATTGTGCTTACGGAACCAAAGAGGCTGCCCTCAAATCCCTTTTATCAAAGGATCAGTTGGTGTTAAGCTTCATGACTGAGAATTATTTGGTCAGCTTCAGCTTGATATTTTTTTTCTCTCTTCTCTACCTCCCACCTTGAACAGGGAGCCCACAACAACACCTGATATCTACCCATTCAGAAAATGCTAAGTGTAGGCTTTCCTGTGGTGAGACTGTGTGCCAGCTAACCAGCAGAAGGTCACACTCATGACTTCCCTGTGGTTTTTATTTTCCCTAAGGACATTCCCAGCCAGGATTGATTCTTTGCCAAATGCACTGAGTTCCACAAACCAGCAGTGCTAGGAAGCATCATCCTTCTTGATGGGAAGCAGTATTGCCACTGTGCTGAACACCTGTGTCAGCTCCCCAATCTAGGGACACCTTAGGCAGGCACTCTTTCAGTATCCTGGGATGTGGTTCTCCTGTGCTAACTCCAATATCTGTCCAAAAAAACATCATGACACTCATGTGAAAATACTTGTCTTTGGCATTTTCAAATATGTCAATCCATGTTTAACTACTATTAAAAAAGATTATTTTAAACCATTCACAGATCAAATCAGATTTCATACTGATACCAAAATGAGAGCAGAATTATGAATACCTCTGTGTGTGTGTGCATGCATGTGTGTGTGTGTGAGAGAGAGACAGAGAGACACAGAGAGAGACACACAGAGAGACAGAAACAGAGAGAAACAGACAGAGAGACAGACAGACAGAGATAGCGAAAAGTAAAACTTTCAGCTTTTAGCAATATAGAGCATTGCTTTTATTCATAGGTATTACATCCTACCCTAATAGGAAAGAATACATTCCACTTTGGATAGACTGATTAAATAGATGGACAACACAGTCTAACATGATACCTATTTCCAATAACTGAAAGGCAAGTAAAATATGATTCAAAAACAAGGGAAAAAATGAGTTAGAAAAAAGTTAGAGAGTTGGTGTTGAAACAAATATAAAACCAAACATGTTTATGAAACAAGTGCTAGTGAAAATCAAATGTTGGGGTAGGTGTAAAACCAGGCAATGAGGTACAATAAAGACCTTCAAAGCTTTAAATAAAATTCTATATGAAAGGAAGCTGCAATCAACAAATATAAAACCAAACATGTTTATGAAACAAGTGTTAGTGAAAATCAAATGTTGGGGTAGGTGTAAAACCAGGCAATGAGGTACAATAAAGACCTTCAAAGCTTTAAATAAAATTCTATATGAAAGGAAACTGCAATCAACATTCATTGTTTTTGTTATTATTTTTCTAGTTATGCATAGGACATTGAAGTAGTCACTACGTTGAAATGAAAAAGAAATCAAAGTAATTTTCTTCAGTGAACTAATAATTACAAAGCTAAATACAGAGGTATGAATAACAGCACCATCTTTTACAGAGTAATCTGTGAGTAAGTATAAATGAATATTGCAAAATATGAATCCATAGGTCTTGAAAAGGTGTCAAATATCCATCCATAAGTTAATTTATTAGCATGTTTTAAGCTCCTGTTATGTGTCAGCTATGTAACTGCTGTGGTAAATGCTGGGGACATGAAGAAACAAATCACACAGTTCCTGCCCTCAAAGAGCTTACTTTGTACAGGAGAGAAGATAACATGAGCATGTGAATATAACTCATCTTTCAAAAGACTCTCCTACAGAGGTTTGACATTCTCTTTTTAAAAGACTTGGAAAATAACAGCTTAATGAACATGCAAAGAGAAAGTTCTTTTTTTGTGTGTCTTTTTATTTATTTATTTATTTGTATTTATTTGTATTTATTTTTTATTTTTTTTGTTGATCCAGGGAAGAGGATCCAGGGAATCAGAGAGACTACCCAGAGTCAAAATGAAGAAAAGGCCTCTCCTTGGACTAAACTGAGGTTTGTTGGAAATCAAGGGGTAGAAGGATTGTGTGGTTTTCTAAGTACTTTATTTGGAAATTAAAGTTAATGGTTGCCCCATGAGTGGAAGATCAGTATATTGTGAATTGTTGATTGAATCAACTCCCTCTTAGGGAAACCAGGTCATTCCTTTTGTTAATTGATTGATTGGATCTTTAACTTGATTGAATCTTTAAATGTGAAGCTGGTTCCCCCTTTAGGGAAACCAAGTGATTCTT
>CM053597.1:143156355-143203604 GCA_028646575.1 Pseudocheirus occidentalis | reverse complement strand
GTGGCGAACTTGAACTTTCAATAAACTTTACTTTTTTCCTTGGCTGAGAAGACTTGAGTAGAATTCTTTCCGCAGGACCTGGTATGTTGGTATTTTGGGGTCTCAGGCAGCCCTAACCCTCTTTGGGCTCCTCTTCATTTGGGTTTCTCTTCAACCCTACTACTAATCACTTTACATATCTTCAATTCTTTTTCATCTTTTTTCCCCATATTGCTATAATGTCCTTATCTATCTATGTACTCTGACTTTATTCCTAAGATTAAAAGACCACTCTATAATCCAACACTCATTATGTAATGTATTTGTTTAAATATTAGTAAAATTTCATTCAATTTGTTAAAAAAAAAAGTTAAATGAAGGATTAGGCATACAGTATCATATGATAATAAAAATGAAGCAATAATTCCATGTGAGGAAGCACCATTAAATAGAACAATAAGATAAACATGAAAATTAATGACAGAAAAATGGCATGCATGAAATTATATAAAGGTATCTACTGTGACCATATTAGGTTTCCAACAATTAGTAAATGAATAGTCAAATAACATCCACTAGATATGTAACATATGCACAAGAATATCATGCTTCCAAATATGTAGCTTTTAAAATTATTTTCAAATTAATCTTTTTAATTTGTTTTTAGTTTTCAACACTCATTTCCACAAGATTTTGAGTTACAAATTTTCTCCCTGTCTTCCTCCTACCCCGCCCCACTCCAACATATTAAACCTATTGAATACCTCTACTTCCAATCAGCTCTCTCTTATATCCTACACCACTCCCACCGCCAACTTTCTAGTAGGGCAAGATGAATTTCAATACCCCAGTGCCTATACATCTTATTTCCCAGTTTCATGTAAAAAACAGTTGTTTAACATTTGTTTTAAAAACTTTGATTTCCAGATTCTTTTCCTTCTTCCCTCATTACCCACCCCCACTGGGAAGACAAGCAATTCAATATAGGTTGTACATGTGTAGTTACACAAAATGATTCCATAGTAGTTACACTGTGAAAGACAAACTGTATTTCCCTCCATCCTATCCCACTCCCCCAATTAGTCTATTTTCTCCTTTGACCCTGTCCCTTTTCAAAAGTGTTTCTTCCAACTACCCTCTCCCCCAAACTACCCTCCCTTCTCTCATCCCCCCTCTTATCCTCTTCCCCTTTCCTGTAGGGTAAAATGCCCAATTGAGTGTGTATGTTATTCTCTCATTAAGCCACATTCAATGAGAGTAAGGTTGACTCATTCCCTTTCACCTTCCTGCTCTTCCCCTCCACTATAACAGTTTTCCCTTGCATTTTTTATATGAGATATTTTACCCTATTCTATCTCTCCCTTTGTCCTTCTCCCATTGTATTCCTCTCTCACCTCTTAATTTTATTTTTTAGATATCATCCCTTCCTATTCAGCTGATCCTGTGCCCTCTGTCTGTGTATACATGTGCACGCATATGTACACGCTCACATATGTATTTAATCACACATAACACCCTCCCACACATATACATATATACACATATATATTCCTTCAACTATCATCATATTGAGAAGATCAAATGATTTAGAATTGCTATTTTTCCATGTAGAAATGTAAATAGTTCAACTTTAATAAATTCCTTATGATTTGTTTCCTATTTACCTTCTCATACTTCTCTTGCTTCTTGTATTTGAAAGTCACATTTTCTGTTCAGTTCTGTTTTTTTTCATCAAGAATACTTGTAAGCCCTCTATTTCATTGAATAACCATATTTTCCCCTGAAGTATTATACTCAGTTTTGCTGGGGAGGTGATTCTTGATTTTAATCCTAGTTCCTTTGACCTCCAGAATATCATATTCCAATCCCTTAGTGTAGAAGATGCTAGATCTTGTATTATCCTGATTATGTCTCCACAATACCCAAATTGTTGTTGTTGTTGTTTTCCTGATAGCTTATAATACTTTCTCCTTGACCTGGGAACTCTGGAATTTGTTTATGATATTCTAGGAGTTTTCTTTTGTGAACCTTTTTCAAGAGGGGACTGGTTAGATTCTAGAATATCAGGACAATTTTCCTTGAGAATTTCTTGAAGGGTGATTTTTAGGCTGTTTTGTTTTTTATCATGGCTTTCAGATAGTACAATAATTTTTAAATTATCTCTCCTGGATCTATATTCCATATCAGTGGTTTTCTCAATGAGATATTTTCACATTGCCTTTTTTTTTCCATTTGCCTAGATATATTTTATAGTATCTTGATTTTTCATAAAGTCATTAACTTCCATTTCCTCCAATCTAATTGTGAAGGAATTATTCTTTTCAGTGAGTTTTTGAAATTCCTTTTCCATCTGACTAATTTGACTTTTTAAGACATTCTTCTCCTCATTGGCTATTTGGGCCTCTTTTGCCTTTTGAGTTAGTCTATTTTAAGGTGTTATTTTCTTCAGTATTTTGAGGGTCTCCTTTGGCAGCTGTTGACCCTCTTTTCATGATTTTCTTGCATCATTCTCATTTCTCTTCCCATTTTTTCCTCCACTTCTCTTACTTCATTTTCAAAATCCTTCTTGAGCTCCTCTATGGCCTGTTACCAGCTCGTATTTTTCTTGGAAGCTTTTGATGCATGAGTTTTGACTTTGCTGTCTTCTTCTGTTTCTGTGTTTTGATCCTTTTTGTCCTGAAAAAAGGAATCTATGGTCCTCTGCTTGCTCATCTTGCCAGCCAAATACTTGACTTTTGAGCTCTTTGCCACAGTAAAACTCTGTTTCCAGAGTGGAGACAGCTGTGTCCCAAATTGCTTGGGTTTTCACAGCTACTGAAGGTATGAGGAGGGTTCCCTCTCTATAACCACCACAAGCTCTGGATATGACGTTCCTCACCCCAGGACCACCACCCAAGATTCTGACCCAGATCCAAACAGGTCAGAGCAAGAGTGATTACACTCTGAATGGCTGCTTCTTTCTCCTATGATCTGCAGGCCAGGAGCTCTGGAGGCAGCCATACTGCAGCAGCTGCACCCACAGCACACCACCACCTCTCACTCTGGGAGCAGGGCCAGACCATGATCTTCTATGATCCAGTTCCAGTAGAGTTCCCTACTGACCTTTTATTTTTTTCTTTGGAGTTTATGGTTTGAGCAGTCTGGAAATTGTCACAGCTGCTGGTGACTCACTCTCCTGACATCTATTCCAGCTGGCCTATGATGCTGGTCAGGCTGCCCCAGGTCTGGGACCATGTGGCTCACACAGGACTGTGCTTGCCTCCCAGACTGATACAATAGACCTTTCCTGTCGGCCTGCCAGGTTACCTTCAGGAGGAGATTTGCTTCTCTCTGTCATTTTGTGGATGCGGTAGCTCTAAAATTTGTTTAGAGTCATATTTTACAGGTATTAGAGGTAGTTGTTGTGGGAGCTCACCTAAGTTTCTGCTTTTACTCCACATTCTTGGCTCTACCACCTCAAATATGTAGCTTAATGAAATATACTTGCAATTTTCTAGACCATACTATCCCTCCCTGGCCACCATACTCCCTTTTGTGTGTTTGCTCTTATATCTGAATGTAAATTTATTAAGGGAGGGGCTGTTTTTCCTTTTCTGTGTTTATATTCCTAGTGTTTAGCACTGTGTTTGGCACATAGTGAGTGCTTAATAAATCCCATTCATTCAAGTAGAAGCAGTGCCAGATATCTTGCATCAAATGTTGTATGGAAGTACAGTAGCATGGTAGTGGCATTTTGAATTATTTTTAAAATTAATAAGTCCTGGACAAGTTCCACAACAATGCACTCAGAGACAAACATTTCAAATTCCCAACCCTTTGTCTCCTACTGCCCTGTCTCCTTATAAATTTTCTCTTACTGGGTTCAAAGACACCAGAGCATGCTTTAGAAAATCTGAGAACTTAACAAAATTACAAAAGCTCTCTAGGCCCCAACCTAGAGTAAAGCAGGTAAATCTTGTCTGGGCTACTTTCCCCTCTCTCAATATCTAATCACATATGTATAGGATTAGATAAAAATAATTATAAATAGTCATTTGATTTAACAGCAGTATCAGGTAATTTGTGAATGTAAATAAAGCATATTGAACATTAAAGCTTTAAAGAGGTTTGTAGCTAGAATCACAAGCCCTGATAAAACAGGGCAAAGCTATCAGTAGGTGGCATTCACAGACTGTCACAACTTTCTGGTTCTTCCTAGTCTCAGTTCAAGACATTTCTTCTTCAACCTGATTCTAACACCACTTGTTCCATAAATCAGCTACCTTCCCACCACAGAGAAACTTCTTACCTAGGGTCCCACTGTCCTGAATTGTGATTGCTTCTTCCAGATCATTAGCTCAGGAAAAAACAAAACAAAAAACAAAAAAACAAAACACCCATGCTTCACTTCATTCCTGCCTGCCTGTGCCTTCAACATCCTCACCAACCTTTCTGCCGTATAAGTAACTTCTTTCTCTTAGTTATAGGATCATGAAACAAGATCAGATCAACTCTAGTACTATTCCTGCATAATGTGATAAATGTTCCATCAGAGACAACTCTCATCATCCCTGTAATTTTCTAGACCATCTGTCTCTTTTGTGTGTTTTCTCTTGCATTAGACTGTTAAATTTCTTTTTTCTTCTTTTTTTTAACTTTATAGAAGGGGGAAGGTAGGGCAAATGGGGTTAAGTGACTTGCCCAAGGTAATATAGCTATTACGTGTTAAGTGTCTGAGGCTGGATTTGAACTGAGGTCCTCTTGACTCCAGGGCTGGTGCTCTATTCACTGTGCCACCTAGTGGCCCCAGAATGTTAAATTTCTTAAGGGCAGTCCTGCCCTGTTTGTTTTCTCAGTTGTACTTGGCACATAACAAGTACTTAATAATGTCATTTTTCTTTCCTTCCTCCCTCCTTTCCTTCCTCCCTCCCTTCCTTCCTTCCTTCCTTCCTTCCTTCCTTCCTTCCTTCCTTCCTTCCTTCCTTTCTTTTTTTCCTCCCTTCCCTCCTCCTTCCTATCCTTCCTTTCCTCCATTTCACATGCACTGATCTGTTTTTATCTTGTTCTTGTCTCTCTGCTTCTTAGGGAAGTACTCCCAAACTTAGCATTCTCAAAGCCACTGGAAACTCCAAAAGAAAAATGAGAGCATCTTTTAATAGTCCAGTAGACCAAAATCTCTGTGATCTCAATTAAGGTACTGCCTAGGTATGCTAATTCTACATTATCTAGATCTCAGTACCCTAAGGTTACAGCAATTAGCTTATCTAAAAGACATCTATATGGATGTCTTCTGGGTCCTGATAGCAATGTCACAACTCCTCAAGTAACATTTTACTTATTTAAAAGTTCCCTAAAGACAAGGCCTTTAACCAAGGAAGTGACTAATTCTGGAATTTTGGGCATTAGAAAGTGGAAAATATCTAATAATTGGGAAGTTCAGTAGTGAACAAACTTTTGTGTGTATGTTTTGTCCTTTTTTCTTGAAGAGGACCATGCCATCAGGGAGATAATGCCATGCTTTGCAATTGATTGTGATTTGAGTAAGGTAGGGCTGTGCAAAGCCACCAGCCTCACTTTCTCGTCCAGAGCCATTTGGGTCCAGTGGTCAGATATAGATCAGGAGGACTGGCAATGGTCCTGGATGCAGTGGGAGACCTGAACCTTTATAAGCTAAGGTCTTTTTGATAGACTTCTAAGGTCTTTCAAATCATACCTTATAGACTTAAGTATCTCAAGTATAGTATCTACTTTTTTCCTACAGTATACATTATCTTACTATTGAACTAGCATAATTGTCCAGAAAGTATTGACCTTCTGTTTGACATCTCAGTCTCCTTAAGAAAAGCCAGAAGAACATTGTTTACTTTCCTTCAATCAAGTCACAGGATATTCTGGCAGACCAGTTAACCAAAAGAAGTTAGAAGACTCATGTAAGGGTAATAACTTGAACTAGAATTAGAAAGAAAACAGAAAAAAAGAAGCAACGATAGTCAAAGGACACACCACTAGCTTCACATTGTTCTTTCCCTGGAAGGACACAGTGTGTCATGATGAATTACAGTTAATTTGATCCAGCAGTACAGTTAGGTTGAGACCGACAGCCCATGATGGCAAACAGTCCCTGCAAGATCATCTAATGAGGGGCAAGGCTGCCTCACTATAGCCGCTTCACTCAATTAGTCGACAAGGCTTTTAATGCCACTCTGTGCAACTAAAGCAATTTTGATTACTTAGAGCCAAGTCTCCATTTAGAATGATTCGGAAGCTGAAGCACTTTTAAAATATGTATATATAAATTATCTAGAGAGTATTTGAATGGTAATAAGCTATTTGAAAGCCAGTCACATTAGCCCCTATTTTTGCCTAAGTAACATTGAAATACACAAAAAAAAAGTTTAAATGATAGGATTTACTCTAGCAAACTAAATGTAAATAAGATAGCAAGTGATTAAGGATATGTAGGGTGTGTATTCACTATGTGTATGTGTCTTTCTGCGCCAGGATTACAGTTGGTACATTATTTTCAACAGCCAACATGAACAAGGGTGTTGCTTATCTAATATGTGTCTATATGTATGTACATATATGGTCATACTTTCACATCCTGTACCTTACCTTTCTTAGGCTAGAATCACAAAGATTTATTGGCATTGGCATTTGACTATACAATGTATGGACATGACTACTTAACCAATTCTTTTCACTACTATCTCTTAAGGTAGGAAAAAAAGGAAAATAAAATAAAACCATTTCTTTAGTATGTATTTCACTAAATGATCTTTCTGTTTCATGAAGAATGGCCTGCCCTAATGGAAATAATTTCATTTTAATACATTCCAGTGTTATTAAAAAAAATACCTCACTGTGTTTACTTTGTCCATAGCATGCTGTTATTTCAGCCATCTCTATTTTTTTCACTACTTAGCATGCTACTTCTTTGTAGAACGTAGGGAAATTACATTACTACCTGCCCAGCTAAGAGTTCTCTCTCTTCCCTCAAATTTTTTATAGTATTTTGCCAGGACCTCTCCTTTTTTCTTACCATATTATCTTTCAGATTATATTTATTTGTTTTTGTTTTCTATGGTAAGCTAGGTCATGTTTTACCTTTTTATCTCTAGTACCTAGTACAGTGTTTGTACATGATAGGCACTTAATAAATATTTGCTGAAGTGCATCCTTGGTCTATTTAGTAGAACACATTCAATGATTGGCATATATCAGGCATTCAATAAATGTTTGTTGAAATGAGCGTGTAATCTGTCAAACTAAGGAAACTGCTGTCACTCTCCAAGTGAGCACACCTTTCTTCCTTCCCTTTTTCAAAGTCCCAGCAATGTCAAATCATCCGAAGTGGGGATTGCCAAGTAGAGTCCATGGTGCTTGCTTAATAAATAATCTTTAAATGCTACATTAACTTTGAACTTTTTCCCCCCTAAAGAACTGCTACAAGTGCTAGGATACCATTTAACGCACCCAAAATAACTACATAGTCTTGCCTTTTTAAAAAAAAATCAGAATTCATACTTAATTAAATGGTGATTCAGTGGCCCAAAAAATTAATTCCAGCTTTCATCTCAGGAATTAGCCTATACACCAGCAGAAATCTGTTCAGAAGGGGTATTATTTCCTCCTCTTGCTTCTTGTCTCTGTATCTTTGTCTCTGTCTCTGTCCCTTTCTCTGTCTCTCCATCTGTCCTTCTTTCTCTCTGTATGTCTGTGAGTCTCTGTCTCTGTCTCTCTCTTGACTTCCCTTCCTCTCTCTGTCCCACTTTCAAAATGAATGGTATGGGAAGATAAAAGACTAAAGGTACGTATAAGGATCCCAGAAATCATAAAATACAAGAACGCGTGGTTATCCGAATAATATATAATCCAATTAGTATCAAATCCTTACCGGTTTTCTTTTTTTTTTTTTCCTTCCTATGTAATGTGAAGTAATAGAACCTGCTCCCAGTCTGAAGGACAGTTTTTAAAGGAGCAGATCAATTCCAGAGCCCCATCAGGGATTATAAAGCACAAGGGGTAACACTGGATTGAAGAAGGTCCATTTTATGCAATTTATGAGTTGATCAATTTCCTTTAAGACTCTGCTAATATAATACTGAGTCTTTGAATTAACTTAATGTCCTGGAAATCTTCCAAATCAGTTTCAGAGTAAATACCCTTTATTATGGATCTGTAAAAGCAGGAATCTTGTCTTGTAACAGCACATACTATGAACACAAAAATTCCTGGTCAAACATGTACTCCATAAACATGTGTCCACTGAACCAATTACTGTCCTGACACCAATTCTTAGGGGCCCATCCTAAGAATAAGACACAAATATGAATATGTATTTAGCTTTTTAAAAAAAATTCAGGTACCTATTAGCGACCAAGGTGATCACCATGACCAAAGTATCTTTTAGTACTTCTTATGTAGCTTACCATTGGTTACAAGCATACTTATATGTCTATTAGTCCCATGTCCCTACTTTTTTGTAGCAACAATTGCTGATAGTGATGATATTCAGTAAGTACTAACAATAATCATAATAATTTTTGTAGAAGCTGGAATGGGAATAAGAGAACCTGTGTTCAAATCACCAGAAAAGGTTCCATGCCATGTTTACCCAGTAGTTGTGATGTGATTATTGACTACATCTGTGACCTCAGACATGCTATATAACTTATCTGGGTCTCAGTTTCCTGATAGTGAAATGAGAAGGTTGCTTTTTATGATCTCAAAGGTCCCTTACAGGTCTAAATGTCCAATCCTAGGATCCCATAACCTCTGACAAAGAACAGAAGTTAGCAAGTCAACAACTAAAGAAGAAACTGTCAGAAAAAAAGAAGCACAATTAACAAGGCTACATATTAGGAATGACTTGCAATTGAAATAGCAGAAGGCTACTGTGGGAAGAAAGGGAAGAAGATATAGGACAGGGGAAAATACAGGGCTTTTATTACTTATAAAAATAATAGTAATAGCAACAGATATTATAAAGTCTGAGAAATCCCTTAGAGATACTTCAACATGTCAGAGAAATTAAATTTACCTTTTCTAAGAATAAAGCTGATTTTACTCTTTCTTTTCAAAGGACTTGATTGAGCAATATCTAATTCTTTCAAGAAAGCCCCATAATTCTAACAAGGATCATTTGACAATTTAACAGTCTTCTAAATTTGCATGTATCATAGAGTAATGATAAAGTTTCATTCTGTTAACAAACCCTCCTCTTGTTCCAGATCCTTCTTGGATAATCTTAAGAAGAAAGCTGGGCTTAGAGGACAATCTAAACACATAGGCAGTATTAACAATTCTTTATATCAATATCTCATTTAAGGCACAGCACTTTTCTTAAGATTTTTATAAAGATTTTTTTCTGTTTAATAACATATTCGACTTTCTAAAAAATCAAGTGTACAGAATTTTAAGTTCCAAAACTTAAAAAAACCCTCTCTCTTTTTTATTACCTTTCTGTAAAATAATATAAGCATGGCCATGTACACTGAAAGTATGCCAAATGGAAAAGGCACAGAATAAGGAAAGATAGAAAGGAGAGAGGAGAGGTATTACGGTAAAGAAGAGGGGTAAGGGCACCTATTGCCAGACAGAAGGTATAAAGTCTTCTTTGTAGCTACATTCCTCCAATGTGAAAGGGATTTAGAAGGAACTCTGCATTTCCCAATGATAATTTTGTGACTTGAAACTCTATTGGGAATATATTTCACACACTACAGATAACCAAGATGTTTGCATTCCCACCAATCTAGAGATAAGGCATTTTACTCTTACAGACATAAAACACACAGTATATGAATGTTTAATGGAGGCTAAAACTGGGAGCAGAATAGAAAACAAGAACAGAGCAGGTTAAAAAATATCTGGTTTCTCTCTATCAAAATACTAATTAAAATTCATGTTCATGGGGATGATTATACATATGTTTTTGAACTAAAAGTCTAACCTGGCACTATTTTTTGGCCTTATTTTTGTGACAACATTTTTGTCCATATGGCATGAAGTGAATCATTTTACATCTTTTTTTTTTAAAGCTCTATGTGTTTTTCTTGTTGTCTATTCTCTCTTCTCCCACCACACACACACTGGCAGCCGCTACCCAGGCACCAAATGCCAACTCAACCCTGCAAGCTGGCTAGTATAAGGACTACACAAGTACTGGCATTTTCCTTTCTTTGCAGAAATATTCACCTCCCCTCCCCCAAACACTCTCTCTCCCTCTCTCTGCCTCTCTGCCTCTCTCTCTCTCTCTCTCTCTCTCTCTCACTCTCTCTCTTGCCCTCTCTCTCACTCTCCCCCTCTCTCTCTCATCTGAACCCACACAAAGTACAGCAACCTAAGCATACTTTCTTTGCTTGTCCTCTGATATTGCTCCCATCTCCAAGATTCCAAGAGTTGTTTAAGTTTTAATCTGCCCCTATGGATTGAAATCACCATTTAAGGTGTTAAAAGTTTATTAAATCTTTGCCATTCAGCCCCCTCCCAATCTTCTTGCTCTGTGACACACAAGCCCTATGAAGTCAAAGCAAATGAAACCAATGGAACTGGTTTAGACACAACAAAGCTAGAAACCACAATTGCTGCACTGGTAGGACTCCTGCAAAGCCTTGACTGCAATGATCCATAGGCCCATTTTCTAGACTGGAGTATATGACTACCCCATGTGCCACTGAGGAGCCCATTCACGGGTACGTATCAGATAGTACATGCTTAGTACACATGTATCCCCTAATTTCCTGACATTGCTGAGTTTGTCTGGAAGGGCAGCAACTTCACCTAACAAATGCAACTTTAACAACAATAAAACAACCTAATAGCTTAACATGCCAGGGGGCTAATGTGGCGGGCCATTTACCGCTGCACTAAATAGCCCGGGTTTGATTCTCATTGCCAAGTGTCGACCTGAGAATTGTGAATTCAGGAGCAGTTCCTAATTCATTAGATAAAGGGGGTCATTGCTCATAGGGCTGGGAAGAAACAGAGAGGACAAGTAAGCAGACTTAAGTGTTTGAAGATGACCACAAAATGTGCTACCTATGATACAATCAAACAGTTTGGCCATTGGTACCCTTGGGTTCTGTCATCTGTAGTCCAGTACACTAACTTCCAACTTTGAGCTAGTTCAATGTGTCTCATAAGAGTCATCTGGAATGAGGCTAGAGGATAAAGGGATTGTATTACTTTTCCTGACTCTCTCAAAGATCTATTAGTTATTCTTTGCATATTACTTTAACATTCTTGGCACAAACATAAAAATAAAAGGAGGAAGGATTTTTACTTAACCTAAAATCTACCTGTGAATGGACCTGTGAGATGATTCTGTCCTAAAAAGAAAAAAAAAGTTACTGTGGACAGTTATAACCTGTCTAGTAGATGGAACGGGAATGCTATGAATGAAAGTATGAACAAAACTCTTGTTATTGTGCTATATCTAATTTTTTTGTTTTATTTTTGTTTAAGTAGTTCTGAAGAACAACAGGTTCAAAGTTTGGTTGTATGATATGTGAACAAAAACCACATATCTCATTTTCTAGTGAGAAAAAGATGGGAAAATTAAATCATCAAAATTTTTTAAATGAGATCTCTAAAAGGGTACGTTTTTATTTCCTGAACATTAGCCCTAAAACAACTGATTTCTCTAATTCCTGCCATCATTCAGATTGGCCTTGAATTACCTCCCAATAGGCCTCCCATGTGCTTGTAGATGAGAGTGTGTAATGGGGGATCTGTTAATTAACTAGAAGCAAAGTTGCTCGGTGGGGATCAAACACTGGATGCGTCCTAAAACTCCCACAGAGAAGATGAAATGCAGCGCAAACTTTAAAGACTTCCCGTCATTAACTGAGACCTTGGCTGCTCCTGGCCCAGACCCCTCCTGTTTCAGAGAACAATGAGGACAATGATGGCAGAAATGAAATAATGCAGTGAAGAACAAAGGAATTAGCTATTTACCTATAGAGAAAGAAAGAAAATGGGGGAGGGGGAGAAAAAGAAGGAACTTGATTTTCTATGGTTTCTGTCTACTTTTAATTAATTTATGGCTACCAGGGAATTACATAGAGAACACACCCAAGAGCATTGTGTTGGAGAGCAGCATTATATATGTAACATCTACAGCTTACTCCTAGCCATAAAGGAAAAGAAGCTGAGGCTAGAAGGGAAGTGTGACAGGCAAAGGGAGAATAGAATTGAATAAATGACAAAAAGTTGAACTAATCTTTCACTCTTAGTATCATGGTTCAAGTAAGAAGATTATGAAGTAAAAGCCAAATTTTTTTAAAAAAGTATTTCAAGGGTAATAAACCCTCTTGAATGAGTCCTCAAATTGTCAGTGCTGTACAGTGAAAGGCAGCAACTGTGAACTGCCAGAGACCTAAGATTTTTCAAATCTCATTGGTCCAATAATGGCAACTTGCCAGGTACCTATGGGTAACTTTTGTACAAATCTATATAAATATTTTATCAACACAAAATGTAGACAATCATGGTATTGGCTTATTTTATTTCGTTCCTTGATAAAATAAAGAGGAATTTGTGTGATCCGACAAGTAATAAAACTACATCTGAAGAGAAGTCCTTATTTCAAAGATATGAAGAAAGTAAACTGGAAGAGATTTTCTACATTCCCAGAGTTGAAGGGCTACATAATGAGTCTGGGGACAGACAACATAAGTATAGCATGAAGAGAAAAAGTACTTGTCCCTAACTTCCTTAGGCTCAAATCCTTACTCTAAGGGAATCTCTTAAAACTGTCTCAAAGGGGAAAATATTACTTAGGGGTGGAAATTACAGTGCTTCCTCTTTTCAAATTTAAGTTTAAAATTTAGCAAAATAATTTTCCTTTTTAAATTGAAATAGGATTTTGTTTTGTTTTTGCATACAGTAAAACAAATCTTTATGATGAAGTTTTATTTATAGCATTCTTTGTTTTCCTGTCTTTTTTAATTTGAAAGGACCAGGATTTAGCTTAATAATAAGTTCAACTTTAAGGTGGAAAATGTGTATACTGAAAAGAATATGTTCTCAAAAGATGAAGAAGACAGTTTTGGAACATCTGACTTTTTGCGCTGTCAATCATTATCAGACTCTGAACTATTAAATTCAGTCAGTAACATAGATCTCAGTGAGTTTTGGGTTGAAGAGTATATCATTCATCCATGATAATATGATCAAATTGACTAGCTTTTTGAATACTAGGTACAAAGTAAATAGTTTAAGAATAACTAATGGAATGGTCCATATAGTGGACCATGTAGGTCTGTATAGTGGAAAAGAACCCCTAAGTTACAGTCCAAAGACCTGTGTTTGAATCCAAGCTTTGCTACTAGTTAGCTACATGATGTCAAACAAGTCACTCCTCTGTAACCCCCATATATAAATCATAAAAACTGGACAAAATAACCTCTAAGGTTCCTTTCCATTCTAAGTATTATAAGTAAATTACCATTAGACCTATGTTAGAGATTTATTATTATTATTATTATTATTATTATTATTATTTTGCTTTTTGGAGGGGGGACAGCAAAGCACTTGGAGTTAAAGGACTTGCCCAAAGTCACACAGCTAGTAAGTGTTAAGTGTCTGAGACTAGATTTGAACTCAGCCCCTCCTGACTCCAGGGCCAGTTCTCTATTCACTGAGCCAACTAGCCACTGCTAGAGATTATTTTTATACCCTGGTTTCACTGAATTGGATCTGAACTCCAAACAGTTTAGAGATGAACTTAAAACCAACTTTTATTTAGAATATTTTCTTTGCTATCAGTTCTTCATCTCATCCTTTCAACCCTCTGTAGTAATTTCCTTTAAAAAAATTTCAATGAATTGAATAAAACAAACATTTCCATAGCATAGTATAATAAAAAAAACAGATGACTACACATGAAGCTGCACATTTGTACAATTTTTTATTCTTTTTGAATATATAAAGTTACAATGCAAATTTCTTTTTTAAAAAATTCTGTTTTCAAACTTATTTTACATTTTGGAACTATTACAATATTTTTTCCTTAGGACAATAATGCCAATTTTTTTCTATTTTATTTGACTATTATTTTTCCTAATTGTTTCTCCAAAGGACCCCACCCCCCAAAAAACTTTTGCCATCTCTAGCAAAAAAAGAACAACAACCAAAAATCTCCTCTGTTCTTGTTCTTTCCAGTTCTTTTCTCAAGTCTCTGATAATGAAGTGCCTCTCTTCCTTGCTGGTCAATCCCCCTACTTGGGCCCTTCATTCCATTCTTTCTGATCTTCTCTAAGAGTTCTGTCCCTCCATCACCTATTCCCTATCTGATCTTTACTCTCTCTTTGTACTAGTTCCTTTTCCTACTGTATTTAAACAAACTTCCACATCCCCTTTATCTCCCCTTGTTTCTCAGATCCAGGAACAAGAACAAAAACAAAACAAAACAAGTAAAAACCCTTTAATGGACTTTATCATCCTCTCAAGTTCTATTTCTTCCCTCTTATTCCCAGACATTCCTAGAAAAAAAGCTTCCATGTTTCTAGGTTCTTTCCTCTCCCTCTTTCTGGAACATTTGGCAACTTCTGACCACTTCACTCAATTGAAATTGTTCTCTCCAAATTTATCAATGATCTCTTAATTGTCAAATCTGAGGGTGTTTTCTGAGTCCTCATTCTTCTTGACTCTGCTTCATTTGACACAGAATCAGTCTTTCATTCACAATACTATCTTCTTTCTGGATTTCATTATTACTCTTTCCTAGATCTTCTTTCCATTTCTCTAACCTCTCTTTTCCAGCCTTCTTTTCTGGTTAATTATCCATATCATGCCCTCTAACTGAGTCCCCTAAATGAAGACTCTCCCATGGATCTTCTTCCTCTCCTCACTCTCCATCTCTCGTCCCCTTCCTCCAATGTTAGTCATCATTGTAACCATGGCCTTATACTGATCATCCTGGACTCCTCACTTTCCCTTATAAGCAAACACTTCCAAATCTTGCCATTTCTACCTTCAGTTTTTGTCTCAATTGGACCTCTTCTCTCCACTCACACAATTATCATTTTAGTTCAAGGTCACATCATCTCTCCATTAGAATATTGTCACAGCCTCCTAAATAGTCTCCCTGCATTGAATCTCCCTCTGTTCTAGTCCATCCTACTCATTGTCTCCACTATTAGAATGTAAACCCTTTGTGAGTAGGGATTATTTATTTCTTTGTACTTAGATCCTCAGAGCTTAGCAAAGAGAGAGATGAGAGAGAGAGAGATACATAGATAGATAACCACAACATCTGACTCCTTTTTTCTGTGCCCATAGCCACCATCTTAATTCAGTTCCTCATCACCTGTTGTCTAGAGATCTCTTAGCAGATCTCTCAGCCTGGACTCCCTCTCTACCCCAAACCATTTCCACAATGCTGTCAAAGTGATTTCCTTTAAGTGGAGAACTGATCATATCATTGCCCTACACAGTGAACCTAATAGTTCATTGTTGCTTACAGGATAAAATTATAAACTCCTCTTTTTGGCCTTTATAGCTCTTTAGAAACTGGCCTCAGACTATTTTTATAGTCTGATGATATACTGTTCTCTTTCTTGCATGCTATTATCCTGGCATATGGTAGTCACTTAATAAATACTAGGATGATTGAATAGGTTTGTTTGTTTTTTGTGAGGGAGATACAGAGGACAATTTCCCTGTTTTACTTTTTTATATTTCAAGAACTTCAGAATATAATTTTTTTAAAAAAAGTCAAAGTTTAAAAAAAAGATGGGGGAAGACCACAACTACATATCTCATTTCATTTTTCTTGAACTGTATGATAAAATTTACTGGGGTCGTCAGGATTCTTTCTTAAGATAAAGAGATAAACTAGATAGTGGTGAATATCACTGTATGGCTCAAAAATTCATTTTGTAAACCTTAAAGCACTACACAAATGTTATTTATCATCATCATGCCAAATAATATCAAATGAATTGAAGTAGATAGGGGGGGAAAAACCAAACTCCCAAACACAGTCATTAGAAATTAGGATTTTAAAATAAAGCAGAGTAGCTATGAATTTATTCTCTTCCCTTAGAAATATGGGAATCCTGTACTGAAAGACTGAGATTTTCAGAGCATGACTCATGCAGAGAAAATAAGGTGAGATGGTCAATGCTAAAACTAAGATTCATTGGAGAAAAGCCAAAATGTACAATTTAATTGACATCTCTTTTAGTCTTGTATTTCATTAAGATGAATATATCAGAGGGTTTAAAAAAATATTGTCAACCCCTTGGAAAGGTTTTTGTAGCCTTTGGACCTCTTCTCTGGATATCACTTTTAAATGAATGAAAATAGAATTTTTTAAAAAAGCAATTATACTGACATATAGTTATTTAGGTATTAATAAAACACTGAGAGACCTCCGTTGCTTACAAAAATGCACATACCTCCCCCATACTAAAAAAAAATATATTCATTTGGTCTCTGTCTCTGAAAACAATCATTTGATATCTCTAATATGACCTTTGTAGCTAAACTCCTTGAAAAGACTGTCTACCATTTGTGCCTCTACTTTCTCTATTATCACTCTTTTGTGATGTGGAATGACCCCTTGTCATTCCACAAAAACTGCTCTCTTCAAAGTCACCAATGATCTAGAGTCAGATCCAATGACCTTTTCTCGTTCTTCATTCTCCTTGACTTCTCTGCAGCCTCTGAAACCATCCATCACTCTTTCCTCCTTCATATTCTCTTCTCTCTAGATTTCTAGGACAACAATCTCTTGGTTCTCAAACTTCCTATCTGACTATTCCTTCTTTGTTTTCTTTGCTGTATCTTCTTCCAGATTGAACCCTCTGAATCTTTAAACATAGGTTTGCCTCAAGTTTCTGTCATAGGTGCTCTTTTTTTTCTTCCTCTATAATACTTCACTTGCTGACATAATCACTCCAATCTCTATGATGAAGATTTCTATGCTGATGATTCTCAAAGCTAACTATCCTACCTCAATCTCTCTACTAATCTCCAATCTCATATCTCCAAATGCCTTTCAAATGTCTTTAACTGGGGATGCAGCAGACAGTTTAAACTCAGTATATATGTAACTGAATTCATTATATTTCCCCATAAACCCTTCTCCCCTCCTATCTTCTATAACTGGAGAATGCAACTCTATTTTCCTAGTCCCTCAGGCTCAAAACTACAAGTTACCCTTGACTCTTCACTCTCTCTCCCTCCACATCCAATCTTTTGCCAAAGTTTGTTGATTTCACCTTTGTAATATCTTTTAAATATATCCCCTTCTCTGTGACACTGCAACCACTCTAGTGTGAAACTTTATCACCTCACTCCTGTTCTGTTGTAATAACCTGTAGATGGGTCTTCCTGCCTCAAGTCTCTCCCCACTCCAATTCATGCTCCATTGAGATACTAAAGTGATTTTCCTAAAGTACAGGTCCAGTAGTTCCAGTCAGGTCTGCCCCCATCCCCAAACTCAATAAACTACATCGGTTCCCGATTGCCTCCAGAATTAAATATAAAATGCTATCTTCAGCATTAAAAGTCCACCATAATCTATCTTCTTCTTATACCTTTGTTGCTTTGTTTTCAGTCACATCCGACTCTTTGTGACCCTATTTGGGGATTTCTTTGCAAAGATACTGGAGCAGTTTGTTATTTCCTTCTCCAGCTCATTGTACAGATAAGGTAACTGAGGCAAACAAGGTTAAGTGACTTGCCCACGGTCATACAGTGTCAGAAACCAGATTTGAACTAAAGAAGATGAGTCCTGACTTCAGGCCCAGCACTCTCTCCATCCTGCCACTAGCTGCCCCCTACTAAATAGTCTTCAGTCTAGTGACAATGGTCTCCTGTTACATGAACAAGATAATCCATTTTGGCTCCAGGCATTTTCTTTGGCTGTTCCCCCTGACTGAAATACTCTACTTCCTCTGTTCTGACTACTGACCTCACTGACTTTCTTCAGGTTCCAACAAAAATCTCATTTTTGACTGGAAGTTTTTCCCAACCCTTCTTAATTCTAGTGCCTTTCTTCTATGAATTATATTCTATTTATTGTATTCATAGCTTACTTTGTATATATTTGTTTGCATCTTGTGTCCCCCATTAGATTGTAAGTTCCTTGAAGGCAAAGACCATTTTTAGTTTCTTTTTATACTCCCAGCACTCAGTACAGCACCTGCCACTCAGTAGGCATTTGATATAGGTTTATTAATTTATTGACCAATAGCATGAACAAATCAGGCTGTGATCAACTGAATCAGTGTTTTATCATGGATGATCATCTCTCCTCTCTTCTGAATATCCTCACCCTGATATGGTGAAGAAAACATTTTTGTAAAACTGTTTGATGGATAATAAACATCTCATTTTATTCCAGTTTGGGACCTAAACTACCACAGGACTAGTTTAAGTCAGTTTTGGACTTTGCTTTCAGAAATGTCTGGCATCATCTCTGGGCAGGATCAAAAAAAGTATTACAGATGACATATATGTTATATTTTGAGATAATGGAAACCCATCCTTTAATGCAGAAAAATGTTAAGCCATCATTACGAATTGAAATCTTTCTCTACCATGTCATACAGTCTTCTTCCTTTGTAACCAGAGAATCACAGCTACCATTAAAGTTTTTTTTTGATAACCCAGTCCAAATTATGAATATCTGGTGTTATACTGCGGTATAATATAGTGGTACCCTAGGTGTTATGAAGGAGTATGGAGACTTTGAATTGATACTGAATGGATCTGGACCACTTTTGAGCTACTGTGGTTTGCTTTTCTTTTTTTCCTTCAGTTTTTCTTTAGACATATGCTTGTGAATTTTTGATGTAACTGCTTACTTCTGCCTCCCTTTGCTCATTCTAATTTGCTACTTTTAATCTACAGAAGGGTGGGAAATTAAACAATTGTGCTTGTTAGAAGTGTGTCCAAAGTAAGAATAAACAGGGTCTGAATGAAGGGTAAAAGAGGTATTTTCATGCACAGATTTAATGAAACTTATTCTAGTTGCTCAGAGATACATTTTCCCTCTCACATGATGGATTTCAATTGTATTTGCAGAGAGCTGTTATCTAAATAAATAACCCCAGTTAAGTGAGATGGCACAATGCTACATTCTTAGACAAATATAATAAAATCTCATTGATTTGAATTTTATTTTTTCAAGATTTGTGATAATTTGAGAGTGGACGGAAATGCATCGTCTTTTATGAAGACATTTTAGGCAATTATAAGCACACACACACACAAATCATTAAACACTGAGGGAAGAGAATGCTAAGGTGAGAGGATGTTTAACAATTTCAGACAATAGCCTATTTTTCAGTATACTGCAATGTGTATAGTTCTGTAAAGGCTATGACTTTGATATGCTAATTACAAATCATTCTTTTATCCATTAAATTTTCTTCTAATCTATACTTACTTAACCTATTCCATGTTACTCTACCCCCTTAAAAGTAGCAAAACAAGGTATTTCATAAAAATCTATAATTCTGCTACATCTTTAAGTCAGGGAGACCTTCTGATAAATTAGTCCAAAATAATTGAATTTTACTCTGATTTTTTTATAAAAAGGCTTTGGATGATCTACCACCTCTGCCCCTCTCCATCTACGGGAATAATGAGGACTTGGAAGGCAATTAAACTCATATCAGGAAATGAGCCAAAGTTCTCACCTTTCTGATAACACTGGCTGGATCAGGTTACTGAGTGTGGTAGCACACTTCCTTTGACATGGTTTATGAGTTGGCTTTATCATTGTCCTTTTGACATAAAGTTGTAACACAACAAATTAATCATAGGATTATTCTATATTAAATTCATTGTATAGATGCAAAGCATTGTGAGAGAATTACCATCTGGAACTTTGAGACATTTTGAAGGTGACATCTAAGAGTTTCTGAGTGAAGTAAAAAAAAAAGTCTGAATGCCAGATTGCTTCAATCTAACAGGAAAAACACTGGAATAGGGAATAAAAAAAAATCTCCACTATCATAGCAACTATATTTTACAATGCATTTGCATAAGCATAGAGAGCATAAGGGTCGTCACTTCCTCATCTTCCTATTGGAGAATGGAGATGAGTCTAGCCAGAATAACAAAGGTGTTGGCAAAATGGAGTCAAAAGTAAGCATGAAACTGAATTTGGCAGAGGTTGAAGAGAAATAAGGTGGTATTAGTATCCAATTTTACTTCAAAAATGTTATATTTTATCCATAAGGGCTAACAGCATTCCAAGAGATATACACGAGTCTATTAAACCAGTTGAAAGCAATAAACTCATTGCAGAGGTCAGGAAAAGGTCAATTTCAGCCAAAGGAAATTAGGTCAACATCTTCAGCTCAGAAGAAGGATGCAGATCTAGAAAGTCTGTAGGTCTTTCAGAGACCTACTAAGTGACATCACTTGGGATCTGATATCTTTTTAAAACTTCAGGTCATTAAAAGCACAAATGTCTATTTATAAATGTGATAACAAAGAACAAATATTTTATTTTCCTCTATAATTAGTCCATTAAATTTGGAGTTTGCTTTGTTTATTTAGTTCAACTCCTAATAGATTTTGGATGTTCTGAACTTAACGTAGTAGAGTTGGTTTGAATAAATATTTTAACTTCAGGCCTCTACTAGAATTGTTATTTGATGAAAGGCATAGGGCTGGATAAACGGCAAAATAGGCCTATCTTTAAGGCATAGTACTTAGAACCAAACCAATGTAGAGTACGAATATAATGAAACTGAAATCTGCCTTAGAGTCATTATGAAACTAAATAATATTGACAACAGTTAAACAATAAGGGGAGCCACCTGTATCTGAAGTAATAAGACAATAACACTAAAAATGTATCACGTGATTATTTGTTTCATTTTTACCAAATCTCTTTTTTTCAAATCTCTTCAAGATTTGAAAATTCAGTCTTCAAGATTACAAAATATTGAGTGCAGCATTTCTTTTATACTGTGTTTGTGTGTAAGAGAGAGAAAGTAAGTAAAGAGAGAGAGAAAGGAAAGGAAGGAAGGAAGGAAGGAAGGAAGGAAGGAAGGAAGGAAGGAAGGAAGGAAGGAAGGAAGGAAGGAAGGAAGGAAGGAAGGAAGGAAGGAAGGAAGGAAGAAAAAAAAGAGAAAGACCCTTTTGCAATGGTAAAGCCTATGGAACACTCATCAGTATGTTTTCATGCATGAAATAAAGTACATAGGATCAAAAAGAAGGCTACTATATTCAAATGCATATACACATACATATGCACACACAAACACACTCTCCATATATATGTGTGTGTATATACACACACACACACACACACATACACACACACTCATAAAACTTCATGGATCTAGGTTAAGAATGCCTGCCCAATGCTATTTCTTACACTCTATTTATTTCCTGATTGGGATAGTGCACAGCAAGAATGGATGGTAAAAATCACTAATGCACATGCATACACATCCACACCACCATACATACATCCACACATTTTCATGATTGAGAATCACTGCCCTACACTATTTCTCACATTATATATTATTTCTAATAAAGATAGTGTATAGGTTATTCCAAAAATCGCACCCTGGACTTGGACAAGTATGTAGAGATTGTGCAGTTCTGTAAGTATCTGCTGGAGAAGGATCTGAAGCAATTATGTGACTCTGTTTGTGACCTCCTGTTGAAAGAGTCAAATGTTCAGTCAGTAGATACTGAGTTCCCAGCTGGAAACATTGTCTTTTATTGGATGATATTTTAAGTGTCTATAAAATAAATTTATCGAAAGGGCAAAAAAAAGTGTACAATGAGAATGAGGTAAAAATTAATAGATATATATTTAGTTAATTTTTCATTTTATGTTCTTGGAAAAACAGCCAAATTATATCTTTCTTAATATTAATACTGTCTAACTGGTTTGCTTGAGCACTTTATTAATTAATTGATCACTTTATTTGTTTATTATTATAAAATAATAATTTAAAATAATAAAATAAATAATAAATTAAAAATAATAATAAAATAAATAGAATTTATTTATTAATTTGCTTGAGCACTTTACTATTATTAATACCTCATCCTATGACCTACCCTCTAGGAGTATGGCATTTCCTAAGTATGTTACAGCCTCAATGAAGACTGGAGCTGAGTCTTGTTTTCTTTGTGCTGTCCATCATCCTATGTCTACTACAAAAATGATGCATCTAATCTTTTGTTGGCAGGCCCAGCAAATTATGACCAAAGCAATAACTAGAATAGGAGTCATCAGGGCTATGTAAAGGGATAATGTCCTGTAAAATAGGTCCAGAACCTCCTTCACACAATGCTTTACTGTTTCACCTCATGCCATTCTCCACCATCCTAATATCACACATCAGGTTCAATTTCTGACCTTAGATTACATACTCCAGTTTCTTGTCACCATGGCACCTCCTCTTGGGGTTTGTTCTCTTCTATCAGATTAGCTAGTTGCTCCCAATGAGGATTAGGATAATTTGTCTTGACTCCTCAGGGTCACAGAGAGAGGATAGGCTGAAAACCACTATACCCAGACAAGGCACATTTTCCTCTCCATCTCACATCATGCTAAAAAACGTTGGGGACCCATGTCATGATTTTTAGAGTTCTCCCCGGATCATTACAAGGTGAGCATTCCCCAGTCTGTACCCCTCCACTCCCTCCTCTGACATCCTCCCTGGCAGCACTGTTAGGGTATTTGCATCCATAGAGGCTTAAGGGAGCCTTGAGTCTCTACTTTGTCTTCATGGGTCCTTGCATCCTGAGAGCCAAGGTCCTTTGGTTTGCCCATCTAATCAAATGAATTTACCACAGGTGTCAGGATTTATAATTACCTTATGTCTCTGATTAGGATGAAGCAGAAAGAATCAGAGGGAAAATATTCTCTTGCCTATACATAGAACAACCTCCTTCTATTCACTTCTATTCACATTAATCCCACCACACATTTTTTATGTGAAAATAAGAAAAAGTGTGAAGTTATATAATGCAGGGATTGCAGGTTGGTATGTTATAGTCAGGTAGTGGTATCTGTTTCAATTCCATTCAATTCATGCAAGCATTAATGATAAACTGGGAATATAGATAAGTTACATTCTAGTGATATAAAGATGAAAAATGATACAATTCATTCTCTCAGGGAGTTTATAATCTACTAAGACTTTAAAATTCCTGAATTTAACTTAATTTTTTCTCTTTTTTATAAATGGAGCTAACCTTCTGTTAACCCCATATTAGTATTCTGTCTTTGATTCTAGTTCACTAATCCTTCTATATCTTCTAGATATTGGGATTCCTTTAAACTTGATTTTGTATAACAAGAAACTAGCTTCTATGTTGAACAGTCTACAAGGGTGCTCCCCAAATTGAGTTTCTCTCCACCACTAACAGGCAGTGTTACAAAGTTCCATGTACTTACAAAGGAAATGTCACTATTTTAGTGTTTGTATCTTTTCTCCAATGCTTGTTTGCAGTGTATAAAACAGGAAATTGTAAAGGGTCTATAAGCTAATGGATTTACCTTTTATTTATGAGTATTTGATTAGCCAAAATTACAATAGAAAAATTTTAAAACTAGTCACGGTCAGAAGAAAATGCCCCAACTTTTAAAAGCATAACTTTAACATCATTCAATATTACATTGCAATTATTGTTCAGAAGAGGATCTGAGAATAAATATGGAAAATGGATTATCACACCACAGAAAAAGAGAATTCTACCAAATAATGATGATGGTAAGTGATAATACCATTTGTAAAATGCTTAGAGTATGCCTAGTTGTACAATATCTTGACTCTTGGAAAATTAAGACGGTTTTTTGACTGAACAAAGAGTTTTCTTACAAATGAGAAAAGGGTAAAAAAGAATCTAACACACACACACACACACACACACACACAAACAAACACAAACCCCAAACCCCAATCTTTGTCTTTGGTAAGTGGTTTCCCTTCTAATATTGGGTTGGTTCCCCAGTACTATGTTTCTTCAGACTTTTTTGTTTTTCCTTTGTTTCATAGTTTAATTTTAACTTGGTGTGCTTCATTTTTATAGGACTTCTGAAACTAGTAGTCATAAGCATGGGGAGAGGCTATTAAAGGCAGAGGTCTCTTCTATAAGCACAACATGTGATTGGGTAATATTATCCACTGGGTTAGCAGCTTTACAACTTAACCAAGCCCTAAAGCAACAATTATCTGGTTGCATTAAACTGAAATCACCTGAAAAACTTCCCGGAAACAAGCCCTTGAAAGTGCCTAATATGCCAGAGAAAGAGAAAGTAGAATTCAGTAGTGAAAGAGAAAGAAAAATAGCCTATGTTCACTTAGGTAAATTCTCAACTAACATCCAGAACTTCATTTAAACATATCCCTGTAATTGATTTTCATCATTAACTTCCCTCTCTTCTATCTAAACAGGCAGATTTAGCCTCATCCTTTCCCAGCAAACCAAGGTCCTTAGTATATATGTGAAATAAGGATGGAAGAGACATAAGAAATAAAACTTTGCAGTCACAATGGGGATGCAGAGCTCTAGATATGATGCCTTAAGCTAATAGTGTCCAAATATACACATATACATGTATCTGTATATGTACATATATGTATATGTGCATATATTTATGTTTATAAATATACATATATGTATCTATTTATATTTGTGTGAATATGTACTTATACGTATATGCAAAGATCAGCATGATTAAAAAGATATAAATCTGACATTCACTGATATTCTATTTACTGATTGTCTATTCATTTTTTTTAACGTGGTAGAAATAATACTGAATTTCTGCCAGTAAAGTTCATACTACTTTACCTAGAGTAATCTTGCTTATACTCTCTTTATCTTCTTTGAAAGCTCAAAACTGGGAAACTGTCAAAGGGTTATTAGAAAGTAGTTATAGTAAATCAATGTAAGTTCTGGAAGAAGATCTAGGTTTCTTGATCTTGTATTCAATATTTCATTGAAAACAAAGCACTTCATCTACTTGCCACAGTAGTGGCACTTGCCACCAATTCTTAGTTTGTCAATATAAATCATCAAAATGCAATGTTTTCAGCTGTAAAAATCTCACTAAATAGTATTTCCCATAAAATTGTCATTTTTCTACATGAAAAAGTACCTCCCCCCTAATTCAGCTATAAGAATTATTGGTAAATGCCAAGATTTTCAATCGACAAAATCAAAATCCCAAGGAAATATACTAAATCCTTTTTTTTTTTCATAAGGGTGCACCTACCTGTATGCACCTGCTATGTGCAAGGCAAAGTGCTAAGTGCCGATGATACAGTGATGACGGCAATGGGTTGTAATGATGATGCAATATTAAGGTCATATCTGACATTGTCTCTCTTTAGTACACCCAGAAAGTACACTAAAGTGATTGGGAAATTGGCTTAGTATCCTGAGTGATTCCAACTGCCTGAATTCAATAATGGTTTACTAAGGCTAGGGAATAAAATCTGATAATAATTGATGGTACTACTAGATAGACAGGAGTAGAGGCCCTAGATAAAAATGTCTTCACTAGGACATTCTGAAAATAATTTTTTATTAGTATAAAGACATAAATTAGAAATCCTTTCATGCTTAGAGACTAACTGGTTCACAGCACATAAGCAAATTGACCATAATGCATAGGAAGAAACTCTCAAAAGCCTAAGAGGTTTTAAGAAAACAAAAGTCTTTTGAATAAGGACAATATTATTCAAGTCATGGGGTAAGACCTTAAGCTTCAAATGACTTCTGATTGGGCATAAGGGCTGTCTCTCAGGAGGACACTGCTTTTCTGGGATGTGTATCCATTAAGTTTCATTTCATTCACAATAGTATATAACCATTAAGTGCTTCACAATTTGCTTTCTAATTTTTAAACCAAGTTAAAAAAATCTTATTTATTTCTTATTCTTATCAGTCTAGATTTTAAGTGATTAACTTTCTATGCAGACCTTTTTAGAGAAGATACTTGGTTCGTAAAACAAATAGTCTAATGATAACTGATTCTGTGAGCCAACAAATCACACATACCTAGGGTCAAACTTACGTCCAATTGATAGCATTTCATCATTTTTATACACAGCATGAAACATTCTTGGAAAACTCTGATACATGAAAACCCATTGCTTTATTTCATTTTTAAAGAATATTTTTTCTGTGTACCCTGAAGTGGTCAACATTTTTAACTGTAAATTGTCCAGTCATAGAGTAGACATTTGTTCAAACTAATACTTCTATCTACAGTATACCTGCCCTCGAGAAATCTTGATTTCCTTTATTACAACTTTGCATTTATTATAACCCTGTTTTTATGATAATATTCCAATTTTTTGAGTTATGCTTCCTAAATGTGGAAGTCCCAAACTGAAACCAGACAAAGACATTAGTATAATGCTTTGAAGTTTATAGTGTGCTTTTACCTGTATTATGTTCTTTGAGGATTATGACAAGCCTCTGCGGTAGATATTGTAGGTGTTATCTCCATTATTTAGATGAGAAAAGTGTCAGGAATCTGCCTTTTATCAGAGACTGTGATCATCAGAATTTATTAAGCACATACTGTGTGCCAGACATTATACTAAGCTCTGGAGATACAAAGTATGACAAACAAAATAACACACACACACACACACACACACACACACACACACACACACACTCCTTGCCCTCAAGGAACTCACACTCTAATGGGGAGAGCAAGTTAGCTCCTAGCTACACACATGACCTATGGAGAGTAGGTTAAGGTAATTGCAGAGAGAAAGGCATTAATTCCAGAGGGTACCAGATGTCTTTTGCTAAAGATGAGCTTTGAGTTTAGTTTTAAAGGAAGTCAGGGAAACTAGGAAGAAGAAGTAATGGTGGGAGTGACTGGAAGAGGGAGCACAGTATTCAGGGCATGGAGACAGCTAATCTAAAGGTACAGAAACAAGTGATGGAGTGTTCTATTTCAGGAACTACAAGCAGACTAATGATGTTGGAATGCCTGGAGGGAGTAAGGTCTCAGAAGAATGGAGAAGTAAGAAAGGGCAAAGTTATGAGAGTTTTAAAAGTCAAATAGATGACTTTATATTTGATCCAAGAAATTATGGGGAGGTAATGGAGTATACTTGGTAGGGAAAAGTGGTGGGGTTTGGAAGCTTAAAATGGTCAGACGCTCCCTTTAGAAAAATCACTGTTATGGATAGATTGTGAATAATGGATAGGGAAGGATAGATTGGAATGAAGACATATATTTTGAAAGATTTGAACCCCAATGTTCCTGACTTTCTAAGAACAGTACTATATCCACTATTCCATGCTACAATAACCAAGATAATGCTGGAAAATTCTTCCTAATGCATATGTAAAATACACACATTAAATTAGCTATATTCTTCACAAGGCCTAAACTACTCCCTAATAAATAAAGTGCTAAGCACCGCCACACCCCATTCATGCCTTCCATATTCGTTGTGATCCCAGTATATGTATCCTCCCGCTCCTATGGAAGAATGGTCCCCATGTGTGCATGGATGGGATCTTTGCTTGTCACTTTATTTACTATGCTGTTTGATTGAATGTCTCTTGTTTGCACTATGTCCTCTGTCTGCCTGATAAAAGTAAACACATCTGCAGAAGCTTGTAAGCTATGTTTTTGGCTGGGTGCTAACCAACAGTGCCTTGAACCTAGAGTCACTTTATTTATTGTGAGTGAGGGGAGGTGATGTGTGAGAAGGGATACTCAAGAAGGGATACTGAAAGTCAGACATAAAACAATTCTGTAAAAAGCTTTCATAAAAATTAGGTACCTGAAGGATAAAAGGACTGGGAGGGAGTATAAAAGATTATCAAGTCCCTCTCCTAGCACCCTAAGATGAAGAATTCTGTGATTGTTATTGACCCAAATTTTTTCAGCAGTATTATAAGCAAATGAAAACTCTAAGTAAATCACTCACTTGCTTTACAAAAATGTATGAGGAACCTCAGAGATTTTCACTGAAAAAGAAATGGTATTAAAAATAGGGAAGAGTATTAATAAAATTTGAAAACCTTAAACTGAACTAATTGATTTGGGGTTTTATCCTGGTTAGAAGCTATCTTCTGATATACAAGTAGTGAAAAATGTTTAACCTGGATATGGTTATAAATGCTGCAACACTTCTAAATTAAATCAATTTTCTTGATGAAACTAATTTCTTGCCTGAAAGGTATTAAAATAATTTCATTATAAAGAAGGTTTTGTTACAGTTCTGCTCTTCCCTTATTGAAGCATCCAGCTCTCTGTGTATGTCATGATAATGTACAACTATTTCTACAATAATCTCAAAGGAAATTTGTGAAAACATTTATTCTCATATGAAGCATGAAGGGCCTATCCCAATGCATTCTTAGATCCTTTGGAATGCTTCAAGACACAGAATAAAATGAAAAATATTGAAAGGAAGTCCAAACCTGGCAGGTAGTGACAGTTTCAATTTTTCAGTAAGATAATAATTTCAAAAATTTTATGTAAGAGCAACGTCTCTTGAGGATGAGAATAGTTCTTAAGTCTACTTTTTTGTGCCATTTCTCGGGATGAGAGAAGGCTGCTGTCAAGTTTTACTTTGGGTTCAGAAAGAGGAAAGGGAAAGAACAGAGGAGCATGAAATATAAACATAACAAATATGAACAATTTATCCCAACTTTCCAAAGAAACTCCCTTTCCTCCCATCCCTCTATACCAAATCTCCCCTCTCCCTCTGTTCAATGTCCCTCCTTATATCTGAAACATATGTAGTTCTGTGCACTTGGAGTGCTCCCCGGCACATCTTCTATAATGAGACAAAGAATATCTAGATTAATACAGTATTTACTGGGATTCTATATTATAAAGGTGCCAACAAACTGACAGGGACCTCCTGTGCTAAAAATAAACAACACATTATATTTCTCTGCTCCACAATGTATATCTACCATCTGAATATTCTCTGTGAAAAATGTCATCTTTCAAATGGCATGAACATATAAACAAAATCCACTATATTCTAGGGCACAGAAGTATAACTCTCTCCATTGCATATTTGTTCATATTTAAAAGGCAATATAAAAATGAAAATATACCCCCAAATCACTAATTTTATAAATTATTTCAACTTTATAAATTATTTCAGCATTTAGGCAGTTCTTTCAAATATAAGCCATATTATTTCTGGAGGTAGATGTGAATGCTTTTTAATTGACTTGTAAATGTTCTTGTATTTGTTCCTCTCCATTAAAGGGTGCTTTCCAAGGACCAGCCCTTATGTGCTTCTCATTTCACAATATCTAAGTGAAGGCATGCTAAGACTTCAGAAATGGATACATGAGGAACTGGTGCTATTGTTGCATTGCCTGTAATAGCCTTCCCTCTCAGATTCAAAGGATGCCCAGCAAAAAGAAGACGTGTGACTTTTCAATGCATTCACCATATGCAATTACTACAAATAACCCGACAAAATTCCAAATGGTAAGGAACAGGATAAATTTAACTTACACTTTACCCACCTACATATTCCCAGTAGTTTCGTCTGAATTTCACTCTTCTTGTTCCTATTATAACTTAGCACGTTGTGCTTAAATCATCATACTACAATGGGTAACTTTACACAATTCAATTCAACAAATATCTATTAAACACTTGTTATAGTCGAAATTCTATGGTAGGGCATTGGAATATGACGCTAAGATAAATTGTAAAAAGTACTCAGTTCCTGTCAAGAAGCTGATGTTATTTTTAAATGCCTTACTGCTATCTTTTATTTTTCATATTACCTTCACTTCCAAATAAATTCCTCTCTTCCTGCCCTACCCAGATATCTGTCCCTGACATCAAAAAAATGGGGGGGGGGGAGAGAATACAACAAATCTAAACAATATATCAGTGAATTTTGATAACGTATACAATGTTCCATATCCATAGTCCTCCACTTCTGCAAAGGAAAGGAGAAAGGAATTTTGTTTAAACCTCTTCTGCATGACTAAATTAGTCATTCCATAACATTCAATTTCTTTTTTTTTTTTGTTCTTTTCATTTACACAAGTGTTGTTACTGGGTGTACTGTTTTATTATTTTTTTTTTATTTTGCTTAATTCACTTTGCATCAGTTCATATAAGTCTTCCTATAAGATTTAAATTCTGTTGGTGTCTGGGAGATGATAGATAATCAGGTGAATTTAACAAAGCTGATTGTGATAAGAACAAAAGAAAGACCCAACATGCAGTAAGTGGGTAAAAATACTTTTTTAGCTAAGGGGATTAAGGGAAGGTTCAGGGAGGAATGAAGGGGCACTTGCGGTGATCCCTGGAAGAAGAAAAACAATTGGGGCAGCTAGGTGGTGCAGTAGACCACTGGCCCTGGAGGATTTGAGTTCAAATCCAGCCTCAGACACTTAACACTTACTAGCAGTGTGACCTTGGGAAAGTCACTTGACCCCAATTGCCCCTCCAAAAAGCAAAAAGAAAAACAAAAAAGAAGAAAAACTGTGAAAGATGGAAATGAGTAATCAGTGGATAAGGGATAAGATACAGTTTACACGAATGTATGAGATAATAGGTTAAGGCTAAAAAAACAGTTCAGTTGTTACATAGAGAGTGTGCAAGAGGAAAAGAATAAACTACATGAAAGATATAGCCATGTGATGGAAGGCTTTGCCTAAAAACTAAAGAATCCATATTTGACACTGTAGCAAGTAGCTTGAAGAAGGGGAAAGAAAAAGTAAGAGCTATATAAAGCTAAGATTTTTTGTTTTTTTAGTTGTTGGAAGGATAGATTAAAGTGGCGGGAGAATAGAAGCCAAGAAGATAGGTAGGTGACTCTTTGCACATGAGAGTGGTAAAGTTGTCCACTTTCTACCTTAATTTGCATATGTAAGAATCTGGATACAAAAGGAGAGACAACCTTGTTATACTAGAAATATCACCAGATTTGGAATAAGAGAATCTTTATTAAATCCTGTCTTTGCCACATATTGTGTAAAATACGGTATGTTGATAAAACTTTAGGGAGTAAATTTCCTAATGTATAAAGTAAGAGTTGAACAAAGCATCCAAGGTCCTTTCCATTCTAAAGCAATGATCTGTGATTATATTATCCAATACAATCTATTTGCAAAGAGACTAAGATATCTAGCTATGTGTATAAAATATACTTATATGCATATATATGATTAATATCAAATTACAAGTTGAGTTTATCTAGCTCATATGTGAAAGGTTTCGAATTCTTTCGGCAGGACCTGACATGTTGGTATTTTGGGGTCTCAGGCAACCCTAACCCTCTTTGGGTATTCTCTTCATTTATATGGCAATTTTTTTCCTGGAACTTATTTTTAAAATTACTTCACTATTTATTTTATTTTATTTTCTCTGTATTTCTCTCTGTTCTCTCTCTCCATCTTCCATATAACTGAAGGACTCTGAAGAATGCCATATCATCCCCATTGAAAGTCAAGATTTAGATTTTATCCATATGCTACTCTAAATTGTATGGATAAAGACAAGGATAGAGCACAAAGCTATGTATAAAGCCAATGGGTTAGGAGGAATAACCCTCAATAACCCAACAGCATTCACCATAAGATATAACATGTCACAGCAAAAAGAGAACTGGATCCAGAGATAGGGGACAAGGATTTGATCTGACCTCAGCCATTCAGTAGCAACAAATCCATAAGCAAGTGGTTTGGTTTCTTAGAATCTCCTTCCATTTCTCATCTGGAAAATCATCATAATACTACTGATAATATTCTCTTCATGGGGTAGTTGTAAGGAAAGCCCTTTAAAAATGTCAAAAACCACATAAACATGAATTATTATAAGCAGCAAGACAATAACAAGCATTTAAAACACATACAATATACTGAAAATGCTTAGAGTTGGACCATGTTCTTAAGGTCTAGCTCAGGGGTCTCAGCAACATTTATGCAAATTGGTTAAGAAAAAGGAATGTTTATCTTGGAGGAGGAAATAATTGAGGGAAAGAGACAAGATAGACATCTTCAAGTATATGAAGGGATGTAATGTACAAGAATTATTAGGGCTTTTTGTTTTGTTTTCTTTTTTTTGTTTGTTTGTTTGGTGTGTTTTTTTTCTGCTTCATCTCCAAGGGTAGAACTAGAAATAGTGGGTGAAAGTTGAAGAGAGGCAGATTTATTTCAATGTAAGGAAAAGCTGCTTAAGAATTAGAACTGGCAAAAGTAGCATAGGAATTCTAAGAAACTAATGGACTCTTCTTCATGAGTGATGAAAAAAAGCTTTATAAAATGATTTTTTGTTTAGGTATAGGTATTTTTGTTATACCAGGTTACAAATGTTCTTTCACTTCATATGTGATTTTCATTACAGAGCTTTGACCCTTTTTTGCCACATCGCCCCCCCCCCAATTCAAAATTAAAGTCTCCTCAAGTGATGATTAAAAGGTACTTAGAAATCAAAGATTATTCAAAGAAAAATGGTATACTGGTGAAAAGTAAAATTAAATTTTAAAAACTTACTCAAGAAGCAATAAAGTTGAGAGGTGGGGAATAAATGATTTCATTGTCTGTTTAAAATCATTTTAAGTAAGTATAGTATCATATTTGACTTTTAACAAAATTGTTTCACCTTTTTTACCTTTCTTTTAATGTTATAAATCGATAAGAATATAGACTTTAGAGATGGAAGAGACTTTAGAAATCCAAATTTGCAAACATTGGGTGGGCTATGTTTTTCTATTTTGCAAATGAGCAGATTGAGGTTTAGAGGTCACACGAGTAACAAGCTGCAGAAGTGGGACTGGCGCATAGATTTTTCTGCCTCAGGATTTTTTTTCTACAAAGCACACTGCATTGAGAGGAGAGCACAAGAAGACAGGTGGCACCAGTATGTTTATCCTTTGTAATTACTAAGGTTTTGTTGTTACTTTTCAGTTGTGTACAACTTTTCACGACCCCATTGGGATTTTCTTGGCAGAGACACTAGAATGGTTTGCCATCTCATTCTCTTACTCATTTGGAAACTGAGGCAAACAGGGTTAAGTGACTGGCCCACGGTCATGTAGCTAGTAGATATTGGAGACCAGATTTGAATTTATGGATGAGTATTCCTGACTCCAGGCCCTCTATCCACTATGGCACCTAGCAAATAGGTGGTATGTATTTATTACTCTCATCCTTATCACTACCACAGATGTTTCTTGTATACTCCAGGGCTCTGCCCTGTACCTTTTTTCTCTAGATTTTTTCTGAGTGAATTTTTCAGCTTCCAGGGCCTTACTTAGAATCTTGATACAGAAAACTCCCAAATCTATATATTCAGTTATCATCCTTCTTCAGTTAAGGTCAACTAACTGTGTCATTACCTAACAGAAGAATGTGTTGACCCAACTCTCCCATAAGTACCTCAAGCTAAGATTGAATTTATTAGTTTCTTCTCCTCTTTCCCCAAACCCCACATCAAAAGAAAAAGGAAGGATAGATGGAAGGAAAGAAGGAAAGAAGGAAGGAAGGAAGGAAGGAAGGAAGGAAGGAAGGAAGGAAGGAAGAAAAGGAGAAAGGAAAGGAGGGAAAGGAGGGAGGGGAGCAGGAATGACGAAAAAACTAAACAACTCTCTTCCTACTTCCCTATTTCTTTCAAAGTTATTACCAAACTAGATTTACAGCTCATAGACAACCTTGACTCTTCCCCTCTCCCTTATCCCACATATTTATCCAATTAGTTGCCAGGTCTTATTGATTCCATCTCTCTAATATCTTCCGCAACTGTCCCTTTCTTACCATTCACATGATCACCACCCTAATTCAAATATTCATCATCTGTTATTGGGCAAAGGCTCTAGTATTCTATTTGTTCTCTCCACTTTGATTTTTACTTGTCTACAATTCATCTTCCATATAGCTGCCAAATACCACTAGAGATAGCACTGTTGTTGTTTCAGTTGTCTCTGACTCTTCATGACCCCATTTGGCATTTTCTAGGCAAAGACACTAGAAAGTTTTGCCATTTTCTTCTCCAGTTCATTTTCCAGATGAGGAAACTGGGGCAAAAAGGGTTAAGTGACTTGTGCAAGGTCACCCAACTAGCAATTATCTGAGATCAAATTTGAACTCGGGTCTTCCAGACTACAAGCCCAGTGCTCTATCAACTGCATCGCTACACTCTAGATACCACTACTCTGATCAGTTAATTCCAGGAACTCTATTGTCTCTGGAATAAAATACAAATTCCTTTGACATGTAAAGCCCTTCATCATCTAGCTCAGTCCTGTCTTTCTAGATTGATTTCACATGACCTTTTCTCACAAGCACTATTAGTGTCAAAGGGGTTGCAACCTTTTTTTCCATTCGTTCACCTCCATGCCTTTGTTCAGGCTCTGAATGCTCTCCCTCCCCACCTCTGCCACTTGGAAGCTCTAGAGCCCTTCAGAGCTCAACTCAAGTGGCACTTCCTACACAAGATTATACACAGATCTCCCCATTTGCTGGTGTTCTCTGCTCCCTCAAAAATGAATTTGTATTTACTTTTACAAATTTGCATATATTTATATGAGTCAGTGCAGTGTCTCCCAGTATAATAAACGCTATTTAAAGAAAGGGATTGTGCTGTTTTTAATCTTTCTATCCTCAGCACTTGGCTCATAGTAGGGCTTAAGAAATTCTTTGAATTCAATTGAACTGAATACAATATGTAGTCACTGAGATTTGAAGTTTCTCTACTAGACCAATTTATATTTAGGATACTGATTCTTAAATCAGATTAATGGAGTAGTTTATGATTTTTTTCCTGTTTTTCCCTTTCTTTTCATGCCTAGTGCTTAGCACAGGACCTGGCAAACAGCAGGTACTCAATAAATTCACATTTCCGTGACTTGACTTTTCTCTATTTGTACATCTGAAAAAAAAACTTTTTAAAAATCATTTTTATATTGATGTGATACTTTTCCTTCAATAATCTTTAGGTTTTAAAATTATTTAAAGATTATCTGAAGAGATCTCAAAATAGAATACAAGAGGGGAAATGGGACAAAAAAGTACACAATAAGGGCGGGTGGGTGGCACAGTGAATAGAGCACTGGCCCTGAAGTCAGGAGAACCGGAGTTCAAATCCAGCCTCAGACACTTAACACTTACTAGCTATGTGACCTTGGGGAAGTCACTTAACCCCAATTGCCCTCCAAAAAGCAAAAAAAAAAAGTACAAAATAAACATCATATGCTATGAGATGAAAGGAATTAGATGAATAGCCCAGGGTCATACTAAAGTAGAATTTGAATTGTACTTTTCTTGAATCAAAGTCTAATATATTATCCATTAAGGCACTCAGAAATCAAAACAGAAATGGCAATTTAGAGAGGCTTATAGCAAACAAGCTCTTCTGAGTACCTTTTACTACCAACTATACCTGTTTAAGATTCCCTTAGGAAAAAGGAATTTTTCTTTCTTCATTATGTGTCTGAACAGGCTGCAGTCTGTAACTTTACAAATCATTACATATGGCCTATTGACAGTTGACAACAACTTTACTCATCATTACATATGGCCATTTACAGTTGACAGCTGTCAGGCAAGCAAGTTCACATATGATGCTTCACAATCACATGGCATACGCAAAGACTGGGGTGAGAACCCAGGCCAACATGCCATTGATTAACCAGTAATGAACTTCCTCAGCTGGAAACACCCCCACAGTGCAAAACTAGGCCAGTTAAAGGAATACATTTTACTGAAATGTGTGGCCAGGCTAGAGCATTTTTAACCCGTAAGAAAGTACTATCCATATTTTTATACAAATGTTAGTAATAATTCAGTAACTGGCACTTAGTAGGATCTTAATAAATGTTTACTGATTTTTTTTCTCCTATCCTGTCTTTTCTCCTTTGAATTCACTCAAATCCATAGTAACAGAGGAAATAACTTTATATCATGAAGTACTTTGTCAGTGGTTTTCTATCATAGAAATCACAAAGAGTTTTTTCAAACAGATAGTGCATAAGCAAAGAAATACTGCAGTTGTACTCTTTGCCTGATACTACAGTCTGTAAAGCAATGCAACTGGGCCATGTGATTGGGAAGAGAACAGAGACTAGAGTGAACAGGTATTTCCACTGATAAACTGTGTTCAGTCTTTCCTGGGGTAGTTAAACTTTGCTTTGACCACACCCCTTATTATTCTGCAACTGAAGAGTGACCAAGTAGGAAAAGAGAAGAGAAAATGGAAGACACCTTTGTTTCAGTGAGGAAATGATGATCCATAACCTTGAAGTAGTCTCTGTCTTCATGTGTCAGGCTGTCTCCTAGTTCAATGCCGTATCCTTCAGGAGGTGAATAGGAGAATGATACCTGCATGATGAAACTTGGGGCATCTCATGACCTGCATGATGGAACTTAGGGCATCTCATGTACTTGTGGTCCTGCTGTTAAGCACTCCAATGTTTTGAATTATACTGCATCATCAGGCAGCTAGTCTGTGATGATTTCATATCTTAGTATCAGCAAATATCTAGATACTTAATAATGCCTTTGAAAAATACTCCTTTCTTTCTAGAGCAGGAGTTCCAAATTCTAGGTCAAAGGTTTCATGATTTGATTTTCAGGGGATCTGTGAAGTTGGATGAGGAAAAAAAGTTACATCTTTAACTTTCATTAAATTTTCCATTGACACTATGCATTTTCTTCAATTATGAATGTAAGAAATGAAAACAGTAGTATTAGAAGTACTTGTGATTTTTGTCACCAACAGAAATCACAGATATTTCATATCATTATTATAGTTGTTACAGATATCTCGAAATATCATTTATGCTCACTGCTACTTCGTATTTCTAATAGTTATTAGGTATGCCACTAAATAACTTACAATCCCAGTTTTCCTGGTTACAAATGATGGATTAACATAATTAGTTTCTTTTGTAATCGTATGTATTTTATCAAGTGCATTTTAAAACATTATTTAGAGAAAGGTATCCTAGGCTTCACCAGACTGACAAAGAGTTTCATGATACAAAAGATGACTTAGGATCCTTAGTGAGTTTCTCAGAGCTTAGAAACCTTATACTACTTTCATTTTCCTTGCTTTTGCATATTCATGCTGGAGTTTTTAAATATCACTGATAGTTTCAGGGCAGGGTTAGAATAAAAGAGCCTGGACATGGCTGCTTCCAGTCATTAGGGAAAAAAATAGGCTTAGAATCTTGGAAAACAAATCTCACCTATGAATATAATGATCTGTGATTATAAATACAGTGGTATATGAGGATACTGGATACATAGATATTGATTAAAGTAGGGGGCAGAATTTGGGGATTTTTGTGTGTTTCCATAATTGGAAAAAAATGAGAACATAAACTCAGCTCCCAGGAGATCCTCATCAGCATATTTACCTATTGCAGTAAATTTTTTTATAAAATATACTTTAAAAGTATTTTCACCATCATCTTTATTCCTGTAGTTATATACTACAATTAGGACCTTAGAAGCAAGTCAGCCAGGACTCTAACTATTCACCTTATAGTCACTGAATTTTAAGACTTCATTGTCCCAGAAAGAGAAATAACTATCAAACATGGCCTGATTGAGTCCACAGGTTGTTTTTCCACTAATCACAAAATAAGCAGGATTGTGCAAGTAGAACTCCTCTTGGGAAAAGAAAAAAGAAGGAAAGCTGATAAGTGATGGAAAGTGTAGGATTTTGTTGAAAGTTTAAGAGTAATAGTATTTCACTTGCCATTTCTGAAAAATATTGGAATTAAAAGATGTTGAAAAAGAATGACTTAGTTGGGTTCGTCATGTCTCTATTTTCTGTAATTCTATTTTTTAATGTCATGAATAGGTAGCCTTTTTCAGAATTGTAAGCAAAATTCATAAAGAAAATATTATCATTAATGATATTTCATAAATGTCTATTACAATGGATATACTTCAAGGTACAGTGAGTTTAATATCAACATTCTCCCTCCCTCCTGGGCTTTCGCAACAGCTAAGATACCAAGGCTCTGAACAGCCTCCCAACGCTAAGTAATAGCTTTCTGTGCTCCCCCTTTAATTTAGAATAAATAATTCAGAAGAGCTTAAAATTCACTCCTCCTAGATCCCATTATCCTGGCTAGTTAAACTTGACACTTCTGAATCTCATAGAGAAAAACCATGATTTAAACTGTGATTTAGGATTACCAAGGTTTAGGACTAAAAGGCCCGAGGAACTTGTGGGAAAACTGGCTTGTACCACTCTCAGGAAAGAGATTTTTAGTGACCAGACATTCTAAACAACTGCAGGCCTGCTGCCACCCAGAAAGAAAGGAATTTGTCTCCTCACTCGACTCTCAGTTTTATTTTAAAAGTTCTGAAAAATCAGTATTTAAATTTTGTAAAGTAAAATATGCCAATTATTATTCATTGTCCTGCTCCATCTGCAATTTGGGAAACTTTCAGACCCCTATGAGAAAAAAAATTCTATCCTGACCAGAGGTTCTTTCTCAGAGAACTCATTAACAACAAAACAATCTGAACAAGGTAATGTATTCTGTCACATTCCCCAAATTAATCTTACAGTCACAATCTCAGCTATTAAAAGAATTGTAGCTAAATGAAGAAGCAAAATTTTTTTCAAGTGCCAGCTTAACAGTGTAGAATTCCATTTTCACTGCAAATGCTTGTAAGTCTCCAACCACCTGCACCTCTGCCAACCCTAAAATCTGAATGTAAATCTGGGCAAAGAAAATAAAGAAGGAGGAATACTGTAGTGTATTAAAAATAAATCAATCAGTAAGACAATAAACAGTTATCAAGCACTTACTATGCACCAGGCTTTGTACTAAGGGGGGTGTAGAAGAATAGGCAAAAGAAAGATCATGCCCTCAAAAAGCTTATGATCAAATGGGGGGAGACAAAAATATGCATAAACAAGCTATTATATAAGATATAGAAGAAATAATTAAAGAGAAGACACTAGAATTAGAAGGGGTTGGTAAAAAACCGTCCTATAGAAGATGAGAATAGGTAGAGATCCTGAAAGTGATGGGGAGCCACTTGAGTTGACTGAGTGGGAATGGGGCTAGGGGGAGTGGGGTGTGTGACATGTGGTGAGACTTGTGCTCAGGAAAATTACTTTGCTGGCTAAATGGAGGAAATATTGGAGAGGGAAGAGTCTAGGGGCAGGCAGACCCACTATCAGGTTACTGCAATAGCCCAGGCATGAGGTGATGAAGGCCTGCAATGAAGTGAGTATGGATGGTGTCAAAGGAGAGAAAAGAGCACAGTGGAGAGATGTTCCAAAGGTGAAATCAAGAGGCTTCCAGAGCACATGGAGTTCAGGACAATGCCCAGGTTGTAAGCCTAAGACACTGGGAGAATTAGGTTGCACTCTCTAGTAATAGGGAAAGTAGGAAATGGGGAAAGTTTAGGGTAAAGATAATGAATTCCATTTTTCACATGTTAGTTTAAGATGTCTACTAAATATACAATTCAGGATGTCTGAGGGGTATTTGGAGATGCATGAAAGAGTATTAAAGTTGATGTGAGGAAACTTGGCTTGTAGTTATACTTAAGATGTTGAGATGGGGAAAAATACCTGTAGGAATCATTTCCACCCCCACCCCAATTTTATCTGCTCCGCCCCCACAATACACAGAACCTCCATAAAAGCAATACTGGATTCAAGGTATTCTCTGGTAATATATCCACTCAAAAACATATCTCACAAGCCCCCACAAATCTGATTACTTTTACCAAAGAACATGATTAGTCCCATCAATTGACAAGTATATATTGAGCATTTTCAACATTCCTAGAACTGTCCTCAATAACAGAGATACAACGTAAGGCAAAAAATATTCCTTGGTTAGAAAGAATTTACATTCAAAACAAAACCATTTAATAAAATAACAGAAACATTCCCTCTCCCAGTTTTCCACATAAACCTAGGGTGCAGTGAATTATACCATCAGAGTTACATGGTGGGAGAAATAATAAAAGAAAGGAATAATCATTTATTTAGTGTCTCCTATATAGCAAGCCCAGTAGTAAGTGAATTACAAATATAATCATATTCAATTATCATAAAAGCCCTGGGTGGTAAGTGCTACTATTATCCCCACCTTACAGGTAATGGAACTGAAAAAGACAGAGGATAAGCGACTTGCCCAGGCTCACACAGAGACTGGATTTGAGCTCAAATCTTCCTGATTTCAGCTCAAGCACTTTATCTATTGCTCCAACTATTTCCCACATATATTGACCACTCTTAGGGGCTTCATATATGGAGAACATGTGACCAGAAGTGAAGTAAAATTCCAGGCTCATAAGCATCAAATATTTCCCAGTGATGTCAACAGTTTCCCCCTCTTCCCCCCAGCCTCTGGGATTCTTCCTTGTTGGGTACTGACAGATTTCTATTGGATATTGCATTGTATTAGTGGGCACTGCCTCTCTGTCTGTCTCTTACATTATCATTCTGTCAGTCTCTGTCTCTCTTATACTCACTGTACTAGGAAAGAAGACTGGCACTTTTCTTTCCAGGAGTTGTGTATCTGTCAACTTCCAGATTCTCCAAGGGCCAAAAGCCCCAAACCACTTGAAATGCAAAACAGACACCCAATATTTACAGACTACAGGCATTTAGTGTGACTGAGTAAGTCCTACTACTAGGAGTATCAACATCCCAAGAGTCTACTGAACTCAGATTTGGGGTTAGAAAGTCCCTGTTAATTTCTGTCAGATCCTGATTATCAAGCTGCACCATTTCCTCCACCATGCTGCTTCCAAAGGAAAAAAAAAATCTGAGGATGGTTTCCATTAAAGTGAGAAATGGTCTCTAGGCCTGAGACATTGTGGCATTTCTCACACCTCACAACATACTCTGGATCTTCCATTCAAATGGATATGAATAAGCACTAAAAGTAAAGAGAAATAGTATATTTCCTTCCTCTTGGTCTTTCTGCCTTTATTACTGTCAGGTATGTGTGGTTCATGTGGTCTGCATATGCCCTCTGTCAGGTATGTGTGGTTCAGGTGGTCTGCATATGCCCTCTGTCAGGTATGTGTGGTTCAGGTAATCTGCATATACCCTCTGTCAGGTATGTGTGGTTCAGGTGGTCTGCATATGCCCTCTCTCAGGTATGTGTGGTTCAAGCAGTCTGCATATGCCCTCTGTCAGGTATGTGTGGTTCAGGTAGTCTGCATATGCCCTCTGTCAGGTATGTGTGGTTCAGGTGGTCTGCATATACCTCCTGTAGGGTATGTGTGGTTCAGGCAGTTTACATATGCCCTCTGTCAGGTATGTGTGGTTCAGGTCATCTGCATATACCCTCTGTAGGGTATGTGTGGTTCAGGCAATCTACATATGCCCTCTGTCAGGTATGTGTGGTTCAAGCAGTCTGCATATGCCCTCTGTCAGGTATGTGTGGTTCAAGCAGTTTGCATATGCCCTCTGTCAGGTATGTGTGGTTCAGGCAGTCTGCATATGCCCTCTGTAGGGTATGTGTGGTTCAGGCAGTCTGCATATGCCCTCTGTCAGGTATGTGGGTTCAGGCAGTCTGCATATGCCCTCTGTAGGGTATGTGTGGTTCAAGTTGTGTGCATATGTCCTCATGAGTCTGTCTAAATGGGAGGAATTAATACACACATGTATGTATGTATGTATGAGTGTATGTATATGTATGTCCTTCTATAAGGGGAACTTTAATTGTTGCCATGAGGGAAGCAGAATATTGGGGCTACAAGGATGATCTTTCTGATCTCCTCAGAGAAAGGGCACCAGGCCCTTCTATCTATCTGTTCCCTTAAATACTGTTAGTCTAGAGGTAATATTTTAAGGTTTAGACTGCACTACTGATAATTATCCCTTAATGAGGAATAAGTGCACTAAAATTTTTTCTGAAGCTTGACTCCTTCCCCATGAAATACCTATTACACAAAGGTAAATATCAAATAAACCCATTTGTCCAAACCAATGACAAACAAAAGTCAGAAAAGTTACAAAGATATCTCTCCTGTTTGATCTCAGGTAATAAATAAATAGGCATGGTGAGTCATAACTTGGAGTGAGTGTCTGTGTGTGTATATATGTAATGTGTGTATGTAATTTTATGTATGTATGTATTTAATGTGCATATGCAATATTGTGTATGTGTGTGTGTCTGTGTGTAATGTTAGAAGCATCCTCTCCAGAGTTGTTCAGCGCTAATCTCTCAGCTGTACCTTCACAAAAAGTACTGTGTCTGGAACTTAGTAGGCATTTAGTAAATATATACTGATTGATTTATTCATTGTAATCTCCCAGAATGGCCTATTATTCCCATAATACCACAACTGGTATAGTTCACTGAGAATTTATAACTGTTCTGAATATACTTTTTTGTTTGTTTAGATCAGTGGTTTTCAACCTTCCTAATGCCGCGACTCTTTAATACAGTTCCTCACGTTGTGGTGACCCCCAACCATAAATTTATTTTCATTGCTACTTCAAAACAGTAATTCTGCTACTGTTATGAATCATAATGTAAATATCTGATATGCAGGATGTATTTTCATTGTTACAAATTGAACATAACCCACAGTTTGAGAACCACTGGTTTAGATAATCAACTTTACTTTTTGTTTCTTTTATCTTCTTAAAAAAAAAAGGTACTTTTCTAGCGAATAATTCTTTGGCTAGCAGTTGTGGAAGTGGAATTACCCAATGATTGTACACCCATTGGATCACACTGAAATAGTAAAAATAAAAAAAAGGTGTACCTCCAAGCTAGTTAAACAATTACATAAGTAGTGAGGGTGTTCTTTAAATATGTTGGTGGCACTGTGGTGCAATACAGTGATTTTATTCCCTTTGTGTTTCTTCTTTTTTTCAGCAGTTTTAGAGCAATAAAGTTCAGTCATGTTGAAAGCTTGCTCATCCCTTGCCAGATAACTGACACCTGCCACAGAAGGCCATATTTTCACTGTGTATTTCAGGCTTTGTGTTAAAGAATACATGTCTGACTTTCCAGGTAATTGTTAGCCTTAAGCATAGGTAACTTACAATCACTGAAGGAGAAGATTTGCTTTGGTGAATTAAAATGGAACAATTTCTCCAGAAGCACAAGAAAGAAGTAAAAAAAAATGTAAAGAGATTAATAGGCAAGTGTTTCATCTATTTTTATATTTAATTTGATGTTATGAAAGCTTCAGGCATCTAAAAATATATCCCCTTGTGATCATGTAAGTCTGTAAGATTTGGCTTTTGGTACAGAAACATTTATGTGGAGAGGAAATTTGTGGAAGAAATGAGGGGAGAGAAGAAGAGGGGAGGAAGGGAGGGAAGGAGAGAGCAAAAGAGAGAGAGAGAGAGAATGAGAGAGAGAGAGAGAGAGAGAGAGAGAGAGAGAGAGAGAGAGAGAGAGAGAGAGAGAGAGAGATGACCATCACCTAAGGCCTTGACTCCAACTGAGTGCCTGTTGTTATGAAAGCAAGGTGCTCCACACGATCTAATCATAGCACTAAACCTTGTTACAAGCCCTTTTACAGCTCCAATATCTGGGTTACATGGAAACACGCTGGAGAGCCTCCTTGTACTATGAAATAAATGTCATTCTGACTGGTATCCTCTCTTCCAGCAAGTAATTTCCCTCTGCTGATAAATCGATACAGCAAAAACAAATGAGAATGTACAATGGGTGCAGTGAGGATTACATTTTTTTATTCATTTCAGGGGTCTAGGAACCAAGTTTTTTTAAGTCCAATAGCAGAAAATGATTTACTTGAGTTAGGAAACAGGGGAGGGGAAGAGACAGAGAAAGAGAGATGCAAAATAAAAAAAAATAGAGAGAGAAAGAGATAGAGAAAGGGGCAAAAGGTTCAAAGCCAGAAACAAAGGGAAATTTAAAAGTCAAAGATCAAATACCATCCTATTCATAGGTTAAGGAACATTAACTACTTTAAAAAAATTCTTACTCTGTTTTTCACAAGTATAGTTGAAGAAATGTATGCACAATTTTTACTCTGCAGTTAGGGATAATCTCAAAAATTATTTAAGGCATATCAATTATTTTATCAAATTGAAAATTAAAAAAAATTTTTCTGGCAATATCCACATGAAAACTTTAGATTCTCAGGACAAGAAATCATAGACTATACCAGAATCAAGCATAGTTCAGATCAGTCACTTCAATTTATATATGTATTTAGTTACCACTCGAGCAGCTAGGTGGTGCAGTGGATGGAGTTTTGGACTTGGAGTCAGGAAGACTCATCTTCATGAATTAAAATCTGACCTCAAATATTACTAGCTATGTGACCCTGGAAAAGTCATTTAACCCTGTCTGCCTAAGTTCCTCATCTGTAAAATGAGCTGGAAAAGGAAATAACAAACCACTCCAGAATCTTTGCCAAGAAAACTCCAAATTGGGTCATGAAGAGTCAGACACCACTGAATTTCTAAATAATAGTTACAATCACATCTAATACTGAGGTGGATGGGGAATGACCCTAGTTAACATCATTAGGAGAAATGAGAAATTCCCAGGAAAATCCGCTTTTAGACATTACTGTAACTCAGGTTTCTCTGGACATGCCTAGTTGTAGCCCACTGGGTCCCCTACCATGTAGCCTTTGATTGACTGCTTGCGTCTTTCAAAATGCCAAGATCGGGCTCTTTCCACAAACCTTTCTGACTTTTTTAGCAACTCTTATTTGTTTCAGACAAAGGCAATTGTGACAGAGGCAACTGTCACCAGTTCTGGGGGTTTGAGCAATGCCAACCTTAGAGCCAGAAGTGCCAGCAGATTAGTAAAGCTACCCAGCCAGGCATGGAAGCCCTGAGAAGCAAAGGTACCTGGGACTTGACTCCAGTGTAGATTCTGGACTTGAACTACAGCTGTGCTCTATAGGAACTAAGCTAAACCGTCAAGTTAATCCTCTTCCCTTCCCCAGAGAATGAGGTGGTACAGGGTGGGGGAAAGCAGATTATTACCTCCCACATGCTTGTATATTTGTGATACTTTCTGAAGTAATTATTTCTTTCTAAAAACCAGAGAAGCCAGGGTAACATTACCTAATATTCATCATAGTTATAGAGATAGTTGAACAGGTTACTGCTTAAAAAGAATACTAAAAATATGCAGTGATACAAATTTGCATGTTGAAAAAATTAAGATGAGGAAACTGAGAATGAGTACTGTATTATGTAAAATCTTGAACACTCAGAATTTCACTGTGTAGAAATACTGCTTCTTTCCTTTTAGCTTACTATGACATTTTAAAAATTTCTGAAGGCATCAAGAGGCCATAGATGTGACTCAGAGACTGCAGAAGTCTTACTAATGTTTTATAGATGACATTATCATAATCTTCAAACCCTGAATGTGTTACCTGAGAATGAAATGGTATTACTCACTATATTCCTATGGTACGTAAACCAATATTTTCATAGAAGTGTCCCCTTATTAATGTTCCCTGACACATCCCATTTTAAAAATCATTTGTAGAATTACAAGATTTCGCACTCTGCTGTCCCCTCTCAGGGGACATCGGAATTCTAGCATATCACTCAGATGTCCCCTCTCAAGCACTAAAACAGTTGCATACAGAAAGAATAATACTATGCTTCTTGTGTGGAAAGATAAAAGAATTATTACCATGCTCACCAATTATTATAACACAAACCTACAATCTACCCAGAGAACATTACGTGGTGGACATATTGTAACAGTCAGTAAGCCTGAAATGGTGTCAGAATATACGGCAAATATGGGTGGTGTGAATCGTGCGGATCAATATGCTTCTACGTATTGTTTCCTCCGTAAATTGGGACAAAGAAAACGGGGATGCATTGTGTGTTCTAACGGGAAAACACCTGGTGGCAGGCGTCAAACCACTTATTACTGTCAAATGTGCACTAACCAGCCTGCAATGCATATTGGGGAGTGTTTAAAAACTTATCATACTGTACAAAATTATAAACAATAAAATATTGGGGTTTTTTTGCAAATATACATTCCTCGATGTCACCCAATTCATATAAGTCCAATATCATTATAATATGCTACTTGGTTCCAAAATTATACAAATAATACGAGGGTCTGTAAATGCATGTTTTCGCTGCAAGGTAGCGTCGAGTAGCTGGTAGCCAATGTCCAGAATGGTTCAGAGTGCAAAGGGTTAAATAGAAATACGACACTAAGGATGCCAAGATGATAGGTTTGAGTCCAATACAAGCTAATTAACTCCACCTAGAAAAACATAGGAACAAGATCTCTATAACATAGTAAATCAGAAACTCAAGACTGATCAAAAATGCATCATCAGTCATTAGATGGACAGGGTAAAAGCTTATAGATGATTCAGTGCAAAACAGAAAAATAAAGAACAAAGAAGTTTTGTTACTTATCTAGAATTAGTATTGTCGTCCTATAGAATATATGTTCATAAAAACCAGGGACTGCTTAATTTTTGCCTTCAAATTCCCAGTACCTAACTTTAAACAATGCCTGGCACATTAGGGACTTAATAAATGCTTGTTGATTAAGTACCATATGTAGAGAACTAGTATGTTTTCACTCTTGCTATACTTTTTTTTATTTACTTTTTATTTGTTTTCTTGTTTACATTATTCATTTTCATTACATTTAATGAATTACACATTTTCTCCCCGTCTTGCCCCTGCCCCAAACCCTATAACAGCAATCCCACTGTAAAGCCCCTCCCCTGCTCTGCTCTCTTATTTTCTGGTAGGGCAGGGAGGGTCTCCCTATCCCAGCCCCTGTATACCTTAATTCCTAGTTGTAGGTATTGCAGAACTTTAAATTCTAGATTCTGTCGATTCCTCCCTTGTCACCCACCCCTACTGGAAGGACACTCAGTTCAATACAGGCTATGGATGTGTGATTATACAGGACATCTTCATAGTGGACATATTGTGACAGTGATCATCTGTCTCTCCTTCCTATCCCTCCCCTCGCCTTGTTCTGTTCTCTACCCTGTCCCTGTCCCTTTACTGAAGTGTGCGCTTCCAGCATCCCTCCCCCAGACCCTGCCCTCTCCTCCATCTTCCCCCCTTTCATCCCCATGGCCCCTCCTCTCCTGTGTGGCATAATGCCCAGTTTAGAGTTTATCCAATTTCTTCCCTAAGCCAAATTCAATGAGAGTAATTGAAAGTCAAATTGTAATAGTTATCCCTTGCCTCTTCTCTATGGGATGATTAATCCCATGTTGTCTCTCCCTGTCTCCTCTCATTCTAGTCCTCTCCCACCTCAGAATTTCGCCTTTTAAAGTATCATCCCTTGGGGGCAGGGAGCCCCTCCCTCCCTGCTAGAAAGCTAGAGGGGTGTTGGAGGAGGGCATGAAAGGGAACAGATTGTGGGATGGGC
>CM053597.1:143110645-143155855 GCA_028646575.1 Pseudocheirus occidentalis | reverse complement strand
TCTTATTTGTTTTTCAAAGTCCTTTTTCAGTTGATCTATAGCTTCTAGGAATTCTTCAAGTGTCATGGAAACATTTGGTGTGGGAGTTCTGACTGTGTTGTCTTCCTCCCATTCCATGCTTTGATCCTTTTTGTCCACAAAAAAGGATTCTAGAGTTTTATTGGTGTTCTTATTTTGCTTCCTTTTCCTCATGTTGGCCAGTCAATTAATTGGTTGGGTTTTTTTTAGCTTTGTGGAACTTTGCTTCCAGGGGGGAAAGCTCTGTTCCAAATCATTGGTTTTCCCAGCTGCTGGAGCTATTAGGGGGGTGTTGTCACCCCCACCAACTTTGGCTTGCTGAAAGCGCACCCCAGGACCACCACCCAAGACCATGACCTGGATCCAGGCCATTCAATGCAAGAGCACTTGGCCCTTATTAATTGTCTCAGCCCCCCCCCCCCTCTGCGGGGTCCGCAGGCCAGGGGCTCTGAAGCAACCCAGTGGGGGCAGCTACTGGTTACAGCAGTTCCTACCCTTCTCCCACTGCTTCCTTGCCCTGGGGTCAGATTGGCCAAACTGCTTTTCCTCCCCCAAATTCAGCTTGAAAGTTCTACTTTCACTGACCTTCTCTAATCCTGTCTTGATAGATGTGAAGATAGCTTCAGGTGCTGTAGATGTTCTCTGAAGTAGACTCATGCTGCGGCTTTGGAGGCTCGGCTCCTCCTGACCACCCTGGGGCCTGGCCAAGGTATTGGTTTCAGACTGGGCTGGCCTCAGGTCCTGGCCTGCCACGATGAGCCCCTGCTGCCAAGCTGCCTTCAGCGAGCGATGTGTTTTCTGTATTTTTGTGAATTTGAGAGCCCTAGAATTTGTTTAGAGTCATAATTTTATGGGTATTCAGGGTAGCTGTGTGGGACCTGCAGAACTGTGCTGCTTCTACACTGCCATCTTGGTTCCTCCCTTAATGCTGTTTTCATTAATATTGCTCTTATCATTCATAATTTGAAATATAGTCTCATTTGGTAGTTAATAGTTTGTAATGCTTTTGAAAACTTTGTTTTCTTATCCTTTGAGCACTTATCTACTAGAGAAAGGGCCTTTGCTTCTAATTCTTTAGATTAGGGATACATGTATACATACATTATACATGCATACAAATATATACATGCTTGCATGTGTGCACAATGCATAACACTCATAAAGCACACATAAATTTATACACCTGAATGTGTATATACACACACATACACACATACATGCACATATATACATGGTGTATATATATATACATGTGTACACATACACACACATATTCAATATGTGTGTGTGTGTGTACTCACATTACTTTATAGAAGTACAAAAATAAAATTCATTTAGAAGAATAAAAGGTCAAGAACATTAAGGATATCAACTTAAAAATGAAGTAGAATGGCCTGGCAGTCCCAGATTTTAAACTATGTTAATCATAAAAACGATCTGGTATTAGATGAGAAATGGAGTGGTTGATCAGTGTAATAGATTAGGTACACAAAATACAGAAGTAAAGTATCATAGTAACGTACTGTTTAATAAGGCTAAGCATACACTCTTTGGTGGCAAAACCTCACTTTTCAAGAGTAACTGCTGGGAAAGCTAGAAAACAATCTGTCAGGAACTAGGTATAGAACAACATCTCACACTGTAACTGTGAAATGTTTAGTTATTCCAATTGATTCAATGATCTATGAAAATTCCAAAAGATTCATGATGAAAAATGCTATCTACTTCCAGAGAGAGAACTGATGAACTTTTTTTTGTAGATTGAAGCATGTTTTTCCTCTTCGTATTTTTCTTCATTTTTTTGTAACATGGATAATATTAAAATGGTTCGCATGATTTAACATGTATAATGGATATCATATTGCTGGACTTTTTAATAGTTGAGGGAAAGACTAGATAGTGGAAGATAATTTGGAAATCTAAGTAAAAGAAACTGAATTTTTCAAATGAACATTTAAAAATAAAATAAAATTCCCTTTCCTATTCTCTTCTTCAAATTCTTTTCTTCTCATTGTGTCTCCTCCTGGAAAAAGACATTCCTTTATTCTTCCATTAATTTTCTTCCCTTTCTGTCTATTTTGTACTTCTATTCTTTAAATCATGGTCCCTTCGATTCTTTATTCCTCAGGATTTCTTTGAATTAATTTATCTGTGCCTTCTAAATGTAATTTCCTACCTTGAACTTAAATATTCTAAGGCACCTACTTTGAATTCCTTTTTCTAAACAATTTCTTTGTCATTTCTTTATAGATGTTGTAGTCTTCCCTCTTTTTAGGTTGTGCCTCCCACTTAGATTTATCCATTTTCAGAGGAGATAGAAGTATTTCTCCATGTTTAAAAAAAAAAACTTCCTATATTCCTATTTGGTTCTTTATTACTTACTATACTCCCCATGCTAACTTTCCCCCATTTCTGATTAAATCTTCACTCTGATACCACCTTTCTTGATGTCAGTGGGCCCCAGGAATTTTTATTACTGTTCTGTTAAGATATGATGTTATGTTGAGTCACAGCACTTTCTGAGAAGTAGTGGTGTCTCTAAATATTAAGTCTTTTTCATTACCTCTTTTGCCCTTGTCTCCTTTTGCTTTTGTTATTAAAAATATGCAGCATTTCTGTTTACTTTTAGAAACAAGGCACTTAATAATTGTCTCTCTATTGTTATTGTATTGTTGTCAGTCCCCTAAGTGTGTTTCTATTTCTACCTCCTCCCCACTTTATTTCTGGGATAATCTATTTCATAATTTGTGCCTTCTTTAGGTGGAACTGCTTCACCTTTTTGTGTGTTTCTATTGTCTGAGATGGCTACAAAGCCAATAATCAGTGTACATCCTTTTACAATATAAGAACATTTTAAATGCCTCTGTTTTATTCAACAGACATAGTTTTTAATTGATGGTTAGGTTCATGTTTACAATATATGTTGCCTTGAGTTACATCTTGAGATCTTTTGCTCCACAACACAATATTCCATTTCTTCATGTGATTTTAGATGAATGCAGTACAGGTTTGCATAATTTTAATTCCCTTCCCTTTATATTTAAAGATATTTTTGTACTCTTGAAGATTTGTCATTTCTTATTAGAATTAATAAATTTAACTACTTTATCTTGGAATTTTTAGGATAGGCTTTTATTGACATTGTTTTCTGGAGGACATCTGTCAATTCTTTCCGATGTCACTTTGTTTTCTGCATGCATAAATTTTAAGCAGTTTTCTTGCATTATGTTGTTCAAATATCGTTGTTGTTGTCATTGTTTGACTTGTCTTCTTCTAAGAGACCTATGATCCTTAAATTATCTCTATATAGACTATCTTCCAGAACATTATATTTTCCTTGTTATAAAGATCACACATCCTTTTAATGCCATTGCTTTTTTGGTTCTCTTCTTCCAGACTGTTCAATGTATTTGTTTTGTCTTGGAATATTCATTCAGAGATATCTGGACTCATTTAAATGTAGTTGAAGACATCTTCCCTTATATCTATCTTCCTGTTGAGTTATCTGCTTAGGCATAAGGATTTTAAGTGAGTTTTATTCCCCTGAAATCTGGTGGTTTTAGTCTTTTATTTTCTTATGTCCCCATATTGTTTATTTTGTGACTCCTTCCCCTTTGATGGTGGTTTCCCAGAGGTTTGAACCTGAAAGTCATTTCAACCTCCTCCCAAGCTGAGGAATTAGGCTCTCACAAGCCTCAATCCCTGCCTTAAGTGACTTCTGAGGTGGCAGAACAAGACTCAGCTATATACTAGTGCCCTTTCCTTCAGGCATGATGATAACACGGATGACCACACACACACACACACACACACACACACACACACACACTAGAATTCTGCCCCAGTTCCCTCTATTTGGTACTCTGACTGATAACTGATATAGCAACATGAGCTGTTCCCTCACAAAAGGCATGCTTCTGCCTTCCTATATCTTACTTCCTTGTTACAGATGTTAAATAAGTAGAATTGAGTTCTGTTATTTGTTCCCGCAGAATGATTAGTTAAGGATAGAGATCAGGGTAAGGGCATGGGGTTATTGCGACAGACTACAAAATTAAGCAAAATGCTGAGTAGATTTCAAAGAATAAGCCCATTGGTCCTTTTGTACAGTACTGCCACAAGATGGGGGCTGGTAAATTAAAAGGGTGAAATGATCAAGTTTAGGGATTAGGAATTAGCTCCCTCTGTTGTTAATTCCTTAGTTTTTACCTTATTAGGGTTATTATTTTCAACGTTTTTGAGATTAGTGGACTGGTAAAAATTTCCAGTCTCTTATCTTGTGAATTATATCATCCAGTATGCCTTAACAGACCATATTAATAGCAAAACCCTCAATAACTTTTATAGAATTGTTTCAGTTTAATTAAGGACAAAAACCTTTTTTAAAAATACAATATTATTAAAAAAGAATAAGATTATACCTGTTCTTAAAATAATAAAAATAGTAGCTATCTTAAACTAATAGCATTATTTGTAACAGAAAAATTCCTTTTTAATCCAATGAAAGGTAAAGTAATGAAGTGCATTGTCACCACTATTGAATGATATAGAAATATTTGTTTTATCAGCACGACAAGAAAAACAAATTAAGACTATCAATATAGGCCAAGAAGAGAAACAAAAATGTCTGTAGCTGTGAAAAGCCAGTCAACACAGATTTATTAAACACTTATATTCTATCAGGCACTGTTCTAAGCACTGAGGGATACAAAGAGGGAAAGACATAGTCTCTGTCCTCTAACAACACTCTAATGGCAGAATCAACATGCAGACAACTACGTTTATAATATATAGGCATGGGGCGTCTAGGTGGTGCAGTGAACATAGCACCAGCCCTGGAGTCAGGAGGACCTGAGTTCAAATTTGACCTCAGACACTTAACCCAAAAGCTAGCCCTGTGACCTTGGGCAAGTCACTTAATCCCAATTACAAGAAAGAAAGAAAGAAAGAAAGAAAGAAAGAAAGAAAGAAAGAAAGAAAGAAAGAAAGAAAGAAAGAAAGAAAGAAAGAAAGAAAGAAAAAGAAAGACAATCTAAATGGGATTAGGTAGGTAAAAAGGAAGGTGCTATCAGTAGGCGTAGAAGGGATAGACTTGGAAAAGTCTCTTTTAGATTGTGGGTTTTGAGCTGAGGGAGTCATCTAATAAAAAGAATGAAATAAGGACATTGAATGTCAATTGCAAGGAACAGTAAGTAGAATAATGTTTCTGGTTCCTAGATTATGTGAAGGGAAGATTGGAAAGGGAGGAAGGGGATAGGTTGTGAAAGGCTTTAACTCCCCTCCCAATTTTTTTTTATATTTGTTTCCAGTGGTAACAAGCACCCACAAGAATTTGTATTTGTTTCCAGAGGTAAGAATGAGTCATTGAAGTTTATTGAGAGATTGTCATGCATTCAAGCCTGCAATTTAAGATGATCAATTTGACAGCTGAGTAGATCATGGATTAGGAAGGGGAGAGACTTTAAGTAGGGAGACCAATCAGAAGGCTACTGTGGTAGTTCAAGTGTGAGGTGATGAGGTCTTCCATCATTTAAGTCTTGGCAACAGACTGAATATGTGAGATGTGTGAAAATAACGAGCTGAAAATGAAAACTGGTTTCCAAGCCTGACAGATAGGGTAGTGGTGCCCTCAACAGTAATTCAGGAGCTAAGAAGAGGGAAAAGCTTGGGAAGAAAGCTTATGAATTCTGATTTAGACATGTGGAGTTTGAGGTGTCTATATGACATTCGGTTGAAGATGTCTAATAGGATCATATTATGGCCTACGTAGAATATCCTAGAGATTCAACAATGATAAAAAAAAAAGCAAACAAAATATCATTTCAGTAAGGTATAAAGACTCAAAATAATGAACTAAAGTAACCAACTTTTCTTTATATCACTAGCAATGCATAACAACAGAAGATACAAAAGGAAATTCCATTTGAAATAACTACAAAATATATAAAATAATTGGGCTTAGCTTTCTAAGTTATAGTCAGGACTCATATGAATAAAAGTTTTAAATACTAGAAATAAGAAAAAGTTTAAATAATCAGAGATAACTTGTTCATAGCTGAGCTTCATAAAAGTGATATCTAATTTTATTTACAATTCAGTTCTATACCAACCAAGTGACAAAAAGATTACTTTTTAAAACTAGACAAAATAGTGAAAAGATTCATGTGGAGGAACACAAAGCAAGGAATTTTATGGGAAATGCTGAGGGGAAATAGGACTGAATGGGTAGCTAGCAAAAAAGCAGTAATCATCAAAAATCTGTAACATCACTTAAAAATGGAAAAATTGATGAAAAAAAAGAAGAGACTAGGTGAACAAGATACAGAAACAATCATGGTATTCTGGACTACCAACTATTGTGGGCCCAACTATTTGAAAAGAACCAGGAAAATTAGAAATAAGAATGTCAGAAAATAACTAGAGAACAAAATCTCACATCAAATGGCACAGTAAGCTCCAGATGTATATTAAATATAAAGGGTCATGTAATTTTTAAAATCACATGTCTTCAGATGACTGAGGATAAAGAACGTCTTCTGCCTCTCAGTAGAGAGATGGAAGATTTTACCTACAAAATAAGATGAACATTTTAGACACACCAAAATATTGATGAAACTATATCTTTGCTTCTAATTATTTTTTATTACCTAGAGAGATAGGTGGTAAGATAGGTGGTACAGTGAATAGAACAATGGTCTTCCCCTCAGAAAGATCAGAGTTCAACAACTGGCTCAGATACTTACTGGGAAGCGAAGTTATTTAACTTCCATTAATCTTGGTTTCCTCATTTTTAAAATGGGGATAATTATTGTACCTACTTCCCTGCGTTTTTCTGAAAGCTAAAGAGACTAAACATATATAAAATATTCTATAAATCAAAGCATTATATAAAAGCTAGTTATCATTTTTCAAAAGTGAGGGTTCTTTGCTATGGGTGGTGGTAGGTTGCTTAAGGAAGTAGCAGGGACATAAGTTTTCATAAGAATAGAAATTAAAATCTTTCCCTCCCCCACAGAAAAAGCAATGGAAGTCATTAAAAAAGCTGATCAATGCACTGACCATTGTTAACTTTAGAGAGATGATGTTGAAATATACTTTTGCTTCTTAACAGATAGAGAAAAAAACTCTAAAGAATATGTTGCTAAACATGGCCAATGTGTAATTTTTTTTTGCTAGACTGTATTTTGATACAATGGAGCAATCTACCAGGCAAATTACAGGATGTATCAATTTAAAGAAAAACTTTAACAAAGGTATATTTATGTATACACATACTCTGGTAAAAATTTGAGAAAAGTTTGTTTTTAATTATTTGTATTTATTTCATTAAATATTTCCCATTTACATGCAAAAATTTTAATAATGTTTTTAAAAAATTTGAGATCCAAATCATCTCCCTCTTTCCTATGCATCCCCTCTCCTTGAGAAGGCAAGGAATTTGATATTGATTATACAAGTAAAGTCATACAAAATATATTTTCATTTTTGTCATGTTGCAAAAGAAAATATAAAGTAAAAATAAGAGAATAAAAATTATGCTTCAATATGCATTGAGCATTTATCAGTTCTCTCTTTGTATCTAAATATAATATTAATGGGATTTGAACATTTTCCATGTCCTTCATTGGCAAATAAACAGGTATTTAGCACTTAGTTTCAAGTTAATTATATTAAACCTCTGTTAAAGAAACAAAAGGTGTGAACCCTTATCACTGACATAACAGGAAGAGGTGGAACAGGGAGGAACTAATACTTTATATAAGGAAGAGCACAAACTGGAAAATCAGAACTTCTTGAAGAATTTCTTAGAGCAAGCCTCATGGGAGGCTGAAGAGAAGAGACCCACGTAGGAGAAAGTGATTTTGAGTTTGAGAATGGAGCTGGAGAAAGTGATTTTGATTTTGAGAACAGAACTTGTGGCAGAGCTTCTTCTGATAACCAGCTGGAACTTCTGCTGAGAGCTTCTGAGAACCAGGCAGAGGAGCTACCATGAATGAGAAAGGAGGATCCCTGCTGAAGGGAACCTGTCCTGTTGTGAAGGCTTGGGAATGTGGTTGTTCACTGCATTAACCATGTTTACCAACTTCATGGTTACTGTAATGACTTTGACTTTCTGGTTCTGGGACTCAATTTTCTGGTATTTGAATAAAGGCTTTGGTCCTGTCCTCCATGTGGAAAGCCTGTTACATTTTGTGATTCACAACTATACCAGCATATTCATAACCACTGTAGGTGTTGTAGAATATTGCATTATTCTTACACCGGGTCTTTGGAATTGCTTTGGGTCTTTGTTTTGATCATAATAGCTAAATCTTTCACAGGTGATCATCTTTATTGACATTGCTGTTGCTGCATACAATACTCTCCTGGTTCTGCCAACTTCATTTTGCTTGAGTTAATATAAATCTTCCCAGGTTTTCTGAAACATTTATAATACAATAGTATTCTATCAAAATCAAATACCACAATTTGTTCAGTCATTCCCCAATTTATGGGTAGACACTGGATTTCCAATTCTTTACCAGCACAAAAAGAAGGAAAAGTTTTAAAGAAGGTAATCCATAAAAGGTAGAAAAGGAGATTTTTGAGAATGGAACATTCAATATTCCTCAGTCCTATCCTTCTCTTTATCTTGTACCTGGGATTCATTTCCTCATTGACATACTACTCTACCTTCAAAATTTAGTTTAGGAGCCATCTCATTTTGAAACCTTCCTTGATTTCCCTGGTTGTAGAAAAGTTATAGCTACTGGTTTGAATCTCTTCAATTTTCATATGTTTGATTTCTCCTATGCTTCTAATTATATCATAAATTGTAGGATAACTGCATATACCTATTAAACTTTAAGCTTATTTTTTTTGGGGGGGAGAGTGAGAATGGTTCATTTTTCATATTACTGTTTCTACTGTCTAAAATGTGTCATTCAGTTATGCCCAACTCTTCATGATCCCATCAATCATACCATGTCAGGTCCTTCTATCTTCCACTATTTCTTTAAGTCTGTCCAAGTACATGTCCATTGTTTCCATGATACTATATATTCATGTCTCTGCCATCCTCTTTTTGTTTTGCCTTCAATCATTCCAAACATCAGGGTATTTTCTAACGAATCTAGACTTCTCATTTTGTAGCCAAAGTATTTAAGCTTCATCTTCAGTATTAGATCTTCCAGTGAATAGCATGAATTTCTTTCTTTTAAGCACTGATTGATTTGGCCTCCTTGATGGCCAAGAGATTTTCAAAAGTCTTCACTAGCACCACAGTTTGAAAGTGTTGATTCCATAGTGTTCAGCTTTCTTCAGAGTCCAAATCTCACAGCCATACACTAGTACTGGAAAAACCACAGCTTTGGATTATATGGAGCGTTGTTTGCAAGGTGAGGTGTCTGCTTTTCAGTATGTTGTCCAGATTTGCCATAGCTTTCTGTCCAAGGAGCAAGTGTTTGTTTGTTTTTTTAAGTTCATAGGCCATAGAATCTTAAGCATAACCTTACTGATCTGTGAAATGTGCACGATTGTTGAGTAACTTCAACATTCCTTGACATTGTCCTTCTTTAGGATGGGGACATAAACTGATCTTTTTAATTCCAGTGGCCACTGATGTGTTTTCCAAATTTACTAGTATATTGAGCACAACACTTTGACACTTATAGAACTTTTAGGGCTTTAAATAGCTCAGCTGAAATTCTATCACCTCAACTATCCTTATTGTTAGCATTTGCTTCCTAAAGCCCACTTGGGCTCCAGGATATCTGGCTCTAGATAAGTAACTGCACAATTGTGGTTATCAAGTGATGTTAAGATCTTTCTTATATAGTTCTTTTCTGTATTCTTACCCCTTTTTAATCTCTTCTGTTTTTTGCTAACTCCCTACCACTTTTGTCTTTTATCATACCCATTTTCCCATGAAACTTTCCCTTGATAGCTCTAATTTTCTTGAAAAGATCTCTTATCTTTCCCATTCTATTGTTTTCTTCTATTTCTTTTCATTGCTCATTAAAGAATGTTTTCTTATGTCTCCTTGCCATTCTGGAATTCTGCATTCAGTTGGGCACATCTTTCCCTTTCTCCTTTGCCTTTGCTTCTTTCCTCAGCTATTTGCAAAGTCTCATCAGACTGTCATTTTTCTTCCTTGCTCTTCTTTTTCTTTGGAATTTTTGTTATTGTTGCAGCCACCTTCTGTACTATATTGCAAACCTCTGTTCATAGTTTTTCAGGCACCACGTCTACCAGATCTAACATCTTTAATCTATTCATCACTTCTGTTTCATATTCATAAGAGAAGTTACTTAGGTCATACCTAAATGATCTGATTTTTCCCCCCTACTTTTCTAAATTTAAGTCTGAGTTTTGTGTTAAGAAGCTTCTGGTCTGATCTACAGTCATCTCCAGCTGATTTGATAGAGTTTCTCCTCCTTTGACTATAAAGTATGTAATCAATATGATGTCAATCTAGAGTGCCTAAAATAGTGCTTTACAAATAATAGATATTTTTAAATCGTTCATTTGTCTTCTCCCCCTTGTCTTTATTTCTGTTTTCTCTCCTTCCCATTTTTTCTTCTCTCAATTCTCTACTGTCTTCTCAGATTCCTTTACACCTTAGTAACTGCACTCCTTTGGTGTACCAAACCTATACCTTTTAAATATATAAGGTATGCAAGTCTTTCTGGACACTTCATAAATTTCACTTATGAAGGGGTTAGGGGACAACAGGAGAGGGAGGAATGAAATTTGATAAGTATATCTACTAAAGAAAGAGAAAAATCCCTCTTACTACTTCCATTCCTTTCTTATGCTATTTAGGAAAAAAGAGAAGATGTTACAAGATTGACTTCTGTTTGCCAGTTTGGAAAATACTGCAGTCTTCAATTTAGCATTCTGTTGCTAAGAATAATGCGGATTTAAATTGAATGAGTATTCAGTTCAATGGATATTCAATATTATTTCCATGCATTCACTTTTTTATTTATGCTAACAGGCAGTTTATTAAATTATGATTAAATAAATAAACACTAATATGCAGATAGATATTTCAATCACTATCTACATATAGACACTTTTCAGGTAGAAGGAATATAGCAGTTTTTTAAAGTACAATGGATGCTACAAAACAATTTAAAGATAAGCAGTGAAAACAAAAAATGTTTCCAATACAGTAACAGGGGAATTCGGTAGGCAGAATGCAATTATCTGTCACTGGAGTTTAGCCAGGATATTGGATAGATTCCTGTACTTTTCTGAAAAGCGTTGTGTGATCTTTAATGAACAGAGGAGGAGTACATCTTCCATTTAACCTCTCACCCTAATGACTGCAAGATTTTTAAAGTTTCCTTTACCATGCACATAAGTGATAGCATTCCATAAGGACTTTAAACTGTTTTTCACCATAAAAATATCATAGTTGGAATAAAAATGATTCTTTCCTGATGCTTTGACTTTGTATATTGGTATATTAGGGGTTGACTTTGTATACTGGTATATTAGGGAAAGAGATGGTAAGTTACACCTAGCCATTAAAGGAGAAAAAGCAATCTATATTTAATTTAAAAAGACTTGGGTCTGGTATGTTCAAATGTCAGGGAATTTTAGTAAATCCTACCAAAATATGACTAAAATATCTTAAGAATACCCACAAACAAGAAAAGTCCATTTTTGCCTACATAATTAATTACCTGTGGAAATAATTCTTAAAATAGGTTCAATTTTGCTCAGAAATACATCATTGCTTCCCAAAAGGCAACAACACAACAGAAACAAATGAAAACTGATATCTTTATAACCTCAGGAAGCCTGAGATGTGTGCCCAATAAATGTAAGCAGACATTATATCTTTTATAATCAGAGCAAGATGAAGATGTGAACTGAATAAATGCTTTAAAAACATCATAGATCCTATTAGATGCAAAGATTGAAGTGTTAGGCACCTTTTAGCTCAACTTTCATTTAATTTACCGCTTTCCATTTTGTAGTCTGAAGGGAGTGAAAAAATCCTCTCTAATTTTTTTCCCTTTTCATGAGCTGACCAAGGAGATGAAATCTGGGTACTTTAATTACCATTCAGAGCCAAAGGCTTGGCCTTTGATATGGAAATCCCACTTCAGCTACTGCCTTTTCCTGTCCCCTTCTCTTTCCAATCTCACAACATGAATTTTAAGTAGCTTTGTCGACACCTGGCAGTGAAAACTAACTGCAGCTTGTTCAAGTTAAGTTTTTCTGTTTGTTATATTTGTTTTCTTTCAACAAGTTGGAAAAGCTGAAAACACTATAAAAAATGAAACGAGGAGAGAAAAGCAAACGAGTAAGAAAGAGAGTAGAAGGACTGAGAAGCAGGAAATGCATCTCCAGGAATCACACTGAATTCTTGAAGTTTTTTGTTTCTAGCCAGGATGAAGTGTGACCCATCCATTATCTGATCACTCCGTCCTTTTTATACAGACACACACACACACACACACACACACACACACACACACACACACACCACTGTCATGTAAGTTACCTTGTTATTGTCATTTGCCTCCTGCATAACTCCCGGCTTTGCTATAATTATTAATTGCACTTGTCAACTGTCATTAAGTTCTCTTTAGCATCACTGTCTTTGAATAATTAGACAGAATAGCTTAACTGCACTCATTGTTTGGTGAGTCTCTAGCAAGAACCCAGCGGGCTTTCTGAAGAGATGGTAATCAGAAATACAATGAACAGATCACATCTTGTTTTAACCCTTTGGAGGTTTTAAAAGGGAAAAAAATATTGTGAGGGTTTAGATGGTCAAATTTGACTAAACTGCAAGTAATTCTTACCCTAACCATATGTTTCCATAAATGGAATTTTTCCTTAAATGTTTTCAGGAAAGAAAGATGTAATAAATACAAAGGAGATAGGTAAATAAGTCAGAGGTATTGTCTTAAGCACCACTCAAAAGTTAAGATACAAAAAGGGAAAACAAAATTAAAATGAATTTCATTTTTAAATAATTTTTTCATTTTAAAAACAATTTTCCATTTTATTTGGAGAGAAAACATGAAAGTAGAGCAAAAGAAATGTATCTGTATTCTCAAGTAGCAAATATAAGTATTCTTTTCTAGAAACTTTATTGACTGCTTTTTGAGCCCTTCAAGTTAGGAAGATACTGCATTTAAGTGAAGTATGAAGTATGAAGTATGACCTGATTGCTCCCTCCTTTTACACAGACACACACACAGACACACACAGACACACACACCCCACTGTCATGTAAGTTACCTTGTTATTGTCACCTAAGGTCTTTCTGACCCTCACTTGGTAGTCGGTCTCCCAAGCCTGTTACTTAGCCTTTTGCATCAAGAGGCATTTTTTTTAATGTTTTTGGTTAGGCAATTGCTGGCTTAGAGTAAATCCTTGTCTCAGAATAAACTTCTTAATTAATTTTTAAACAACCTAGACCCAAAACTTGCCCATTGCTTTTAACCTATGGCCCTTAGCACTTTTCTGAGCTTAGACAATCCAAATTGAAATAAGAAAACAAGGGATAGAGATAAAATCTGAGGAGTTCAAATAACTGAGAATCACTATTTGATAATTCTTCATCATTACTGATACAACTTAGCTAGTTCGTTGGTTTAAAGTACCTAAATTTAGTGCATGTTTAAACTTGTCTGTCAAAGTAGCTAAGTTCTACCAATTGTGATGAAAAATTATCAAATAGTAATTCTCAATTATGTGAACTCTTCAAAAGATTTATTTCTATCACTTATTGTGCCATCTTCAGCTATTTCTTAAAAGTTAGAAGTCAGAAGTTGAGGAGAGCACTGGTCACTTTCATCATATAATAGAATTATAGATTTTGAGCAAGAAGAAACTATAAAGGTGCTTGAATTTAATATTCTCATTTTATATGACACCAATAGTAGCATAATATTACTAACCAATAGTACTTTGTTTATAAAACACTTTGTAATTGAACTTAATAAAACATCTACAGATAATATGATAAACATAATATATAATTATGAAATATACAAATCACATAATTATATAATGAGAATAAATTAATAAAATAGGGTAGAAACACACTAAATAATATTCAAAAATTTTTTTAAAGTATGTATCTCTCACAAAGGAGTTGGAATACATTTGGGAAAAATGGAATGTCATAATTATATTTTATATTAACATGATAACAAAGTTTAAGTGTCTCATGGGATCTAGGGAACTCTCACGTTCCGTGTCCAATAAATTTATAGGATATCTGGACCTGTATCCACAAGATTACAATAATTTAAGTAAATATATCTGGCCCAAAAGAACAGTTTTCGTCCTTAAGACAGATTCATTTGAGCTAGAAAAAAATAAGTATTAAAAAACAATTCCTAAGCATCTAAAAATGATTGAATATAGGTGATTCATTACCTGTTTGAACCAAATGTCTGTTTTCATAGGTATAATTTTTGGACCACTCACTTTTGCTTTTCAGGGTTATCCAGGAAAGGAAATAGTCACCCTTCTGTTGGAGACCTATTCATTTGTAATAAAAATTTACAGTTAGAAATCATTCCTTGGGGACATGGTCTTTAAAATTATTATGCTGACTATATTTTCGTAATGTACATAATTTATATATTACTTATGAAAATATAAAATTAATCTGGGCAACAAATTGATATTATGGGTTAATATTTTTGAAACATTCATGATTTCAACCTTCTGGAAACTACCTCGATTACTGTTCAACAAAAACATTTTTTATTCCTTGGCCAAACTGAGCATGAGTTCTCTCCAAATTCTAAGGGTAAGTTTTAGCTTACAGTCTCCCAATATACTGTCGGGACTGAATTCCAAACCTTTCCAATTGTGGTCCTCCAACATAGCCTTTAAAAACCCAGTCATCTTCCTGATATGGTAAGGTACTAGGAGTCCTTGTAGTTAAATTTAATTTACTAACTGTTTTTTTCCCTGTATTTATTTATTTATTTTCAATGGGACACTTATTATGTGCCTTTCACTGTGTTACACACACTAAGTCAATAGGTAAGTAGGCGTTATTATGTTTGTGAGTAGAGGAATTATCGATGTAAACCACATCATAAAAGTAAATATTCAATTTGCTTCATAGTTCAGGGGATAGCACACATATCAATATTAATGGACAGTCATGTGACCAACAAGAGGGCTGATTAGTCCTTTTCTCCAAATCTCTTCCAACTCCCAAACCAGTCAAATAATGATTTTTTTTTGCCCACTTTTGAATGCAACTTCTCAATCTGAAAAAGAAGACTGAAACTTTCATGCTTGTCTTAGGAACAGAAGCAAACTCTCTGAGCCCCTTATGTTTTGGTCAGGCCATAGGACAGGAATCATCTACTGCTGTAGTTATTTGAGAGCATCACACCTTGATAACTCTGTTCCTCAAGAAGCAGCAGATACTAATCTTACTCAATCATGTCAAGGAAGAGTGGGCAGCAGAGAAAGAATTGGGCAGACTGAAAGAGCACTGCTTTTTGAGTTAGGGCTTATCCACCTGCTGGTTTCTAATATTTAAATATTTTACTCATTCTTTCTTCCCTTGCATTTTAGAAGGAACACTAGGAGAATGGGACAGTCAGTTGAAGAAAAAGATTGACAGCAGTGAACTACAAAGGTGAAAAGGAGTATGCCTGCCATGAGAGGTAGGTACCTCATGATGGGGATAATCTGAGGTGACTTTGTACTTTGACAGGCCAACCTCTTTCTAAGAGTATATTTTATCTTTATAGATGACATTTTGTCCCAGGCATTTTGTTCTAGGCAGTACCTGGAGCCAAGTGAAGGGGAGGGGCACGGAATTGGTATGGTCTTTGGGCAGGAGACTGATTATGGGCAAAGCAATGTGGGACATACATACAATCATTTCTACTATGCAGCACTACTTCTGTATTCCATTGTTTCACTTGTGAATAGGCACTTCTAACAACAAGCACAAGAGAAGAAAGGGAAGAGGGGATCCATCTATAAATGTGTCTAAAAACTGGTATGAATAGAAAAGCTCAAAACTGATCATTTAAAAGCTTCAATTTCACTAAGAAAATCAAGAAGCAACAAATATGGAATTAACCCACAAATAAACCCCAAAATAAAATGTGGAATAGGCTGAAGGGAAAAGAAATAGCAAAGGGAATAAAGGCAAATAAAATATTATTTTAAAAGATACAGTAAAAGGAACTTTAAAAAAAGGTGGAAGGGAGAAAGAAAAACAGAAAGGAAGACCTTGGAATAACACTTAACTGAATGGTGAAAGAGAAGGGACAAAAGAGAAAAAGAATTACATAAATAAGTAATTAAAAGAAAAATACATCAAGCATGTAAGTCTTACCCAAGAATTAAGGGAAGGCAGGAAAACGGGAGGGGGTGGTGGTGCTAGAAACAGCATGTGAAAAGAGATTCACAATAAAGTCCTTTACACTGAATACAAAGATAAAACATCAACTTAAAGAGTAAAGATTTTTAATGAGTATAAATCTAAACAGTCAATAAAATCCTGGTAAAAGATCACAGCAATATATTTTTGGGAAATATGCACTATCACTGGATGCCCTTTTGGCTTTCTTCTTAACTTTCTCCTGCATTGGCAAGCTAGGTCCTCAGAGGTTGGCCAACTATTTCTTACATCAGAGGTGTAGGGATAATCCTTAAGAACTGGGAGGTTTGTAGCACTTTGGCTCATAAGAACCAAACCAGTGTGTTCCCCAAAATCATTTAATGACTCCAAACCTCACAAATCTTATATAATTATTCAATATCAATAAGCTACTTAAAAGGGAACTCTATTGAGAAGATATAACAAAGAAAAAAGTATACATCTCTGCATGAAAAAATGACTAAAATACACTATCTCACAGGTACATAAAAAGTCCAAGGGAAAATGAGTTCACACTTAAAGGGCATATAGGCAACGGGTAATTCAGTTTCTGGTTGTCTAGAAGTCCAATATCATGGAACAATTTACATAGTTAATCCCTTCATAGATATGTGGTCAAAGAATATGAAGAAACAGTTTCCAAAATAAAATCTGTGAAGTATAAATAACCATATGAAAGATTCCTCCAAATGACTGATAAGAGAAATGTGAATAAAAACAATCCTGACATTTCTTCTCAAACCCATCAATTTGACAAAGACCAAAAGACATGTGAGAATATTCAATGTTAGATGATTTCTAGAATACAATTTGGTTGATGTCCTTCATGCTTGAAATAGACCAAAATTACATTACTATGTGGAGGTCAAGGTACTGCATGTCTGAATGTGACTGAGACTTAGGTGAGGTTGGAAGATTCTATCACAGAGGGGACAGATAGCCCATGTAAGCATCTGGAGCATAGATGTCTCTAAATTTGCACATCTCATGTTTCTTTTGAACAACTACAATTTTGTTTTGCCTATAGAGCAGTGGTTCTCAGCCTTCCTAATGCGGCGACCCTTTAGTACTTGTATGTGTGTGTATCTGCATGTGGGTGGACCCATGTGAAGACAGATAGAGGAGCAGTGTCTCAGTTCCTAAGACCACTAGAAATATGTGTTTTCCAATGGTCTTAGGTGACCCCTGTGAAAGGATCATTTGACCCCCAAAGGGGTCACGACCCACAGGTTGAGAACCACTGCCATAGAGCATAGTGCCTTCTTTGATATGGGTATGCCAGGCTGGGTGGCCCCATGCCAGTGCTTCCCATGTCTTACCATCAATTCCAAAATTCCTCAGAGAGACGAGGAGAGTGTCCTTGTATAACTCCTTCTGATGTTTGTGTGGGGACTTGCCTTGTATGAGTTCTCCATAAAATTGGGTTTTTTTTTAAAGCAAATGTATATTTGGCATTCAAACAATGTGGCCAGCCCATCTGGGTTGCACTCTCTGCAGGAGCATTTGAATGCTTGGCAGTTTAGCTTGAGAAAGGACCTTAGTCTCCAATACCTTATCTTGCCATGTAATCTTCAGAATCTTCCTAGGACAATTCAAATGGAAGTGATTCAGTTCCCTGCCATGAAGCTGGTATACAGTCTAGGTTTCAAAGGCATACAACAATGAGATCAGCACAATTGCTTTGTAGCCCTTCAGTTTGGTAGGCAATCTAATACCTCTTTTCTTCCACACTTTCCTTCAGAACCTCCCCCAAACTGGGCTAACTCAGGCAATGTGTGTGTGTCAACATCATCATCTATGGTTACATCACTGGAAAGTATAATGCTAAGTAAGTGAATTTATCCAGAGCATTCAATATTTCTCCATTTGCCATAACCAATTATTTCATGTGTGGATGGTGCAGTGCTGGGTGGTGGAAAACTTCTGTTTTCCTATTAATTGTCTTAATCATCAAGCCAAAAGTTATCACAAGTGGCAGAGAACTGACCCATAATCTTTTGCACCTCAGCCTCAGAGGCTTCATTGACAACAAAAGCATGTATGAATAAAAAAATCTCACAACAGTTCTCCCTCCATTTTAGCCTTGATTTGTAGTTTTTTCAGGTTAAATAATTTACCATAAGTGTGGTAGCTGACCTTGATGCCATTTTTGTTCTCACTGAAGGTATCTGACAACAATGCTGAAAACATCATGCTAAAAATATCCAAAACCCATGCAAGAATGCTATCGTGAAACTGGTTTACAATACTGATGAACTTCTTTGGGTAACCAAATTTTACCATGATCTTCCATACGCCCCCATAACTGACAGTATCAGAGGCCTGGGTCAGATCAATGAATGTCACGTTCAGACCTCTGTTCTGCTCCTGGTATTGCTTCTGTAGTTGCTGGGCAGCAAACACTATATCAGCCATTCCTCTCCCTTTTATGAAGTCACATTGGCTCTTGGATAGATAGCCATCTTCCAGGTGAAGAACCAGTCTAATAAGGAGTCTGGCGAGAATCTTCCAGCAAGGACTAAAAGAGAGACCTAACTATCACTATCACAGGACAATCTATTTTCCTTTCCTCTATGGAGATGGACAATGGAGGCATCCTTGAACTTCTGGGGGGAAAACGTCCTCTTGCCATTTAACCCAGAGAATTTTAGTCAGCTTTCATATGATTAGTCTCAGGTGGGATAGAATCAGCACCAGGTGCTTTGCTATACAAAAAGGAGTTGAATGGCCTTCAAAATCTCTTCTTCAGTTAGAACTGCAGCTAGGGAGGGATTGACTTCAACTTGAGGTAAAGAGTCAATGGCTTCAGAATTGACTGATAATCATCTGTTGAAAACACCATGGAAGTGTTCAGCCCATCTCTCCAGGATCATGTCCTCTTCACTAATCAACATGGCTCCATCAGTGCCAAGTAGTTGAGATGCACCATAGATCTTTGACCTATAAATAGCTTTTCAGGCATCATTGAATCCTTACCTCCTTTCAAGTCTTACTTCTTTGTCCACATGAAGCTTAGCCTGAAGGTAGCTGGGAAAAGTCAAGAAAAGTTAAGCTAAAAAAGTAAAGTGTTTAATGTAACTGTCTATCCAAACAACTTTTTTTTTGTTTGCTTTTTTGGAGGGCAGTTGGAGTTAAGTGACTTGTCCAAGGTCACATGGCTAGTTTTTTTTTGTGTGTGTTAAGTGTCTGAGGCTGAATTTGAACTCAGGTGCTCCTGACTCCTGGGCCAATGCTCTATTCACTGTGCCACCTAGCCACCCCTCAAACAACTTTTTAAAAAAATCTTTAAAACTCTGATCAACAAAAACTCCAGAGGATCCAAGGTGAAACACACTACCCTTTTATGACAGAGGGATGAACAACTCAGGCGACAACGTCCTTTCTCTCCAAAATTGCTCTATATTTTTTGTTTTGCATGTTTTGCATTTTATTACTTCTGTTCATGTTGTTTTCTCTCAGAGGTAAGCTCCTTGATGGTAAAGACAGATTCATGATTTTTCTTTTTATTCCCAGAGCCTAGAAGAGTACTTTTTTACATAGTAGGAGTTTCATAAATTCTTTTTAAATGAATAGCATAATTTCACTCGTTGTTTAGTGATGTAATTCTAGATGTTCATTTGGAACTATTTTAGCATCTTTTCTCCACTTTTAACTTTAATTTGAAGAACAAAGCTTCACTGAAAGGCTTTAGCTGTGAGTCTCTTTTAAGTTTGGCACATAAATGGCATCACTGTGCCATGCATGAATACCTGAACTTTGCCAAAGAAATATTCTTTTGAACTTTAATTTCTTTTCTTCTTTCCTATGCTAAATGTAATACAAGCTGCAAATTAGAACTAAATAGAAGTTAGGCATAGGTAAATTGTCATCATTTTTTGTGGTTCATATCATTCAAATTTTTATATCTTTTACTCAAATTTTAACAATTAAATTTACTAAAAAGATGATGAAATAATAAGCAAAGTGCAGAGCTATGTTACTGTTCTGAGTATAGGTTTTGCTTGAGGCAAATTAAAAGACAACTTTTTTTGTTGTTGTTTTTTTTAAAAAGAATCTCTTCCCAAATGGATTAAAAACTCAGTGAAATGACCGTCTTGGAGGTTATTATGGTAACAACTTTGTATGCATATGACCCAGACAAGCCTTCTCTGGAGGATTACTGTAATACTTAACGTTTTTATTTTCTCAGAATAATTGTTTTAAAATATAGCTTCCTTAAGTAAATTTAAAATCAGATTTCACCTTTGGGCCAATCAGAAATTAAATTCGTGAAAACTTGTAGTTACTAATTGTTATATGGCCTTAATCCTTTGGGAAACTGTTTCAGACCTTTATTCTAGGAGTTATTAGGCTGGAAAACAGCTTCTAGGCAAATGATGCTATTCAAAAACCTTTTACACCAGAAATAATGGTCGGATTAATTCTGCCTCACAAGTAGTCTTCATATCTGATGTCTGTTTTCCCTAAAATTTCTATTGTTACTAGATAGTATCTCTTGTTTTAATATGGAGCCCAAAAAAGTATGTAAAATAGAAATGAGGTAAAGAGAAGCATTAGTTATAGTGAGTAGCTTAATGTTTTTTAATGTTATTTTTGACCTCTATTTTACTTTTTCCCTCAGACTATTCCTTAATATTTACAATGTACCTACATATCTGTTTCTGCTTTCTCCCTCCCCAAGAAAATACCATACTCAACATGAAATTTCTCATGTCTTTAAGAGTATTATTTTTTCTAAATTGTTAGAATCTTAACTTTAAAAATTTTAGAAAACATATTACATTTGAAGCAATATTCTTGAAATTAAACATGAATATATTTAACAAAAATACTCTTTGCTAGGTTTCTAAGATAATTCCAAGTAATTAAAACATCAAGTTTTTTTTTAAATAAGTGATGGTCCAAAACAAAATGTTTTGAGGGATACCCAATGCATATTCAGAAATAGACAGAAAAAGAGATATTACTTAGTATATTTGGGGTAATTGAAATTGCTTAAATTTACTTTGAGGATTTCATTTATAGGGTTCACTTCACTTTATTTAAACAACCTGTATGACTTGTATGGCATTAATTAATATGCAATGTTGTACTTATTGTGGATATTCTTTTCATTTTTCTGTTTCACTCTGTATTGCTCATATAAGTAATGTTCATGTAAGTAATTAATAAGTGCCAAATACTCTTGTTTAATTAGATACAGGTTATGAAAATAGGAGAAATGACAAACTTCTGTGCATATGCATGTGTAACAATAGTAACTTTTATGTATATGGTGCTTTAAGGTTTGTCCAGTGCTTTGTAACACTTTCTTTTCACATTTTACCTTCACGTCTCTGGAAGGTACCTTCTCTTTTTATCCCCATTTTACAAATGAGAAAACTATAACAAATGAGAAGCTAAGTGGCTGGTCACTGTCACAAAGCTATCAAGTGTCTGAAGATTTGAACTCAGATTTCCTGAGTCTAGGTCCTGTACATTATCTGGTACGTTGCCCATCCCCATCTGGCACAGGAATTCATTTACACATGGAACTAGGATATTTAGACTTGTTTTATTTATTTTTTAAAAATATTGATACATTTTCAAGCTGATTTTCATTTTAATATATCCCTTCTCTATGTCCCATCATGTATCAATAACAAACAAAAGGAGTGAAAAAAATAAGTTCAGCAAAGCTAATGAGCAACATAACAACTGAGTCTGATAGCATATGAAATGTCCCACTGCCACAGTCCCTCACCTCTGCAGAGAATAGTGGCAGATAGAGTTCTTTTCTTCAGAGACAAACTTAACCATTCATTCACTTTCTTTTCCTTCCTTTGTTTTTAACTCTTTCTTTACAATGTTGTACTTATTGCGGAGATTCTTTTCATTTTTCTGTTTCACTCTGTATTGTTCATATAAGTTTTCCTTTGCTTCTAAGAGATATTATCATTTCAATTGGTTCAATATCAACAACTATATCTCAGTGTCAAAAGGTGTTTGGTGATTCCTGAATTAAAAGTGGACTCATTTTTTTTTCTTTTTTTCTTTCTTTTTTTTCAACTTACTTGGATTATACATGTTCTTGTTTTATATATCTTATTTGGGCAAATGTGGTGTGTGTGTGTGTGTGTGTGTGTGTGTGTGTGTGTGTGTGTGTGTGTTTATACACATGAAAACTAAATGAGAAAAGTAGATAGAAAGGCCACTGCTAGGTGGTGCAGTGAATAGAGCACTGGCCCTGGAGTCAGCAGGACCTGAGTTCAAATGTGACCTCAGACACTTAACATAAAAACTAGCCATGTGACCTTGGGCAAGTCACTTAACCCCAATTGCCCTACCTTCCCCCCTCAAAAAAGAAAAGAAAAGTAAAGTTAGGGAATTAACAGTCATTAAAATGCAAATGTCAGTAATAAATATTGTCCTTTATTTTGATTCAAAATAAATCATTTATAAAGCACTTAAAACATGATTCACTGTGCTAGGTGCTGAAGTTTCAAATAAGAAAAGTTGTTTTATCCCTATTTTTACAAAACTAACAATCTTGTACGGGGTGATGAGACTTGAATATATGATAACAGAAATGAAAAATTATTAAGTGCATATGGGAGGTCATGAAGGATGATAGTGAGATTAGTTAGCTTCTGACCAGTGATTTAACTAAAATTTGTATCTTCCCATTCCATTCCCCTTTCCCCCAAAGGATTCTTTGTACTATAGGCACATTATAAATGTTAAATTGAATTAGGTTTCACAGATTAACAGGTGGAAGGAATAGGAAGATTCCTTTATCACTCTAATCATTCTGAGATCAGTTTAACATGGAGAGTTCATACTGCTGGTCTTTCTTCTGAGATATTTAGGCACACCATTGGGGAGGAGGCTACTGCCTTACTAGTTGGATGAAGGCAGAGAATGTTCAATATTTGATGTGAAAATTGGTAATTGGTATGTGTAGATAAGTGCTAAACACTTATTTTGGGCAGCAAGGTGTCACAGTAGATAAGAGTGCTGGACCTAGAGTCAGAAAGACTCATCTTACTGAGTTCAAATCTGGCCTCAGACACTTATTGCTGTGTGACCCTGGGCAAATCACTTAAACACTGTTTTCCACAGTTTCCTCATCTGCAAAATGATTGGGAGAAAACCCCAAATGGAGTCACAAAGAGTCGGACATGACTGAAAACAACTAAAACAATTAAACAACAATACAAATTGTTTAATGAAATTGGGTGTGGGAAGAGGGCTGTGGGATGAAGAAGAAGTTGGGAAGATATGGGAAAGGTATCCCACCTTTTGTTATCATCATCATCATGACACATATCAACATGAGGCAAGATTTTTTGTTTCGGTTTGGGGGTTGGTATTGGCTTTGTTTTGACTTACCCTCCTTATTTGTAAAGCCAAGCACTAGCAGCTTTCCAAAAGACTGCTTCTGTGGATAGCTTGAAGGTTCTGATTACACAGTATAGCAAACTATCTATTTATTCAGTAACAAATCAGAGCAAAACATTCACAGAAAACAAAGTATAGCATTCAGAATGTTATAACTTTGCAACTTATCACTAAAATGGCCAAGTACTTTTCATCAAAGTAGTCACATAGTTTGAAGCAAAAGATAATATTCATTTAGTAAATCCTTAATACAATCACCCTTAAGAAGGCAAGCCTCCTTAATTAACACAAAGTACAAAGTACACGCATGGAGTGCTATATCATCAGTCACTACTCAGTACCCTCTTAAGGGGTAGTAGAAAGTACAAAGGCCATCCACCCTAAGGTGACAAGTAAGTTATAATCTCATTAGTCAGCATTAAATATCCAAGGAGAGGTCTTTTCATCTTGATGCTAGGCAGGCTCTCAGTTTCCATGGTTCCTCTTCTATGGTCCCAGCTCCTGCCTGAATCTAACAAACTGCCATCTGAGTTCAAAGGCATACAATTCCTAGTTCCTTGTGCAGCTCTTCATGCAGTTCTTGTTCCATATTGAAGCTCACAGTGTCTAATCTACCTCAAGTCAGTAGCTCCTCAGCCTAGTTCTCAGAAGCTCTTAGTAGAAGTTCCCAAAAGAAAAGTCTCAGCAAAAGTTTCACTCTCAAAATCAAAATCACTTTCAGATGTCTTCTCATCAGCCTCCATGTGGGTTGCTCCAAAAAGTTCTGACTCTCCAGATTGTGTTTTTCCTTATATAAGGTATTAGGTCCTCCCTGTTCCAACCCTTCTAGTTATGTCAGCAACAGGGATTCATACCTTCTGTTTCTTAACAGAGGCTTGATATAATTAACTTGAAGCCAAGTGCTAAGTACCTATTAGTTGCCAATGCAAGGGGATCTTCAAATTCCATTACTATTACATTCTCCCATCTCCCCCACACAGTATATGACAGTTTGTGAAACTAGAATAGATGAAGTTATAATATCATGGTCAGTCACACTATCTATATGAATGGTATCAGTTATAGTTGTTCCTGGTTCCCACTCTTTCAGAGGGGTGGTACCATCCTAGAGAACCATGAATACTAGACAGGATTTTAGAATTTTTTTAGCAATCAAAAGTGGCCACTATAAGTCTCTCAACAAGGGTATTGACTAAATCAAACTTATTGATTAGAAAAACTAGTTTGAGGTTGTTTTTTTGTAAAGATGCATTACTAGGGGTGGATAGGTGGCCGAGTGAATAGAGCACCAGCCCTAGAGTCAGGAGGACCTAGGTCTCATACACTTAACACTTATTAGCCATGTGACCTTGGGCTAGTCAATTAACCCCAACTGCCCCTCCAAAAAAAGGAAAAAAAATAGAAAGGTGAATTACTGAAGTCTCAAAGAATGGAGAATAGTTAAAAAGTTACTATAAAATATATTACCATAAAATATAATGTCATAATATAATATTACTAATATAGGTAAAAGGCAATAAAGACCTAATGATAGACTGGTTGCATTAGAAGTGAAAGAGAAGGAAATGGTGCTAGAGTTATTTTTGCTTTAATTTTTGAGGGGCAAGTGGGGTCAAGTGACTTAAGGTTACACTTAAGTGGGTACAGGACTAGTAAGTGTTAAATGTCTGAGGCCAGATTTGAACGCAGGTCCTCCTGGGCTGGTGCTCTATTCACTGCACCACGTAGCTGCCCCATATTAGAGATACTGAAGAGAAAGAGGGAATAGGGTTTAATAGCAATCATTGAAAATGGTGGGGAATGAGTAAGGGTGAGGGAAAATTGAAAAATGATTGAAATTATAGTCTGTGTAATTTGGAGAATGGTGACACCATCAAAAATAAATTGATAAGGGAGGAGCAGAGATAAGCTAAGAAGAAAGGATGCCCTGAGTTTTGAACACATTGACTTTCAATTGATGGTGAATTAGCTGGGTGGAAAAGGCCATCATATTTTATTCACTGAATCCTACAGTAGAAAACTAGGTCTCCCTTCAAATTTCTGGTAGCCCCCTTTTTTTATCTTTGCATTTGTTTCACTCCCCTTCATACTGCACTTTATATGCATCCACCAGAGATAATTCATTCTTGGTTTTCTCATGATTTTTAGCCCATAAAGGGAGGAACTCATACTGGAATCAACCAGCTGACAGTGCCTAATTGTCTGAATAACTTTTTCATACTCCTAAAAGGCTTAAACAAGTAACTTCTTTACATTTCCTTTACACTAAAACCTTAACAAGGCATGAATAATCCACTCCCACTTTCATGAAAAATCATTCAAGGTATAAGTTTCTTAGAATTTCAGGCCCTTTAGAAACAGCAAATACAACCACTTAAAGAATGAAAACCCTAATTAACTTCATTACTTTGTTATTTATACTTTATTTCCTATAGTTTCAAGTGAAGAGTGGAGAGATGGGGAGAGCTCAAATGATCAGGGTACCGTATATCAACCCTGAATCTATATAGTATTGTAGGTCTAGGGCAGGAGAGGGACTTAAATAGTATACAGCACAACCCTATATTTTTATTTATATTATATATCTCTTCTATACAATACTATGTCCTAGTAGATATACATAGAATATATTTACTAAATATAGATATGATTTATTTGGATTTACCAAAACATTTGACAACATCTCTAGACAGTATAGTGGATAGAGTACTGGACTTGGAATCAAGAAGACAAAATTCAAATCTTTATGGAGATATTTGCTAGTTGTGTGACCTTAGGCACTTCATTTTTTTTCAGCCTCAGTTTCTTCATCTGTAAAGTAGGGATAATAACTCCTACATGACAGGATATAATGATAAAACTGAAATATATATGTAAGGCACTTTCAAAACCCTAAAAAACATTAACTATATTGTTGTTGTTCTTTAAGAAAAGGGAAAAATAAAGACAATGACAGTAACAGTGAAAAGATTTCAAAATCACTTGAATGATTACATTCAAAAATTGGAATTAATGGTCTAATATTAACTTTAAAATGCAGAGGAATGTGTCCAGATTTATGCTGAGCAATATACAGTTTAACATTTCTGTTATAGATTTGAATAAAGTAATTATATACAATCTTTAAAAAAATCTTTAAAATATATGGCTAAAATGAGAAATTAGATAACAATTTGAATAATAAAGTCAAGATCCCCCCCAAAAAAACTGTGACAATTTAAAGCACTAGATCAAATCCAATGAGATGAAGTTTGGTGAAGTCGATTGATGATGACTATCCAGTTAGGTGACTTCATGGGCATAGAGTCAGGAAGACTTGATTTCAAATTGTCCTGACACACTTACTAGCTGTGACCGTCAGCAAAACACATACATAACCTTTGTCTGGCTCAGTTTCCTTAATTATGAAGTGAGGATAATAATGGCATCTACAACATAGGGTATTGTGAGCTTCAAATGAGATCATGATTGTAAAGAATTTATTAACTGAGTGTTTGGCACATAGTAGGTGGCTATTAAATACTTGTTCCCTTTCCCCCATGACAAAAATTTCTCATTCAGTCCTCTTTCTCACCCTTTGCACACTAAAATCATTGCTGATGCCAAAATGAAGTCCACAATAAACAAAACGTTTGTCTTAGTTTTTGTTTTGGGGTTGTTGTTGTTATTTTGAGAATGAAGAATAGGGGCAGCTATCTGCTACAATATAGAGCACAGGCCCTGGAGCAGGAGGACCTGAGTTCAAATCCCACTTCAGACACTTAATACTTACAAGCCATGTGACCTTGAGCAAATCACTTAACCCCAATTGCCCTTACTCCCCCCCCATCCGAAAAGCAAAAAAAAAAAAGGAATAATTGATAGATGCCTCATATGTGCTACTGGTATCCTCACAGATGTTAAGAGAATGGAAGGGGTATTACATTCACACTGAGTGAACTTATGAGCAGAAATGTACAGGAGTCACTCAATATGTGCAGGCTTATATGGGTGGCAATCTACACTGAAAGAAGAAGCATTCACAATAAGGAAAACAAATATCCCACTAAGTATTTGGGTACTAAGATGATTAAGAACATCCATGAAAACCCATTTCTGCATTTAAGGTATGAAATAATAGCATTTGTGCAACTCGATGGGAGAAAATAACTCAAAACAAATATGTTTCTTTTTGGTTTACAGATTCTGAGATAATATATTGCCATGTAATAAGAAATCTTTGTAATAAGAAATCTCAGCACTTTAACTCATTCCACTTATTCAGTGGATTATTATTAGGAAAAAGTCGACCACAGGCAAAACTTTATCCACTAAAATTGGTGAGTTGCTTTCTTATATATAAAGTTTTACAAAGATATTTTGAATATAATCCTTATATTAAATTAGTATGACTGAAAGCGTTTCCTTTTTTCGTTTGCCTTTTTAATAATGCCATAATTCCACAGCCCTTGCTTGAAATCCTTTTCCTCGAGTCTTTGTCAAAACTTCATGCAGTAGTATAAGCTCACAAATGTGTGTGTAACCTCAGGCTTTTAAAACTATCTAATGCTTAGTAGTCAGTAAAAATGTAGCCACTTATTTTAATAATTCTTTTTTTCTCACTCTTCTTCATTCCCCCTGAGAATGTATAAAACTACATATAATCCATCACTTTCTACTTCATACCATGTGCCTATCTTATATAATATCATTGTTTTCTGAATAATGCTGGAAAGAAGATATGGAATACAAAAGTCTCTGAAGAGTTAAAAAATGAACATTACCCAGACAGCAAGGGAGAAACATGTACTGGGCACAAGAGGTTTGTAACATGTAACTAATGAAGAACTTCAAAGAAAAAAAAAGAATAAGAAATGTCAACATGAGAATATATAGTAGAAAGAGAAGATTGGCTGGTTGTATGTTTAGAGTTCAAGTGATACCCTCTGCCACTTCAGGAGAAAGCGAAAAAAATCTCCATCATGCAAAGTAGAAAGACCCCTCTGGAAAAATCTCAAGTAAGTTTTTCTACTTTTTGGATCTATGTGTTAAGCTTAAATTTACTTCTTTAAAATTTCGGTTCCTTGCTCTGAGTTCTGATATTTGGGGTCAAAATATTTATCAGTCAAAAATATTAATTTTTATCATGAGGATTTTTCTTGCCCATTTGTTTGCAAATGTTGAACATTGTAGATATGGAACATGGTATATAATGTCGGACTTTGATAATATGATGGTTAGTTTTTCTGAGCTTGATTTCCCTTTTTAATTTTACTCTGTCTTGTAAGGAATGGCTCTTTGAGTAGGTACCAGTTCTAATTATATCAGTTAAAGAATAAATTCTGTGATCCCATGAGGAATTGTATTTTGCCTAAATTATATAGATAGTTCTGAAATCCACCAGATACTTGCAAATACTTTCAATTATTATTTTACCACCTAGAATAACAGACAGAAAAGTTGCCTATTAATTTCAAAAATTTAAGGTTTCAAGGATCTATTATTTTATTCCTGTGGATTATCTTTCGACCAATGAAGATTACACTAGTTTACTGTCAGTGGAGCATTAAATTCATCCAAAATTTCTGGTAAAAAACTTGGAATCTTATTTTAAAAATCACAAAACTCTTCAGGCCCATTTAAGTCACTACTGAGAGATACTCCAAGAAAATCAGAGAGGAAGAAAAGTCTCCTATGTACCAACATATTCATAACAATACTCTTTGTTGAAGCAAATAAATACCTTAATAAAAAAAGTGACTAATCATCAATTAGTGAGTGGTTGAATAAACTGTACTATGCTGACATAATGAAATATTACTAATAAGAAGCAGTAGCTATGAGGATTTCAGAAAGACACTAAAAGTTAAATGAAATGATGCTGACTGAGGAAAGAAGAATGTGGAAAATAAATCCAGTAATAACTTAAAAAATACAAAGAAAAACATCTTCAAAAGGCAACTGAGTACAGATTAAATGAAACAACGAATTTGGGGATTGCAGAGCACAATTTTCTCTTCATGATAGGGGATCAAACTGCACAATATTCGTAAAGTAGTTAGGATAGTGCATGACACACTGCAGGCATTGAACACATTCTTGTTCCTTTGCTAGACATGTGAGGTTGTGAAACATTATATATGCTATCAGACATAGGATTGGTGAATTTTAATTATTTTTCTTTGTTACAGTGAAGCGATTTTATTGGGGGAGGGGATAGGCAGAGGTAGAACATTCAAAACTAGCCATTTTGTGCATCTGTTACCCATGCCCTACAATGATTTTGGCAAGCTGGAGGCATTCCTCATTTTCTTCTGATATCACAAAGGAACCAGGAGTTCTGGCTGTCTCCCAGACATCTTCTGTCCTCACCATCTGACTAACCAAATTCCTTTTCTTGGTACATATATTCTCTTGATTACGTCTCTTTCTTAATCTTGTTCTTCTCTGAAGACCTTTGTGGGTAATGTACTGCAACTACAGGGCATTTCTCCATTGCCCTCCATGTAAAGTTCAATTCTGATTCTTCAGATTCTGTTTTATTTCATTTTTGCTACCTTCTAGCAAAACTTGTAGAATGTTGATATTAAAAATAATAGTAGAAACTGTTATATAAATAATTGTGATATAAAAGTAGGTAAAAAGCTTTTGAATATGGACTTAGCTATGGATAAACATATCAGTTGTCTTAAGAAACAGCCTAGCTAAGTTCAGAGAAGCTGTGGACCAAGTTGCTTATGAATTTTTTGGCCAGAGCTTCTCTTTTAGACCATCTACCAAATTATAGACTTCTGAATTGTGTTGGTGATGGGAATACCCATATGTCTGAAATAAAATATTCTTGAATTACTAAAATTTTACAATGCAATATAAAGTAGGTCAACATTCACTATAATGATTTAAGTGTATATTACACTTAAATTTTAAGATATAATTCCATATGTATAATGTATTATCTATTTTCACTGACTTGGAAAGTTTGGGAGGTAAGATACAAGAGGGACTTGCACAAGATATTTCAAGTTTTTATTAAGAGTTCTTAAGGATATTAGGAATTTAAAATTGTGTTCAGTTTCAGAAACTATCTTATCTTAGCTGACAATTAATTAAGAAAATATTAACTAAGTTCCAAATATTTTTGATTTAGGGAATCACAGCATTGACATGTTACTATAGAAATGCAGTCAAAAGTATAGAACACATAGAATGATTACATGGCTGATTATATTCAAGAATCTTGTATTCACCTATATGATAAAATCAGTACCCTCCTTATTTATTACATCTGGTATCTGTGTTTCCAGGAGACAATGAATCATACCATATTCCTTTAATCTTAGTGATTACACTGGGTTCACAATAATTCAAAGTTAAAGCTAAATATGATAGAATTTTTAAAATCAACTTCAATTTTATTCCATACTTATTAGTTTGTAGTTAGTGTACTGCTTAAAATTCTTATTAACAGTGAAAAATTATAGCAAAGATTTGTCAAGAAAGTAATTCTAAAAAATTATATAACATAGGACAACATTGCATTATAAAGACTTCCCTTGAAAGTTTACAACCAACTGGCATTATTGTCCTTATCACAGAAATACAAAGTCCTCTTGAGATAAAACACTGACATTATTATCATTGTATTTGATAAATACCATCAGTGGAGAGCTAAGGGCATTCATGATTGTTCAATTCAGAGTTTTCTTCATTGTGGCTCAAGCTCCCCTAGGTGATACAAGTACCTGGGAGATTCAGGTAGGGAAGTGTTATGGACAAAACCATTGGTTATTTCCTTGTCCGATGTTATGTAAACACATTTACTTCTTTCATTGAAAACAAAGTTCAGATCAACAGAAGCATTATTGTGACAATGAATTTGCTCCAAATAACATTGAATACAGTATATTTATAAATATGGGGATGTGCAGATGAGTTCAAAATTGTATCAAAACCTGTTAAATCTAGATGCAGACCTGATCTACCATAGTCATTATCAATCAGGGTAGGATCATGTTACGGCTCAGTCACCATCATGCACATGCAGTATATGAACATTATGGCAGCTGGGTTGCACAATGGATAGTACTAAACTTGGAGTCAGAAAGACCTGAGTTAAAATCTGGCTATAGACATTTATTAGCTGCATGATCCTGGGCAAGTCACTTAACCTCTGTCTGCCTCAGTTTCTTCATCTGTAAAATGGAGATAAGAGCAGCACCTCTCTCCCAGGGTGGTTATGAGACAACAAGTACCAGCACAGTGCCTGGCACAGAGCAAGTGCCTGGCACAGAGCAAGTGCTATAGAAATACTAGCTATGATGATGATGATCATCATCTTTATCATATGTTCAATATTTGTGCATTGTTTAAAACTATAATAAACTCTTAATTTGTTTGAATAAAATATGGGACAAGAAAATTATTTGTATGCATTCTTTTGTGAAAAGTGTGTGGGACTGGATCGACACTTTTTTCTTATAAAACTGGGAATGCCGCTACATAAATAAGCACAAGGAAAAGGAAAAGCTGATCAAAAGGCTTTTTTTGGGGAGGAAAGATCTCAAATTATTACTTGGAAAAATGTGCATACCAACTAATAACAAATGCAGTAACATTTTAAAGGAATGCAAAACGCAAAAAACTGTGTTACCAATATCAGAAAAATAAATGATTGCTGATAGTATGTTCCCCTCTCAAAATCTGGGGGTCTCCAATAGTCTTACAGTATTAGTTTGTTTAAAGCAGCGACATAAAAACTAGCATTCAACTTCTTTGTGGGTGGGCCTATTTGATCTATACAGACACCTTTATCCTGGGAAAGCAATCACCAAACAGAAATCAATACCTACATATTTATTTCTAGTATCTAAAAATCTTAATGGAATATTGCTTACCATTGGTTTTTACATGAAATCAAACAATAGTTATAATTGTAATCCATATTAGTGCCATGGGGTGCTGAATATCCACTGAGAGGACTTATTTGCTATCATGCCCAATTATTTTATTCTAAATTTATTTACATTTTAAGTTGAATAGCACTTGAGCAAAATTAATTTATTTAATACACATGAATTTCCTCAAAATATAACTAGCATAACCTTGGAAATTATTGATTTAATCCTTTATGGTCTGTTTCTGATTACCTGCCAAACCTTATTGCCAGCTAAATTCTGAATAGAAACCATGCCATCCTCAACAGTCGCTCTGCTGTGTCCAAAAATAATTTCTCAGAGATTATTTTGCTAACTGCAAGTTTCTTTGAAATGATCAATTTCACTACTCACTTCTTAAAACTTCCAAGGTAAACCTAAATCTCCCCACACAAAGAAATAAAAAGTCCAAAAAAGTCCAGACACCAGAAATACTGTGCTAGTAAGCCTACTTTTAATGAATTTCTTGAAAAAGCAGGTACTATACCATAATCTATACTGCAAAATGGATTCACTGAGGGTAACAGTTTATTCTAAGCCAGATATAGTCTTGTCTGGAGGAGAAACTAGGAGGAGGAGGTTAGCCTACATGTTCATAGCTCTACTTGCACACAGAAGGACATATACCAAGCCTCTCAACACAAAAAATGTGTTTTAGAGGGGGTGGGGGATTCACAAACGTAAGGGAGATTCTCCATTGAAAGTTCCCTATAAACCAGTAAAGAAATAGGTCCAGACCTATACCACCTCCCTAGGGAAAGAAGGTATTCTTTAAAATATTATATCATTTCATAAACATTTTGAACTTTGTTCCCAAACATTTATAAGAAAAATAGTATTTGACACTTAAACAATTTAGTGACAAATATTATATGTCATTACACATATTACAATGAATATTACAATATTACTCAAATATAAATCCTTCCCCAAGCATAGTTATCTCTTAATATCCCAAGGCCACACCCTTCACAAATATATTAGTAGGATATCCAATGAATGGAAACACCTCCTCTATGATCTTGTGTGTCATTTTTGTTGTTAATAGTAAATGAATAAAGCATAGGAGGAAAAAAGGTCTTTCCTGCCTGATGGTGGTGGTTCCTTCAGAATAATGAGTTTGTTTTTGCTTATGTGATACCTAAAAAAATATGCCTCATGGAAGTATTGAAACCACGTTTCCAGTTTATGTTTTAATATTTGAATTTGGTTGGGAGAGCAAGTAAACATTAGAGAAATGTTGAAATCAGCAAAAAGGAAAAAAAATTGTGTGTTTAAGAATAACAAAACATTTGGAAAATCTTTTGCTAGTCTCCACTCTGGTTTTTAAATGTGTTTACAAAAGTGCACCTGAGTGTACTAAGTATCTCAGGGAAAAAATTTTGGAAACATTTGAACTTCCCAATTCTTAAGAACGGGAAAAGGGGGAAATGAGCATTTTAGAAACTGTTACCAATGAAATAAACATTTATAGCTTCAATATATGTAGAACTTATTAGACTTAAAAAAAAAGAATTGTTATGTGAGGAGGGGGACTCTATTTTGTTGCTGTAGAGTTCCCTTAAGGAGATAGCAATTCACACAGTATTTACATGCTTATTATAGTCTGTGTATTTAAGTTTGAAATTGGATAAGCATGAGTCCAAACTAATAGGTGGCATGCGGCTTGACTTCTGTCCTTTTAAGTTACATCAAAACAAGAATAACAATTTTTTGTTTGTTTTTGGCTATATATTTTCTTACCCAGAATTGAGAAAAAGTTTTCTTTATACCTTCTGAACTCTTGACAACAGGATCGAACAGGAGCTGGGTCATCAGCAAGAATATGCTAGAAAAATAAAATTAAAACTGATTTTTTTTTGTCTTTTGAGAATATTTAGCAAGTTACTTTCAGAGTGAATTACTGAGCTATTATAAAATACTGATGGCATTCTTTACCAAAAGAATATTCTTAGATGGCATTTGAATTCACTTAAAAAAACTAATCTCTCAGAAAATATTTCAGTTTACCCAATATGCCAGTTATAGAGAAGATGTCAACCTGGAGTTACAGAGAAGGCGTCTATTTCATCTGTAGAAAAATAAAATTCCTCACCTCGGTGTTCTCTATATCAATAAAATCATAGATTCGATCCTGATTCCTTTTCTATCCTTTTTTTTTCTTTTAAAGATAACATGACCTGAGCATGTCTGTTCACATATGTGACACAACAAGGAGAGAGAAATCCAATATCTAAGAGAATAAGCAAAAATGAGGAAGAAAAGAGCAATGGGACCCTAGGCACAAGTAGAAGTGATAGGCCTGTCAGGAGAAAAGGAATTTCTGTCATTGAAGAAGAGAATTGACAATGACCAAAGATATAGATATAGAAATGTGTGTGTGTGTGTGTGTGTGTGTGTGTGTGTGTGTTTTAGGAAGTTTAAGTACTTGATAATGCAATGAGCTGAACCTTCCCCAAAAATACAAGGTGAAATCATCTTCAGAGAATCCTAGCATCACATGATACTAGAGTTGGAAAAGCAGCTCAAAGATCATATCCTTCCAATCCTTTCTTAAATAAGAGCTCTATTCTCTACAACATCTTTGACAACTAGCCAACCAACTTCTGCTGAAAGACTGTCAACAGGAAAGAACTCACTGCTTTCCTCAGAGTAGCCATGATGACTTGATAGCTTGAAGAGAGATGTATAGGATTATGAAATAATCAGTTCTGAAAATGAGATAAGCTGAAAAATCAGGTTAGTGAATCATGGAGGCTGAAGTCTTATTCAAGTTCTGCCTCATCCTACTGGATGTTGGAAAAATAATCGCTAGTACTTATAAAACAATTTAAGGTTTACAAAGGGCTTCACACATATTATATCATTTATGTTATTGTACAAATAAAATGGTATTTGTAAATATTATGGGAGGTAGCTGCTATGAACTGAGGCAGATGAATTAAATGGCTTGCCCAGGATCACATAGCTAGTAAGTATCTGAGCCTGGATTTGAACTCAAGTCTTCCTGAGTCAGGGACTCAGGCATTCCATTAATTATGTTACCAGCTACCTCTGAAAAAATAAAAGACAGTAACCCTGGAAAATACTGGACGAGAATGAAAAAAAAATTGTTTAAGGAAAATATGGAGTATATGCAATATTTCATCAAAAATAATTTTAAATAGCATGCTACATTTTTATTTCCTTTATTCATTTCATTATTTTAACCAACTACTTCCTGTCAACTAAAAAAACAAAAAAACATTCTACCACTACCTCCTTCCCACCCCAACTCCACCCCTTACAAATACCAGTCTTTAGTTAAGTGCTAAATGTACACTTGTCTTTGACCTGCAGAGGGAGGAAGGATTGAATTATCTAAGAAACTGGAAAAGCACAACAGTCAAATTCACTTAAAATGCAAGACAGTTATTTTATTTGTCACATCACAGTCATTATGCAATATGGGAATTGAGAGGTAGTACTTTACCCACAAGAGGGAGCCTGTATTTTTTTATGTTTTTACAATATAAGATGAAAAGTCAAATTAATACATGAAGTTCTAAATATTCTTTCTGATGTCATAATCTTCATGACAAAGATTTATGAAATCATGTTTAACTTGGCTCATTTATCTTTATAAATGATATATTGTTGTATTGGAAGATAAGGAAGAGGCATTGAAAATAAAATATTAAATCCACTGAAATTAGGTTTCTATAGAAGTGAATATTCCTGTTCATACAAGACACTGTAAAAATATAGATGTTAGTTGCCAAAACAACTTGGACTTTGTTATTTTTTTATTTTTAAATATGTAGGAATATTAGTTTTCTTGAACTGCCTTGAGTCATTACCAAGTATTCTGCTATTCAGCTTAATTAGACAGGGGAGAATTATTTGCAGGCATCTTCATATTGGAAAAGAGGTTTCTCCAAGCAATCTTCCTCTCTACACTTGTAGAAAAGAAATGATCCCATTTTAAAAGGTACTGTAGGGTCACATTCTCACTAAAATCTCTTAAAATTTGTCTACAACAAGTCATAACTCTGAGATGGTTTTGTTCACTTTACTTATAATGGATAAATTGTGAGTTTTTCAAAATAAATCTAAATATTAGTCTCTTTTCTCATCATCTCCCTCGTTATCCTTTCCATCATAAAGACTTTCTATATCAATTAATATTCGTAAAGAATTGATAGCCAAGAAAGTTATGAATCACATTAGGAAAAAAATATTTATAGACACACTAACCATCATCTCAAAATGATTCTGCTCTCATTGTGAACAAAAATAAAATCTACTACATTCAGGATCATGGCAGTGAGTTGAAATCTGTTTCTTAATTCATTCCTTGGGAGTGTAACCTAAGACAGAAAGTAAGAAATGTTTCTTCCACCTTCCCCCAGGGGCCTCTTCTCAACTCTCAGCACTCATTTAGTGCTTCTGACAGGGACAGGGGCTTGAGAAGAAGGGGTTAACAACTGCCGTTCTTCTTTCTGGAATGTCCAACCTACCCATTAAAAGCATTTTTTTCTTAGGGACTGTGAGTCTAATGGACCCAAAATCAATACCTTATAAATGACATAGAAAAAAATATATTCATTTTATAGACTAATGTACTTTAGTGCCTGAGTTGTATTTACACCCTCTACTTTCAAAAAGGAACAACAATTCCATTCCTGCCAGTAAAAGGTTGCTCAGTCACGCTGGTGATTCACTGTAGAAATTGAGTGCCACTCCCCACATACCCCCAAGTTTGAGAGTCAGGGGAGGGTGAGTGTAGCAAAACCTCACCTCTCTCATGAAGATTTTAAAGAGGCTGATTTTTTTCCCTGTTTGGTTTTGCTTTTTTCCCCCTCTGAGAGATTTTTCTCCTTCAAACACAAACATTACTTTTTAAATGTCTCTTCAGGAAGACTTGATCAAAAGCCCTGGGGGCTGTAGGGCAGCAAAATTAACGGATCTGAAGCAATATAAGATTCCTCCACATCATACCACAGGCCAGCTTTTCAGAGTGAAGGCTTATCTTTCACCAGATTCAGCAGGGGACTATTGACAAAACTGTCAGGGACTAATAGTTGGTAAACTTATGATAGAAGCACTTCGGCTTGTAGGGGAAGAGGCTAAGGGGGAGATTTCAACTTCATGTATAGTATTTTAATCTGAAACAATGAAACTTTGTTGTTAATTGGATTTAACAACGTAGTGTCTTCCAAAGGCATAAGAGCTTAAGAGCTGAAAAGGACCTAAGAGATCATCTAGTCCAATTTCCTCTTTTTAGAGAGCAAGAAACAGATTCCCAAGGGACAGAACTGAGTAGCCCAGATTATACTTAGAGTGAATGACAGAGTCTGGATTTGAACCCACTTCCATTGACTCCAGAGCAATATAGCATCCTTGCCACCTTACATACTTATCACTCCTAAAGTCAGTCAACAAACATTTATTAAATGGTTGCTAGTACTCTCAAGGCTTTAAATTTAAATTACTTTTGCACAATGTGATAATTGTAAATCAAAGAAAAAGATGATAAATTAGATTGAAAGAGACTTTTCTAGGAAAAAAAATCACATGTGTTATTTCCTCTTTCGAAAAGATGCAGAGCAAAGTAGCTGTGGTTAATGAATAGGGAAACTAGTTAAAGGAGCCATGGTGCTATGCAAATTCTAGCAACAGGTCAGCCTGAAATTTTCTATTCAGTTTTACTGGCTTAAAAAATATCAATATGGTTATGAAATAATTTTTTTAAAAAACCTCTGTTGTTCTTTTAATCCATTTGCCAACTGAGTCATTTATCCTCTATTAGATAAAGTATAATAGACTCTACGGAAAGGGTCACTGGCCTTCCATTTAATGATATTGCCAGCACCAATCTACATTTTCCCGGCAGTGTCCCTCAACACAGAATAAATGGCTGATCTCTTCACAATAACAGCTGATTTCTATTTATTAAGCTAAAAAGGTCACCATTTTCTACGGCTGGGCCGCCCTGCACTATTGATAATTTTATGCATAAACAAATGGCAAATTTGTGCCACATAAATATGCATTAGCAATTACTTTTTCCTCAAGCAACGCTCACCGCATGCAAATGTATACCTCATAGGGCCTGGTGGCTTTTGTTTTAGCTCTTGAACAGTGAAACAAAAGAGCACAATAAACAGTTTAAAATTGCCAATCAATAGGCAATGCAAATTCAAAGCTAAATGGCAAGAAACTTGCTCAAATACAACTAAACAAAAACATAACAAAAAATGAGGTGGAGGGTGATTGTGGAGAGATTTCTCTCTTTAAAAAAATCCTTATTATATTTTTCTCCCTTTTGATAATGAAAAGGCTAAAGTACTCTTGACACCATATAGCTAGGCTGGTGCTAAAGCAGATGCCAGATGGAGAAGTGGAAAATACAAGTTGGATAAACACACGCACACACACGCATGTATCCTTCAAGAGAGAAAGAATTAGAGATGAACAAATTCAGAAAGTATTTCAGAGAGATCACCTATTCAAAGTACTGTGATTTCAGAGTCTCTTTTCAGGTCTTCCTTCTGTCCTCTTTTTTCTCCATCATTTCTTTCTCTTCTTTCCTTCCCTCCTTCTCCTACTGTTTCTTAGGAGAAATAGGACTAAGGCTAAAAAAATTCACTTTTAGAAGAAGTGAGAGTGAACAACTATGAAATAAAAAGTAACAACTCTTTCATTTGGAGGGAGTTTGCAACATGAGTAGAATCATCTTGCCAAAGATGCCATTCAAAGCTCAATATATACCTACCATTTATAGAGCCTATGTCAACTTTGCAAAGTTGACCCACACTGTTATATGTCTAAATGATTGTCAATCAAATAATCTCCTCCTGGAAATATGCCCATTATGGACCACATACACATCTCTACTCAGATATGAAGCTGGACCACGTTTCTTTAAAAAAAAAAGTTTTAAAATGTCATTCTGTGTAGAAGAAAAATCTTAAATTTTGAGGTTAGGTTGGCCTTTCCATTATTCCAACATACCTAAGTATTCCATTTTCTCCAAATGTAGAAAACCAGAAACAGGTGGTGTCAGTAGCTTATTTAAGCAGAAGGAATTGGAAAAAGGTGTAGTAACTTCTGTCCTTTATGACAGAATAGAGATCTGTCAACATTAGCAAGTCTGCAAAATGACCAAAAAAAAAAAAAGCACAATTCCACAGTTATGGGTAAGTTGCCTTCAATTACAATCACAGGAAAGTGATAGAAAACAGTATACACGAAAAGCATCAGGTGTTTTACTAATGTTAATAATCTTCTAAGTCCGAATGCGCCATTCTCAAGAAACATAGAACAAGGAAGCACCTTTGACTACATTTCATCAAGAGGAAAAGGGAAAAGGTAAATAGATCTCCACATCCAGAATAGTTTCAGGGTAGTTTCTTCATTCTGCTTGCATATATTTATATAGAAACCTAGGATTTCTTCCCATGAAATTCAGACCTTCAGAGTTTGGTCCTGTCACACAAGTGAGAGAGAGAGGTGTGAATAGGACTAGTGGTCACTTTGATCACCTTGTGAATTGGTCTTTAACAAGAGATGGGTTCCCTGATTTCTAAGCATTCAGTTAGAGAATGTTTATTTTAAACATCCACTCTTCACGATTAGAGCACAAAATCAAGGAGACAGAGAGAGTTGATAGAAGCAATATCTACCCCCAAAATCTAAACCATAAATCACATCAAAAATAATGAAATCATTTGTCCCCACCCCCACCATTTTTCCAACTTTACTGAATATTTGATTCTTCATACGAAGTATGCACAAATATAATATGAAATACCCAAGAAAATGCTCACTCTCACATTTCTTGACTTCAGTGTACTACTGAAACTCTAATCATAGATATGCATAGAATTTGAGGTAGAACCAGTTCATACTTTAGGCATACTTACGGATCTATTTTAGGCTTACATCAACTCTAAACTACATGAATGTAATATGCTTCTAATTTTTCTCTCTACATCTAATCTCTGTTCTCTATAGTCCACCCTTCACATAGTTGACAAAATAATTTTCTAGCACTAGTATGACCATATCAGCCCACTGCTCAAAATCTTTTAGTTCTATTCTTTCTTCTGGCCTTTAAGATATTCACAATCTGACTGTAACCCACCATTCTAGCTGTGTTCCACAACTCCTTCCTCATATTCTCTTTCTTCCAAATAAAACTGATGAGTATCTCTTTCTCAATTTCATTCTGATAATTCCATGAATTTTGTCTATCATTCCAAAATCTTGGAATACCAGACTTCCTCATCTTCACCTGCCTCAATCTTTGACTCCTTTTAAGGCACAGGTCAGCTGGCAACTCCTCTATAAAACTTTCTTGGTTCACCCAGGTGAAATGCCAAGTGAATCTTATTTCGATTTTTTTCAAAGCAGGCTTACTAGAAAGTTAGATCAGGGGAATGATGTAAAATATCATTTGTCTGGATTTTTAGCAAAGCATCTGATGAAGTCTCTCAAAAAAATTCTTATGGCTAAGAGGAATGAGTGACTGAAAGAAAAAGAAGTATTTTTATCGTGCTACTAGGTGCTAAGAAAAAAAGGGAAAAATCAAGACAGACACAGTTCTGAAGGAGATCATATTCTAATAAGGGGAAAGGAAATACAAAAAGACAGTTTGGCTGACAGGGTGGTTGTAAAGTTCTGAAAGGTGAAGTACTAACCTATATGGCAAAGCCCAGGTGTCCTAGGTCAGTGAATCACTAAAACTTTATTTAGCACCTACTATCTGCCAGGTACATTGCTAAGTGCTGGGTATAGAAAAACCACAAAGAAAGGTAAAAGACAATTCTTGTTCTCAGATGCCAATACCTGGGGTGTTGAAGAAGTGGCCAGGCAGATGGTGAGGCCTGGTGGTCCTTCACTGCACTGGAAAGAATAGAGTTGGTGACTCCCATCTCATCAAAACTGTATGAGCAGTCAAGCAGCCCAGATGGGTCCTGCACCACCTGGGGTCAGAGGAAGGGGTGGAGCAAACCACTTAGCAGACTATTCCAGGCATTTGTTAAAGATGCATTTTGCTTTTTTTTTCTTTTTAAAGGAAGTGAAGGAGAAGGAGCATCAGTACCTTGCAACTCATACAAATTAACCTAACATACAACATGTACGTTTGTTTCAATAATTTTCTAAAGGTAAAAATATTTGATCCTATGTACACATAAAGTATTTAACAAAAAGAAGGCAGAGTCCCACGGGCTAAGTTTTAAAACCATGCATGTCTTGAATTTGGTATCTCTAAAAATCAAAGTTGCTTCATTTAGGTCCTTTTAAAAATTACATATTGTTTTTATATCACCTAAATTTTCCCTTCCCCTTCCCCTCCCTCCCCCTCTTCCTATTTTTCTCCCTTTCCCTTTCCCTCTCCCTCTCCTCCCTTCTTCTCTCCCTCTCTCTCCCAAATATCTATGTCCCCTCCCTCCCTCCTGTTATACATATATGTGTATATGTACACATATATTTATATGCATATATGTGTATATATATATATATATATATCACATATGCCTTATATTCACTATCCCTCTTCCCAGAGAGCCATTCCTTATAACAAAGAACAAAAAAGGAGGGGGGATGGTGAGTCTAGTTTAGCAAAACCAGCATATCAAAAAAGTCCGACATTGTACTTAGTATCCTGTACCCTTTGTCCCCTCACATCTGCAAAGAAGTAGGAAAGGGTGACATATCTTTTCTTTGGGCCTGATGAGTCATTAAAATTTCAGAGTATTCGGTTTATTTTGTTCTGTAATTGCTGTGTTTTCTATTTAGATTGTTAAAGTCATTACATTGTTTTCTTGGTTCTGCTGACTTTTCTTCATACCAATTCCAATATCTTCTCATGCTTCTTTGTAATTATGATATTCATTTTCCCATATAATATAGCAATATTACAGGTCACTGTATTTCTTCCTATTATACTTTTATTAATAATAGCTAACACTTATAGAATTCTTTAAGGTTTGTAAAAACTTTATATACATTGATTGTCTCATTTGATCCTTACAAGAACTCTTTGAATCCCCATTTTGCAGATGGAGAAAGTATGACTTAAAAAGGTTAAGTGACATGTCCAGGTCACACAGATAGTATCATGGATTGGATTTTAACTCAAATAACACAATTAGTATCTGAAGCAGGATTTGAACCTAGGCTTTCCCAAGTCCAAGTTGGTTGCTCTATTCAGTGCCCCACTCAGCCCCCCCCTCCCAGTATTGGTTTTAGCCCATTATTCCAGCACATCAAATTCTAATTGAATACTTATTATTTCAAACAATGTCTCTCCTAGATTTGTAGTATCTATGAATTTTATAGGAACATCTTCTACATATTCATTGACATTGCTTTCTCAATAATATGCATATATGAAATGTTTCCTAATGGATGACTACACATATGCATCTTTCAAGGAAATTTCATTTATACATTTAATACATTTAACCAGTTTTTCAAAATGTAATTTTGAAAAGTCATTTTATGTCAAAAGTCTCCTTTAAAAAAGCATCCCCTTGTGAAAACCTGAGTATACAAATATACTGTTGGGAAGTTGTGAACTGGTACAACAATTCCAGAGAACAATTTGGAGTTATGCCCAAAGGGTTATAAAACTGTGAATATTCTTTGACTTAGCAGTACCACAACTAGATCTATATCCCAAAAAGACCAAAGGAAAAGAAAAATGACCCATATATGCGAAAATTTTGATAGTAGCTCTTTTTGTGGTGGTATAGAAATGGAAATTAAGGGGAATAGGTGACCAAGGTGTGGTATATGGTTGTGTTAGAATCCTATTGGATTATAAAAAATGACAAGCGGAATAGTTTCAGAAATAGGAAGACATATATGAACTGATGCAAAGTGAAATTAGTGGAACCAGGAGAACATTGTATACAGTAACAGCAATAGTTAATGATGACCAACTGTGAAATACTTAACTACCCACTTAGTTTGAGATGCTCTTTAGACATCTACTTTATGATTTCCAGGATAGCTGGGGGACGGAGCCAAGAAGGCGGCATAGAAGCAGCAGTGTCCCACAGCTCCCACTTAGCCACCCTAAACACCCATAAAAATATGATGCTGGACAAATTCTAGGACTCTTAAACTCAAAAAATACAGAAACCACGTCTCTCGTGGAAGGCGGCTTGGCAGAAGGGGTTCATCATGGCAGGACAGGAGCCCGAGGCCGGCCCAGCTTGAAACCAAAACCCGGCCAGGATCCAGGGCAGTAGGAAGGAGCCAAGCTGAGCCTGCAGCCAGTCTACAAGAGAGAAGAGCTACAACCTCCAGCAACTCCACATCTACCAAGGTGTGAAAAAAAGGGATTAAAGAAAGGTGTGAAAAATAGGGATTAGAGAAAGGCAGCTGGCAGGAGGGGCGGGCCTGCAGACTGGAGCCAAGACCAGCCCAGCCTAAAACCGCCATGTGGTCAGGCTCCAGGGCTGCCAGGAGGAGCCACGCCTCCAAAGCCACAGCATGAGTCTGCTTCAGAGATCTAAAGAACCTGGAGCAATCTGCATATGTCAGGATTAAAGGTCAGTGAAAGTGAGTGAAGTTCCAAGCCAAATTTGGGGAAGAAAAAGCAGTTCGGCCAATCTACCCCCAGGTCAAGGAAGCAGTGGGGGAAGGGCAGAAGCTGCTGTAATCAACAACTGCCCCCACTGGGCTGCTTCAGAGCCCCTGGCCTGTGGATCCCACAGTGGGGCTGAGTTGATTGATCAGGGCCAACTACTCTCGCGTTGAGCGGCCTGGATCCAGATCGTGGTCTTGGGTGGTGGTCCTGGGGAGCACTTTCAACAAGCCAAAGCTAGGGGAGGCTGCAATATCCTCCTAAAAGCTCCCTCAGCTGGGAAAACCCCAGGAATTTGGAACAGAGCTTTCCCCCCTGGAAGCAGAGTTTCACAAAGCTAAAAAATAAACAAACAACCAATTAATTGACTGGCCAACATGAGGAAAAGGAAGCAAAATAAGAATAGCAATAAAACTCTACAATCCTTTTTTGTGGACAAAAAGGACCAAAGTATGGAATGGGAGGAAGACAACACAGTGAGAACTCCCACTCCAAATGCTTCCAAGACACTTGAAGAATGCCTAGTAGCTATAGACAATCTAAAAGAAGGAATTTGAAAACCAAATAAGAGAAGTGGAGGAAAAATTGGGAAGAAAAATGAGAATGACGCGAGAAAACCATGAAAAGAGAGTCAATAACCTGACTGAAGAAAACAACACTTTGAAAAATAGATTAAATCAAAAGGCAAAAGAGGCCCAGAAAGCCAGTGAGGAGATAATGCCTTAAAAAGTCAAATTTGCCTGATGGAAAAAGAATCTCAAAAGCATTCTGAAGAGAATAATTCCTTCAGAATTAGAGTGGAGCAAGTGGAAGCTAATGACTTTATGAGAAACCAAGATACTATTAAACAGTTACAAAGAAATGAAAAATAGAAAGCAATGTGAAATATCTCCTTGAAAAAACCACTGACCTGGAAAATAGATCCAGGAGAGACAATTTGA
>CM053597.1:143084724-143110145 GCA_028646575.1 Pseudocheirus occidentalis | reverse complement strand
CAATATTATATCTTATTACAGAAAGGAACAAGGAACAAGAGAAGAATCAGCTGGTTTCCCTAAGGGAGAAACCAGCTTCATATTTTAAGATTAAATCAATCAATTAACAAAAGGAATGACCTAGTTTCCCTAAGAGGGATTTGATTCAATCAACAATTCACAATATACTGATCTTCCACTCCTGGGGTAACCACTAACTTTTGTTTCCAAATAAAGTTCTTAGACAACCACACAATCCTTCCACCCCTTGATTTCCAAAAAACCTCAGTTTAGTCCAAGGGGAAGCCTTTTCTTCATTTTGACTCTGGGTGGGCTCTCTGATTCCCTGGATCCCCTTCCCTGGTCCCAGCTCCCTCCTGAATCTGCCAGACAATCACCTAGATTCAGGAGCTGAAAGCTGACAAGTTCTCGTCCAGTCCTCAGGGATGAACAGCTCCCAGGTCTTTGTCTAGTCCTCAGGGCAATCCCTGGCACACACTGAAGTTCACCGGATTCAGCACACGTCAAACCCTTCAGGACTTTTCTTGCCTGGAACTCAATGATCAGCCAGGCCACCAACAAACAAAGTCCCATCCTGTTCATATCTTCAGTCAGCTTCACTGAGGAACCAAATCCAAAATCTGTCTTGACTCTATAAAATTATTCCTTATAAACACTGGCCTTCTCCCAAGTCAACAGGGGAGTGTCTCAGCCAATGGCATTCTTCCATGTCAACAGGGGAATTCACACCTTTTCACCAGGGGGAATTTACACCTTTTCACCAATGGATAGAGTTCTATACTTAGCCCTAAGTTACTAGGATCTACTTAATCATAAGTATATCAAACAAATCGATTACCATTACAGATACTAAAATGTTCTCTTACTATATTACCATAGAATGGGGGGAAAACCCCACTGGAGAACACTTGGTAGTTTCATGTAGTTATAATTACAGGTCAGGTCAAGTCAACAAGAATTTGTTAAGTGTCCACTATATGTAATGCATGGCTCTAAACACTGGGTATGTAGAGAAAAGTAAAAACTGTTACTTTGCTCAAGGAGTCCACCATCTAATTGGGAGATAGCAAACAAAAAAATCTATATAAAACTTTATGCAAGAAAAAAATGAAGATCCTCCTCCTCATTCCTTTTTGTATGTATGTTTCTCCTTTAAATTTATTCCCTGTAGGTTAAATTGAATAGATCTGATCTCTATATCTGTAAAAATTTCAGTAAGTGATCAATATTTGTCACCTTTCTGATATGGGGTAGCATATAGCTTACATTGGCCAGCACTTGTGGTTTCCAAAAAATGAAGCTCTCTCTCGCTCTCTCTCTCTCTCTCTCTCTCTCTCTCTCTCTTCCTCTCTCTTTTTCTCTCTCTGTCTCTTCCTGTCATTATTCTCTTTCCTTCTCAATGTACTGCAAGTTAAAGAACTGCAGTATATGAATCCAGGAATGTAAACTGATTCACTTCAAGGAATGACAGGCTAAACCAATTAACAAAAATAGGCAAAATTCCTGTTCTATTCTCTAATTATTACTAAAGCTACAGAAATGTTTTTAAAATAATGAGAAAAGGAATTTTTAAAGATGTCTAAAAGAGGCTTCTACAAGCCAAGAAGGCATTTTGATATTTTGAAGTTTTATCATATTCAATCAACCAATCAATTAATCAATATGCACAGAAATTCAGATCAATTACTTTCTTGGTGATTTAGTCATTGCAATGTGGATCTTGAATCATGTCTGTTTTTTAACAATTTCCATAAAAAAGAATTTTATGCAGACATATTATACTGACTATTATTTTACTGATTATCATAATATCATACTGATCACTGGCTGGCACTGTCCAAAGTCTCACTTGGCTTTGGTTGGCAGTCATTTTTATTCTGACCATACTGCATATCATATTCCTTAGCCAGAAACATTCTCACTGGCCTGACTCCATACCATCCACTTCTTTTCCTCCAAGTCTATCACTTCAGTACTATTTTATATGTATTGATTTTAATAAGTAGGAATCTTTCATTTATCAAAGTCATTAAAGTAATTTGAAACATCTACAAACAAAACATAATCATGAACTTGGTGTCTTTTATCTGCTTCACACAGAGTTGAAGGTGCATTTAAAAAAATTAATTATACTTATTTTTCCAAAAAACATAGTTGAAATAGGAAAAAAGCAAAACATTAAAAAAACTCTAATTCCTATCACAATTACAATTCTATTAGAATACATATGAGTTCAATATCTACTAAACCATTTCAGTGATTCCCAACAGTTTGATTTGATCTTTATATTATTTCATTTGATCTTTATATTAATCTTAGGAGACATCTGACACCTAGTAGGCACTTGATCAATGTGAATTCATTGCTTGACTTTTAATCTCTACTCTACAGATGGGGAAACTGAGGTTTAAGCACATAAACAATTTGCTCCCTCCTGATGTAATATCTGCCAAAGATGTTTTAAATTCCATGAAAGTAAACAGAAATAAAAAATTTATATAGATGCACTAGATTCACATAGTCTATGCTAGTAAAATAGGACAAGTAAAAACACATGTAAAGAAGCAAATGTTAAATCTGGGTTCATTATGTTTGTGGCGAATATGATTTTAAAAACAAAATATAAATGACAAAGATCTGAATTAATTTTAACATGCCCATTTTAAAAATTAAAATATCACATTTTAACCTGAAAAATATAACAGAGCATAGATGATGAATGGTCATTTCATATATATATATACATATATACATACAAATGAATTTTGTGAAAGGGAACTAGGTGATCAAAATCCAAGAATAAAATCATAATTATGTTCAGATGAAGATACACATTTCACTTTTGGTTACTATTTTCTGGGATGTCATGGATAAATTAAGAGTTCTGATGACTCTGGACAAAGAGCCACAGTTTTATGTTTTTCATGTTTGGGTATTTCTTTTCTCCCTCCCTCTCTCTCATACCATGCTGAATGTGCTTCTTGTTTATAAGTCAGTAGTAGGCATAGCCATCTCTCTCTATACCATTTTAATATAGAATATTCGAAAAGGCATCCTCTCAGACATTAAAGATTTGAAGTTAAATCCCTGAATTCAAATGTTGTTATTATTTTTTTTTAATTCTCAAATGATGCGTAGATTTTCTCACAATGTGTCATTCTTGGTTTCCAGCCAGGTCATGAGTTTAAGAAAAAATATCTCGCATTTTACATTTTAGCTATAACTGGAAGCATAATATAGTAGAACATTATATGTGTGTAGACACACACACAAAGATCTACAAGAGAACGTTTTGAAAGCATGACTCACAGTTATCAAAGTTATCTTTGAAAACGTATTGTCTTTTTTGAAAAAAGCTTAGATTTTTACATTTCTGGTATATCTTATACTTTCATTATAAAAGATACTCTACAGATTCAAAATAAAAAAATAATAGTTTACAAGACAGAACTTTTGCTTCTTCTGACATATCTTGGCTTACCTATAGATGTGTGAATTCATTTCATAAATTAAATTTCAAAGTCTAAGTTATATCTAGTGAGCACTATTATTTTTCAGGATGTCAACTAAATAAATCTATTATCAACAGTCTAAAATGTTAATTTTATTAACAAATGGATTGTTTTCTCTTATTCTAATTATCTTTTTGTATATTTCAAGAGTCTGTGTTCCAGAAGGTATTAGAACGGCCAAGTTAAGGAAAGTTTGAACACCTTTAGTGTTTCCAAAACAAGGATAAATAACTTGAAAATGAGAATAAATATCTAAAGATACAATATTAGAAGAAAAATAAGTGGGGAAAATGAGTTCACTGGGGCTTTGAGAAGGAGAAACAACTACTCTAAAATTTAGGGAATACCCAAAGACCAAGAAAAACACTGCCATCTTCAGCAGTACACAGACAAAAATCTATTCAGAAAGTAAATCTTATCTCTCTAAAAAATGCCACATAGCTTTATCTTTGAAAGAGTGACAGAATTCAGGCCCTGAAATCCTGCCAGAAGCACCTTCTGGGTTCAGGAAAATATAAGGAAAGCTGGAAGGAAAAAAATGGTGGGGGGAGGGTGTAGTGGTAATGGTGAGAGGGAGACCCTACTTATAAGAATGAAAATGTATTGGATTCGGTTATAACTACATTAACTATATGAGTTAGCTAGTTACAGGAAGCCTTAAACATGGTGTTAAATGTACCATCTGGAATCCTGTAAAATGAACTTTTACCTGATGGTTACTGGCAATTTATTACTAAACACAAGAGAGATGTGTGAGCTATTTTGGACTCAAATAGGACATTATCCTTGCAACAAGACCAATCTTCACTGAGAAACATCCCCTTAGCAGTAAAAACAGACCACAAAAAAAAAAATCACTGTAAAGATACTATCATGGGTTTGTGTTTAAGTAGTTTAAGTACTTTTTTCCCATTTCTTCTGTTGTTCCCTCCCTAAAATGTCTTTCTTTCAGGAAGTCTTCTAGTAGTAATTTATACTTTCCTCATCTCTCATTCACTTTGGCAGAGAGGAATCTGATTCACTCTCTACAAAGCACAGTCAATGGGTGATCATCAACTCTTCACTTTGCACTAGACTATGCAAATTGGTATAAAGGTTAACTGCTATTGGAGTAATACATTAATTTTCGGTTTGCTCCATATTATGTCATTTGTCTCTAATATCATAAAGGTGTATTTGCTATGGATTAATAACATCTAAATAATTTAAATTTGACATACATGCATGTTTATTTGTAATGTAAATTGTAAACTATCCTCTTGATAGAGTAAATTTAGGAACTTTCAAATAACACTGTTCAACATATTTTATAACATGGAGATTTTTTGTTGTTTTCTGTATATTTGTTTGTTGAATTAAAAACTCAAAATGAATTCTATCACCCATGGGATGTCAATGGAAACCAGTTGGGTTATTTGTGCAAGCTGTGTCTCATATACTTTTTAACAGGGTAATCTGTGACATTATCTATCTATCTATCTATCTATCTATCTATCTATCTATCTATCTATCTATCTATCTACCTATCTACCTACCTATCTACTTATCTATCTATCTATCTATCTATCTATCTGTCTGTCTGTCTATCTGTCTGTCTGCCTACCTGCCTGCCTGCCAGCCTGTCTGTCTGTCTGTCTATCCATCCATCCATCTATCTATCTATCATCTATTTATCTATCTATCAATCACCTCTCTTCTCGCTCTCATTCTCCATTACTGTTTTCTCAAGTACTCAGTAGATGCTGGTATATATTACCTAAATTCTCAGTATTTAAGGACCTAATAGTTTTGTTCTATATATCATGAACTTTTAAATTTCTGAAATTAAATTTTATTCTTCTAATTAAGAAAAAAGTATAAGCTCTATTTTACCTTTTTTAGGTGACCAGGCTAAGGCTTGGGTCCCTCCCTTATACTGTGTCAACTGTTTTCAAAAGTCAACATAATATGATGGCAAGAGCACTGTTGACTTTAGAATCAGAAACATCTGTATTCAGATCTTGACTGACTCTTAAATGCTCTGTGACACTTGGTAGATCGTTTAAACTCTCTATACTTTAATTTCCTCAACTGTAAAAGGGGGATAATAGCAGCATCTACCTCTCAGGGTCATTTCTGGGGATCAATCAAGATCATGTATATAAATCTGATCTTCAAACTATATAAATGTTGTGTATTAATATTACTAACTGGTAAGATATATGGCTGTTGTCACATGCTTTTCTGGTTCTTATGATTTATAAAGAACAAAAAATACATTCAATAGGTTATTTCTGGTGAACATTTGATAAGCAAACTATCTACTAGTCAGTCAGTCAATAAACATTAACCAAGTGGCTACTATATACCAGGCACTGTACAAAGTGATCCAGATACAAAAAGAGTCACAAGCAGCCCCCAGCCCTCAAGGTGTTGATAATCAAAGGATTAAGAGAACAAGCAAACATAAACTTTAATACACAAACTTTACTAGTGGCTGAATAGAAAGTAAATAAGAGAGGGAAGACACCAGAATTGAAAGTGTTTGGGAAGGGTTTCCTGTAGAATGTAAGATTTTAGTTGGGACTTAAAGGAAGGCAGAGAAGGCATAGGGCAGAGATGAGGACTTAGAACATACCAGGAAATGGGGGAACACAGAGGCAATGCTGGAAGCAGAGACATAAGACTGTTGTAGTTGTGGGACAGCAAGAAGGCCAATGTCACTGCATTGAAAAGTATGTTGCAGGGGAAAAGGTATAAGAAGATTGGAAAGGTGGAAGGAAGCTATGGTATGAAGTTTTTTGAATGCCAAACATAGGATTTTGTATGAGTGGTTGTTGTTGGTGGTAAAATGGTGCTTTAGGAATATTACTTTGGTGGTAAAATGGTGCTTTAGGAATATTACTTTGATGGCTGGATAGAGAATGAATAGGAGTGTAGAAAAACTTCAAGCAGAAAGAGCCACCAGCAGGCTATTGCAACAATCAAGTTGGGAGGTGATAGAGGCCTACACCTTAGTGGTGGCAGTCAGAGGAGAGAAGGGGACATGTTTAAGAGATATGGGGACAGGGAGAAGCAAATTTAGTGAGATGTTTAAAATGACACATAGGCTGTGAACATGAGGGACTGAAAGGATGGTATTACCCTGTACTGTAATAGGGAAGGTAGAAAGGAAGGTAAGTTAGAGGGAAAGATCTGAGTTTAGTTTTAGACATGTTGAGTTTAAGGCAGCTAGGTGGCAATTTGGATTTCTCAACCTGGAATCAAGAAGACTTGACTTCAAATCTGATCTCAGACACTTACTAGCTGTGTAACCCTGGGGAAGTCATTTAACCTCTGTTTCCCTTAATCTACTGGAGAAGGAAATGGCAAACTACTTCAGTATCTTTACCAAGAAAACCTCATTGACAGTATGGTCCATGTGGTCATGGAGAGTTGGGCTAACAACTGAACAACATCAATTAGAAATGGAGTTTGAGATGTCCAAAAGGCAGTTGGAAATGCAAGATTGGAGGTCAGCTGAGAGGTTAGGGCAGGGTAGGTAGATGTGAAGATTGTCAGCATAGAAATGGTATTTAAATCCATGGAAGCTGATGCAATTAACAAGTGAAATAGTATAGATGGAGAAGAGAATCTAGGACAAAAACATACAATGGCACTAAAACCACCAGAAACTTAAATTTTTGATTTAGATGAGCCTGATTGATTCGGATTGATGAGGTAAGACTCCAGGAAGGTGGCAATTACCCATTTGAAGTAAACTTTCTATCTTCAGATCCTCATTAAGTTATTCAAGGAGACAGAAATAGCCTTGTTCATGATCTCAACATATAAAATTCAAGATGAACTTTTAGCTTCTAGACTAAAAAGACGAAATCTGGAAGAGGGACCATGTCATGTTTAAAACATGAATCTGCTCTTGAGAGGCATTAAGTATGAGAAGTATTCTTGGCATATTTCTGGGGATCTAAAAGTGATTGCTCTTTTACTAGGATTACAACTTGTGTTTACTAAATGCTGCTGCCATATTTGTGAATGGGACAACAGAGATGGGGGGAAAAGCACTGGCCTCAAAGGAAAGAAATTATTCCAGAAAAGGGGAAAAAAATGTTTTAAGGCATCTACTGGGTAATTCTAAAGTTTCCTTATCACTATTTCACATTCATTTTAGGTTAACAAATTTTCCTCAGGTAATAAATTTAATTTTTTTTCTAAAAAATAAATTTTCAAGAATCCATGAGGCTAAAATAAAAGAAGTTATATTTTTAGCTCCTCAAATAAGGTAACTGATAAAAGACGAACATTATTAAGAAGAGGTGAGTAGTTAAATTTGGAGCAGTTGTCTGAAATAACATATTTTTTTAAATGATCAAATCTCTTTATAAAACTAAAAGGTGAAAAATTAAAGATTTAGGGGTGGCTACATGGCACAGTTAATAGGGCACCAGCCCTGGAGTCAGGAGGACCTGAGTTCAAATCCGGCCTCAGACACTTGACACAATTACTAGCCATGTGACTTTGGGCAAGTTACTTAACCCCCAATTGCCCTCCAAAAAGCAAAAAAAAAATTAAAGATTTGTCAATGATCTTATAAAAGACTAAAATGTCTTTAGATATAAGATGTCACTTAAGACCTACTTCTTAGATTCAAATTTGGCCTTCTTCCCAGAAAAAAAAAAACAACTAGATGCTATTAGTGACAAACGTGGGAACACTTCCATTAAGAAAACTTCATAATGGACAGCTAATATCAGGGAAAGTGGAGTCCTAGCCTTCAAAGTAACTTCTTTTGGAGGCTGAAGATGGACTTCCAATAGGTAAAATACAATATAAACATCATATGGAACTCTATATCTTAGGACAGTTAAACAAGTACAATTTTACTTAATAAGAAAAGTTGTTTTTAATGAAAAACTATAATTGCCATGGAAATGGTGATTGATGGTGATTACCACTAGCCATAATACCAAAAGATGGCAAAGATAGGAAGGAAGATCCTATATATACCTAAATATGAATAGCAGCACTTTTTTATAAAGTATCTCATATTCTAAGTTGGGAAGATAACATGTATTAGAGAACTCAGAAGATGGAAGCTTGATGATCCTAAGGTTTAGTGTAGATGGCAAGGTCTAGGGGTATTTAGGATATACTGGTAGGTCAGTTGTTGATTGCAAAGATTCCAGAGATTGAAGTGTTTGGGTAAGGTTGTCTAGTTGGTTAGAAAATAAGCATCCATATACTTCCTTGTGAGAGAGAATCCAGAATCCTTACCTTAGCAGAAAGGATTTGAGGAAGACAGTAGTCTGTGGGAACTCCCCCTCCACACACACACACATATGTGTATATATTATATACGTGTTCATGTATAATATCATCACCATTACATCTCTTCTCTATCCAAAAACAATTAATTCTCATTGTCTGCTTCAAGATCCTCCACAACCCTATTCCCATCTACCTTTCCAACCTTATTTCATAGTATTCTTGTTTATGTATTATATTCTCTAACTCTGGACCAACTTCAATAGCCTCTTCTAATCTTGCTGTGTTCCACCTTCATGTCTCTGTTCATGACTGAATACCTCCTCTGACCAATCTTTCTATGTGTCCATCACTTCTAAGAAGCCTTCTTTTATATTCCCCCTCCCTTCAAAAGTGCACATGCCCTTTCCAACTTCATATTTCTTGGACCTCTCCATTGCATTTATTTCACTCTTTCTTGTGCTCGTTGGTACTTTTCCTTCTCTCTATTACATTATACATTCTTTGAGTTTTGAGTAATATACCTGACATTGCTATTTTATTTCACCAATATTTAGCAGAATATTAATCACTTGCTTAATAAATACTGGTTTAATTGAATTCTGATTCCAAGTTCAATGGTTATTATCCTAAACTATTCTGCCTCCAATTTGGTACCAAAACAGGCATTCAGTATAGCATTTCAGTCTTAATGTCTTTGACCAAAAATCATTGAAATAGCCTTAAAGAGTTATTATGCCTCCTAAACTGCTTCTCTGCAATGATTGATTAGATTTCTACTTGACAGAATCTCAGGAAATGCTGATGACATTGTTATTTTTATGACTTTCATATGTACTAATAGGTGATGAATCACACATACCACATATTTCAAATCACATCTTTCAATTTCTGGACAAGTCACAATCAAAACTTGTGACAATTTTTTTCATGATACTAGAAGGATTCAACTCTCCCCCTCTTTCCACACACACACACACACACACACACACACACACACACACACACACACACACCCCTTCCCTCCTATATGCAAAAACATATTCAATCTCCTCATAATATTTTGACTTTGTTCTGTCCTGAGGAAACCAATACTCTTGCAAAAGTGTATTCTTTTCTACAATGGTGAATGAACACAAGTGATTGGGCAGTAATGGGCAGAGGCTCAAGAGAGAGGAACTATGTTATCTCCCTGCTGGAGTAAATTGCAGATAGCAAGGCTATGATCAAAGCTAACTTTAGCAACATGGTGAAAGTTTCCAACCTCACTGCTGCTTTTTAAGTCCTATATATCCAAATAGGCCATCTAGTCCAGATAAAACCAGAAGATTGACTTTTGTACTCCATCTCTCCCCTCTGCTAATTTTCTCTGGCTGTCCTCAATGCCAGGAATATGTTCCATTATCTATGCTAACCATTGCCCATCTCCAGTTTCCTTTGAGTCCTAATTAGTCTCACCTTCCAAAGGAATCCTCCCTAAATCCTTCTTAATTTCAGTGCCTATTTCCTACCTATCCTGTACATAGCTTACTCTGTATACATCTGTCTGTTGGAATATTATCTCCTCCATTAGATTGTACATTAGATTGTAACTTTGTTAGTAATCCCCTTGAGGCCAAGGACAGTCTTTTGCCTGGTTTGTTTTTTGTATTTTGGTGTTGTGTGTGTGTGTGTGTGTGTGTGTGTGTCCTCAGTGCTTAGCACAGTGACTAACACATAGGATACAACAAATAATGTTTCCTGACTGTTTATAACTGTAAACTTGTACATTTGTACACTCTTTCAGTCTTAAAAATATCAATTACCTTTGTACAGCAGCTCTTTAAAACTCTCTCTGAGGCAGAAATTTCCAGAAAACTCAGCAAGACATGGAGGGCAGCAGCTGCCCTGGCCCAGCTCTGCAATATGGTAACTCATATGATAACTCACCACCCCTCCCCTAGCTTTTCTTTCTTCTACTCAATCCCCCAATATCACAATAGGCTTCTGGGCGGTCCCCTCTCACCCAGCTCTAGACAGGACTTGGGCATTTCAACACCGGGCGTACCATGAACATCACTCCCTGGCTATAAAAAAAAGGTGAAGGAAATGATGTACAATGATGTTTTGGTGGTAAAACCAGTGCCCCCCAGGAAGAACTAAAAAAGGCACATAGAAAACTAGCCTTAAAATTTCACCCAGATAAGAATCCAAATGGAAGAGAAAAGTTCTTGCAGATTTCTCAAGCTTATGAAGTTCTTTCTTATGCAAAGAAAGATTTATATGATGAAGGCAGAGAACATGCCATCAGACAGGGTGGTTCTGGTGGTGGCTTTGATTCTCCAATGGATATCTTTCATATGTTTTTTGGGGGAGGTGGAAGAACACAAAGGAAAAGGAGAGGTAAACATGTTGTTCATCAGTTGACAGTGTCTTTAGAAGATTTATATAATGGTGCAATGAGAAAACTGCCTTTGCAAAAGAATATGATTTGTGATAAATGTGAAGGACTATGGGATGGTAAGAAAGGAGGTGTAGGGGCGGCTAAGTGGTGCAGTGAATAGAGCACCGGCCCTGGAGTCAGGAGGGCTTGAATTAAAATCTGGCTCCAGACAACACTAATTGCCCTTCCTTCCCCACTCTAAAAAGGAGAAAAGGGAGGGGAGGGAGAGTTATAGAATGTTGTCCCAATTGCAGAGGTGATAGAATGCAAATAAGAATTCATCAGATAGGATCTGAAATGGTCAGCAAATTCAATCAGTTTGCATGGAATGCCAAGGGCATGGGCAACGGACCACATCCTAAAGATAGATCTAAAAGTTATAATGGAAGGAAAAATGTTCAGGAGAAGAAGATGCTGGAGCTTCATATTTACAAGGGCATGAAAGATGCTCAGAAGATGATAGTGAAGGTGACCAGGAGCCAGGACTTGAGCGAGGAGATATTATTGTTTGGGATAATAAGGACAAGGCTATATTTATGCAATATGGTGAGGACCTTTTCACATGTATGGATATCCAGTTGGTTGAAGCATTGTGTAACTTTTAGAAACCAGTAGCAATTCTTGATAATAGAACTATAATCATTACTTGTTCTCCTGGTTAGAATGTTACACATGGAGATATCAAATGTATGCTGAATGAAGATATGCCCATTTACTGCTGACCTTATGAGAAAGGAATTCTAATAACTGAATTCAAGGTAAACTTCCCAGAGAATGGAATTATCTTTGTTGGAAAAATTATTGCCTGAAAGGAAGTAGAGGAGACGGAAGATACAGATAAGGTAGAACTGGTGAACTTTGAAGAAGATACCATCACAATGGACAAGCTTATGAGGATGATGAGCATCATCCCAGTGTCAAAACTCTTAATGCGGGAGGGGGCAGTGGATATGCCTTGTAATGTTGGTTTTTGTATGCAATAGTGAATGAGTAAAGGACTATCAGCATTTTAACACACTCACTATTAGCTATTGTTTTTATTGTAATTTTCAACTATAGTTATGTTTTTAAAAGTTAATAAAATCAGTAACATAAAAAAGTCTTTCTGAAGATACGCAAGCACAAAATTAAGTATTAAAATACCAGGGCAAAGAGAAGAGAAGAGAAGAAAATCTACTGCCCATTCCATCCAGATTCAAGAAGACTCAAAATATTCACTTTAAAGAACTCCACAATAGCTATGAAAAATTGTTTCTAAGGCTTAAAAAAAAGTTAAGTAAACATTTGTAAGATGACTCCTTATCTGTATCTGGCATAATTTTTCATTTACTCATTAGTATATAAATATCTGGAATTGCTAGAATTTTAGACTCAAAAGGCACATGGATGAATAACTACTTGCATAACTTTCATTAGTATTTTACTAAAGGGAACATAGTTATGTTAAAAATTACTTGGAGTTTTTTCTCTATGGAAATTTTTCTCAAAAGGTGGAAAGGAACTATTACCTAGTTTAAATGATACTTTTCTTTAAAAGTCTCATAGATATGGCTCATTCTAAGGCAGAAAGGATATGGGAAGAAGAGAAGAAAGAATAGGTCATTTGGGGTTTGAAAAGATACTTTCTACACTGTTCAAACTGTTAGATAACCAGAGGGTGCTTTCCCTAAGGTAATATGAAAATAGACAGCTTTGGTCTTGCCAGGGAGTTTCAATTTGGCTGGAAGTTTGAGTAACATCCTATGTACAAAAGTGTAGGAAAATGGACTGCAACAGATTCAAACTTAACACTGATATCAGAGAAGGAATATATTTATAGAGGCCTGGAACTAATCTCTTAAAATGAATGATAAATGAGAGACAGAGTCCAATTGTCAGGATGGGACACATCAAAAGCCATTACATAATGACAGCTAATGACAACAGTCATTCAAAGGGAAAAAAATGAAATTGCTGACTTTACAGTTTTTCAAGGGGAGAAAAACAACCTTAATTCTCCAGGGGAGAACATACAAAAGTATGCCAAAGCAGAAAAAGTACCAGGATTTATTGAGAACCCTATGGACTAATGCAAAGAGATGTGACATAATTTAAGATATCCCTTTCAAAAGGGATAATATTTTTCTCATGTAATTAGGGGAAAGGTAGCATAAAATCTGAAGCAAAAGCAGTAAAGTGAACAAAAGAAAAGAAAGCATAAAAAGTTCTATAAACCTAACTGTTTTATAATTTTTTTCAATTACTAGAAATAATAACCATCTAAATGTATTTACTACATGATGGGAAAGAGGCTAATTTGCCCTATTCAAAAGCAATGGACACAAGTACCATAAGGCAGCAATCCTCAACCTGTGGGTGGTGACCCCTTCGTGGGTAAAACAACCCTTTCACAGGGGTTGCCTAAGACTGTAGGGAAACACATATTTTTGATGGTCTTAGGAACCAAGAAACCTCTCCTCTATCCGTCTCCAGGTGGGTTGTCCCACAATGCAGATATGCCCACATACAAGTATTAAAGGGTTGTGGCATGAGGAAGGTTGAGAACAATTGCCATAAGGGAAAACAAAACATTTGGGGGAACAAACCTGCAATGAGAGTAAAGAAAACACAACTCTTATAATTACTGGCAGAGGGGTGTGAAATAAAATGAAATAAGCCTCTAACCTAAATTTATTAGCAAAATGAAATTCATTTCTGAAAGATCAGAAGTAATGGCATCAATATAAGATACTTAAGAATAATCATTAGAAATATTAATTATTCTATTAAGGTTATTATTTATATAAATGTGAACTCCAAACTTCCTACAATGAACCTCCTATAGTTAAGTGTATAGATAAAGATACTATACATAGATATTTAAATATCTGGGTATAATTCCTATATCAGAAGAAAGTATTAAGACATTACATAATATATTTCATTAATGAGTTTCTCATAGTACTAAGTAAAGATTTATATTTTAGTATATGTAAATAGACAAAATATAATATTTTGAAATTATGATCAATTACAAAATATATTCTTCTGAAAATAGATTCTAACACTTTTTATAAAATAATCTAACTTTAACATGCGTCTTTTAAGCTTTCCAGCTTCAAAAGAGGAAAAGGGGTCAAAATCACCTTGATTTCCCAAGGAAATTAGGGTCATTACATTCTTTAAAAAAGATCAAATTCATTCAGTCAGTCAGTCAATGAATATTTATTGGCCTATAACATTATCCTTTTTTCATAGAAAGTCACTTTTCTCTTCTACCTGGTTAATCCCTACCTACACTGTCATTCCAAAGTAGGAGAGAGGGAGAGAGAGAGAGAGAGAGAGAGAGAGAGAGAGAGAGAGAGAGAGAGAGAGAGAGAGAGAGAGAGAGAGAGAGAGAAATAGAATAAGATCAAATAACAGAAAGGTTGCCTTCCCATCCCTGGGAGAAAGCTGGCCTTGGTGGCAGGAATATGTCACTTCAAGCCTTACTTCTGACACACAATGGATGAAAGATTTAGATAAATAACTTAATTTTTCAGTGTTTCCCACAATTTTTGACACTGCTTTGCAGAGCAGCTGCTATCAACCTTAGTAGAAGGCAGTTCCTCATTGGGAGTTCCCAATACCAATGAAATCATAGTTCTTGTCCCAAAAAGAATTTTTTTAAAGAAAATCTACTTTGAAAAAAAAAAGAATTGTGTCACAGACATTCATTTCTTCATATAACTTTTTTTTTACAAGTAATATGTAAAGCTAATTGCAAAGTATTTTTTAAAGAATATCTCCTACTCTTTCTGGAATTTTACACAAGTCCACAAATTATGTATTTTGTACCACTTTGTAGCAGTGTTTTTTTTTTTTAACAAATACACCTTTACAGCAAGCTCTAATACTATTTTGCTGCATATACCAGGTTTGGTCATTCTTGGTATGAGTTGGGGCAAACTAGATAACAAAGAATTAAGAATGATCAGGGATCAAGATGGAAGAAAAATATCTTAAAAGTACATGACACAAACAAAGTACAATTCTGAACCATAGCTGAAAAGACTTTCATTACTGATACACATTTAGGGAACTTAGCTAACCACATACAAAGAATGTACACATACATGCATTCATATATGCATGCATTTAGTTATAAACATACATATATACATTTGTGTGTGCAGTTTCTTGTTCAGTTATTCATTTCTGTTTGACCCTCTGTGACCCCTTATGGGATACTTCCCTTTCCAGTAGACTAAGGCAAACACAGGGGAAGTGACTTGCCCAGAGTCACACAACTAGTTAGTTTCTTAAGTCACACTTGAACTCAGGTCTTCCTGACTACAGCTCTAGTGCTATAATCATTGTTTACTTCTGCCACATAGTGGATGAAAGATTTAGATAAAGCACTTAATTTTTCAGTGTTTCCCACAATTTTTGATGATGCTTGGCAGAGCAGCTGCTGTCAACCTTAGTAGAAGGCAATTCCTCATTGGTAATATGTCACTTCACTGAACAACCCAGGCACTTTCACTTTTTCTTTCCCTTTCTCTTTTTTTCCCTTTCTTTGTCTCTCCCTCTCTAAATATAAATATATATATATATATACATATATATATATGTACATAAAGTATACGCATATAATTAAGCATTGAGATTTGGAACATTGTGAACTATTTTGAATTCCCATTAAATTCCCTTCGTGAAGTCTGGGACCAAGTCTTCTACTTTTGTCATGTCATAAAATTACTACTGTGTTCTGTGAACTGTAGGTATTGATTGACATCCAAACTTTATATTCATATGTAACTTCTGGAGTTAACTCTTATTAAGTGATGCTGCCCAATTATTAATATTAAATTCTGGAGTAACTTTATATACTGTCAGACACATGCAGGTATGGCTGAAAAAAAATGAGAATTGCCAAGTTCACAATGATCAATTGCTCCCTTCTCCCGGTGTCATTATGGGGAAGAAGACCTTAAGACAAATGCAAAGTATCAGCTCAAACAGAGCTGCTTTTCTTTCTGAAAACAGCTGCCTTTATGGTTCACAGCTTCACTGGACAGAGGATGTAATTAAGGGTTTTGCTTTAAAAGGCTTTCTATTCCAGCTTCCTGCTGCCTGTGGCAGAGTAAACAGGGATGATAATGGGAAGGAATTATTTAATGAGGCAAAGTAAATGATAAAATCAACAGGAATAGTAAAGCAACATTTGCTCAGATAAGAGGCAATGTCCATGGTTGGGTAATTGAGAGTTGATTGTGTATAAACACGTCAGTGACACAGACACATATCACATATGATAACTCTATAGAAAGACACATACTATTAGATTTTCAAATATCCAGACCCCATATGACTTAAAGTTTTAAAAAGGAAAGGTAAGAATACTGAATTTAATCAGCAATCTATGTAGGAAGTTGAGTGATATGAGAGAAACAGATTAGAGACCTTCTACACTCCTTTTGGCTGTTATTTGTCAGATACACACTGCAAAGAACAGTAAGATGCTAATATCTTGACTGTTCTAACATATCAGAACTGGTCATACTGTTCGTTTGCTTCTTCCTTGGGGAGCTTTCCTCTCAAGATAACTTTTAAATAGAAGCAACCAGCTCTTCTGCAGAGGCTGATTATCAATTTGCACCTCTGGCAAAGAAAGGCCTAGGCCTCTATTGTTTTGTTAATTGTCAATTTGCATCTTTGAAAGGTGTTGTATTTTTTCTTCTCCCTAGCAGGTTAAGACTAATTCTGTATGTTAATAAATATTATAAACACTTTCCTCAGAGATGAAGTTTGTTTAAAAAAAAAGCTATTATTGTTACTTTCCATTTCCCTCTCCTTAATTATATATCAGATTTTGAAGCAAATTTGTCAAAACTAATTGAGCTTTCTCCCAATTAAAGAGAGATTCTTCGGATGGAATTTTTTGCTTCTCAAATAAATATTTAGACAAACTGCTAAGAAAAAAAAAGAGTACCTGTTATTCACAATCACAAAAAAAAGGTGGAGAATTGGTCCAGCCACATGAACTACAGATTCCAGATTTAGACTCTTATTTCTTACTTATAACCCTGAATGGATTGTTTGATAAAAAAAAACAAGTCTGAGGCACTGCAGTCTCTTTTCATTTGGTTCTCCTGTGTAATAAAATACCGTATCAACAAATAATAAAGGCATCAAAAGAAAAATATTGAAAAATGTTAAAATTATAAGAAAAAGCAGGGTTCTAGCATACAAGTATATCAGAAAAAAGAGACTTGTAAAAAAGACAATCATGACACTTTAGGCATAGTTAGAGAATAATATATTCTCAAGAAATGCTCTCTATCAGTATTAGTACTACTTCTTGATTCAGAAAGATATAGTATTTTAAATATACTTGTCAAAGGAGGCTTTCGTTAAAAAAATCCATGGAAAGTCTTTCCATATCTGATTGCTAGGCAGATATCACTAAGCAAAATATTAAATGATAAGTCAGAAATTTTGAGTTCAGTTGATTGATGTTTAACAGAATCAAATAAAGTATACTTTTCAATTAAGAAGGAACAAAGACTTACGTGTTTTTGTTGGTGTCTTTTGTTCTTACATCACATTCATTGTAGAATATATCTCTCTTCCCCCCACTACCAAATGAGTGTTTTAGAAGGGCATTCCCCTAGTGTAAACATGATAACAAATATTATATACAAATGAGCACAATATCATGGGTTTCTCAAATGTAAAACCTCCATGATAACATTTAGTTAACCACAATAAGGAACAAAATATACACATGCTTTAAAAGTGTTATATTAATCTTAAAAATAACACAGATGGTTACATGATCTTGTTGCTGTTTTTAAATCATTGTCTGGGAATCTAACCTTTAATCAAGAATAAAAATATTATTTAAAAATGTATTGTTCAATTAAGAAACAAAGTGATGGACTGAAGGACTCAGTCTGATGGACTCCTCTTGGAGGGGCAATTAAAAGAAAAGATAGTTAATTCTTGTTAACTAAAAAAAAAAAAGGTAAAGAAAAAACCTGGCTGGGCCTGCTACTAGGGAGAGTAAGGATACTGGATTGCCTGATCTGGGAAATTCTGAGATGCTAAAGCCAATTTAGTGTCAGCACTAAGTCTGGCATTAGTGTGGTAAAATACTACTGGAAGCAGAAGGTAACCTGTGCAGGGGTAAAATTGAACAAACTGAGGGAAAAAAAGCTTCTGTGCCTATCAGTACAATCAGTTGTGATATGGTGCCTGTGAATGAGTGCTGTATTTCCAGCCTGGGTGAAATCAAAAGACTCAGTTTAAGGAGAAGTAGAAGGAAAAGGAAAAGGTGGAGATAAGGAAGAAGGTGAAGAAGAGGTAGAACTAAAAAAGGAAAAGGAGGAAGAAAGAAGCCTAAGAATGTATCTAATCCTTCCTTGATGGGTAAAATAATAACAATAATAATACAGAAATAGCTACATTTATATAAAGCTTTATGGTTTGCAAAGCACTTTCCATTGAGTTGTTCCTCATGAAAATCCTCTGGAATGTGTGCTATTATCATCCCACTTTTAAAGATGAGGAAAGACTTGTCCAGGATCATATACCTATTATATGTCTGATGTGTGATTAGAACACATGTGTTTCCAACTCCAAGTTCATCACTATATTCTATTCCCACTTCTTAAACTAAAGATAATATTTAGACACATTTAATTTATTCTTTTTATTTTTATAACACTGTCACTTCCTAATCAATAGAACCCTTTGTTACAATAAAGAAAAATAGGTAAGTTAAACAAATAGAAGGTCTCTTCAATTGACTGCATTATTCAACAATCCGTATCGCTAGCCACCATTGCTCTATGGGGAAAAGAGAAGAATGTTTCATCATATTTCCTCTGGAACCAGGATTATAAATTGTGTATAACTTGAACTGTGTTGTCTTTTAGTGTGGTATTCATTTATATTATAGTGGCTATTTTGTATATTATCATTCTCATTCTACTTTCCAGGCTCTCTGTTAGATCATTTAATTCCTACATGTTTCTCTGAATTCACTATATTCATCATTCTTTATGATTACACAATTATTCTAGTATACTCTATACCACAATTTGTTCAATCATGTCCCTTGTTTATGGGTGCTATGTCTCCAGGTCTTTGTTGTTGTTATTTTGCTACTATAAAAGTGTTGATTTGTGGGGTTTCTGAGAACCATGATGGTGGAGTAAATAGCAAATTGCCATAACTCTCCCATATTCGCCTCCAAATAACAATAGCACAGCACCCCCAAACAAATCCTAGAACAGCAGAATCAGCAGAAAGACAGGAAGAAACAATCTTTGAGCCCAAGAAACCTGGAAGATCAGCAGGAAAGTTCCATGTCATTTGGGTGAAAGAGGAGCACAGTCCAGAACAGGAAGTATCCCAGCAAGTTAGATTCAAGTTTCACCTCAGCAAACCAGCAGACGATCATGAACCCCAATGCAACGGAAGAGGCAAATACCAACACCAGGATGCTCCACATGCCTCAGCATAGCCAGGAGAATAGCAGATGTCAGCTCTAAGAACCACCACTTCCTTCAGTGTAGCTCCAGGCAAACAAGCACCCTTCAGTGGCCTGACCATGAGGTGCTTCAGGGAAATGCAGAAACACTCCACTAGCCCCACCAGTAAGACCCCAGCTCAGAACCAGGTAAGCTGCCAGACCCCTACCAAACAGTGAGAATGATAATATGTGAAATAGTTACCTTAATGAAAATGAAAAGCACATTAAAGACAACAGAATTCAGGTTATACAAAACTGATAATCCTGGTTCCAAAGGAAATATGATAAAACATTCTTCTCTTTTCTCCATAGAGAAATGGTGACTAAGGATAGGAATTGTCAAATAACACAGTCAATTGAAGAGAACTTCTGTTTGTTTAACTTACCTATTTTTCTTTATTATAATAAAGGGTTCTATTGGTTAGGAAGTGATAGTGTTATAAAAACAAAAAGAATCAAAAGTGATAGCAGAGAATTATGAAAAAAGAGTAAACAGCTTGGAAAAAGAAACAACTGCTTACAAATAGAATTGGTCAAATGGAAAAGAAAATACAAAAATTTGCTGAAGAAAACAGCTCCTTAAAAAGTACAACTAGCTAAATAGAAAAGAAAGTACAAAAGCTAATTGGGAAAAAGAACTCAATAAAAGTTGGAATTGGGCAAGTGATTTAATGAATCTATGAGATATCAAGAATCAATAGAGCAAATTCAAAAGAATGAAAAATGGAAGAAAATGTAAAATACCTTAGGGAAAAACAAATGACCTAGAAAATAGATCCAGGAGAGACAGTAGTAGAATCACTTGGCTACCTGAATGCCACAATCAAAAGGAGAAGCAGGATAGCACTTTCCAAGACATTATCAAGGAAAGCTATCTTGATATCTTGGCACCAGAGAGCAAAATGGGTCTTAGAAGAATCCACTCATCACCTCAGGAAAGAGATCCCAAAATAAAAACTCCAAGGAACATTATAGCCAAATTTCCAAACTATCAAGTCAAGGAAAAAAATATTGCAAGTGTCCAGAAAGCAACTATTTATATATCAGGGAGCCACAATCAAGGTTGCACAGGATTTAGCAGTTGAAACATTAAAAGACTGAAAGGCATGGGACATGATATTCTGGAAGCCAAAGAAGCTAGGACTACAACCAAGAATCACTTACCCAGCAAAATCAAGCATAATATATCAAGAGAAAAAATTGTCATTCAATCAAATAGAAGAATTTCAAGCTTTCCTAAGAAGATAAGAATTCAAACAAAAATTTGATCTCCAATGTCAAGACCCAAGAGAAGCATAAAATAGGTAAGAAGGGAAAAGATAAAAAGAAGGGAATCGAAAAATCTAAACTGTTTACATCTGCACATGGGAAGATGATATTTGTAGTTCTTTAAACTTGTTTTCACTAATGATACAGCTAGAAATAATATACATAGAGGGTGCTGGTATAAGGTAAATTTGATGGAATATCATAAAAAATTAAGGGATGAAAAAGAGGAATACACTAGATATAGAAAGAAGGGTGAGGGAGAATGGGGTAAATTATTTCACATGAAGAGGCACAAAAGACCTATGACAATGGAGGGAAAGATGGGAGAATGGGCAATAGGCATTGTTTGAACCTTACTCTCATCAGTATTGGCTCAAAGAGGAAATAATACAGTCAACTGAATATAGAAATCTATCTTACCTGACGGGGAGGTGGGAAGGGAGGAGATTAAGTAAAGTGGTGGAGTGACTGACATAAAGGAGGACAGATTTGAGAAAGTGGTAGGCAGAAGCAAAACGCTGATAAAGAGGGAAAGGGAGAAAGGAAATAGAGAACAAACAGGAGGAAAAATAAGAGAGAGGGAAACACACAGTTAACAATCCCAGTTGTGAATGTGAAAGGGATGAACTCTCCCATAAAATGCAAACTGATAGCATTGTGGATTAAAAAAAAGAATCCTATAATATGCTGTTTACAAGGAAAACACTTGAAGCAGAGGGACACACATAATAAAGGTAAGGGGCTGGAGGAGAATCTATTATACTTCAGCTGAAGTATAAAACAGGGGTAGCAATTCTGATTGAAAATAAAGTAAACATATTTAATAAAAAAAGAGACAATGAAGGAAACTGCATCTTACTAAAAGGTATTGTATACAATGAAGCAATATCAGTACTAAAGATATATGCACCAAACATCTGAAATTCTAAAACGAGAAGATAAATGAGTTACAGAAAGAGACAACAGAACTGTACTAGTGGGGGATCTCAACTCTCCCCTCCCAGAAGTAGATAAATCCAACCAAAAAAAAAAACTAAGGTAGCAAATACAGTATTAGAAGTTAGATATGACAGACCTTTGAAGAAAACAAAATGGGAACCAAAATAAATACACCTTTTCCCAGAAGTACATGGCAACCACACAAAAACTGACCATGCAATAGGGTATAAAAATGTTGAAATCAAATGTAGAAAGGCAGAAATGTTCTTTTTCTGATCATAACACAATAAAAAATAAATTCAAAAAAGGGTCATGGAAACATACATTAAAATTAATTAGAAACTCACTAAATGGAGCAGCTAGGTGGCACAATGAATAAAGCACCAGCCCTGGAGTGAGAAGGACCTGAGTTCAAATCTGACCTCATACATTTAACACTTACTAGCTATGTGACCTTAGGCAAGTCACTTAACCCCAACTGACCTGCAAAAAGACAAAAAAAGAAAGAAAAAAACAACTAAAGAATCCTAAAGAATAAGTGAGTTAAAGAACAAATCAGAAAACATCAATAATTTCATTAAAGAGAATGACAATAATGAGAAAGCATACCAAATTTAAGGAATTAAGTCAAAGTAGTACTTATAGGGAAATTTATTTCTCCAAATTCTTACATCAACAAAATAAAAAAGAACAGAGCAATGAATAATGCATGCAACTAAAAAATGAAAAAGAACAAATTAAAAATCCCCAATTGAGAACCAAATCCAAGGTGATTTTAATATGATTGAAAAAAAATTATTGTGCTAATAAATAAATGTAGGCACTGGTTTTAAGGGGGAAAATAAGACAGATAAGCCATTTGATTAATTTGATTAAAAAACAGAAAGAAGAAAATCAAACATCCAACATCGAAAATGAAAAGGTTGAAAATCACCACCAATGAAGATATTGGAGAAATTATTAGCAAATATTTTGCCCAATTGTATGTCAATTAATTTGAAAATATGAGCAAATCAATGAATATTTACAAAAATATAAATTACTCATATTAACAGATCAGGAAATAGAATACCTAAATAACTCCATTTTAACAAAATGAATTGGACAAGCCATTAATGAATTACTTAAGAAAAAAACCCCAGAGCAAGATGGGTTCACAAGTGAATTCAACAAAACATTTCAAGAACAAATAGTTCCAATACTATATAAACTATTTGGTAAAACAGGCAAAGAAGGAGTCCTACCAAATTCCTTTTATGACATAAATATGGCACTGATACCTAACCCAGGAAGAGCTGAAACAGAGAAAGAAAATTATAGACCTAATTTCTCTAATGAATATCCATGCAAAAATTTTGAACAAAATACTAAGAAGGCAATTACAACAATATATCACAAGAATTAGGCATCATGACTAGATAGGATTTATACTAGGAACACAGAGTTGGTTCAATATTAGCAAAACTGTCAGTATAATTGACCATATAAATAACAAAAGCAATATAAATCATATTATTATCTCAATAGACGGTGAAAAAACTTTTGACAAAACACATCTACCTGAAATAATTAACAATATTAGCCAAATTTAAGGATAAAAGATAAATCCACAAAAAGCAACAATATTTCTTTATATGACCAACAAAATCCACCAGCAAGGGACAGAAAGAGAAATTCCATTTAAAAATAGGTATAGATGACATAAAATACTTGGGAGTATACCTGAGAAGACAATCCAAGAAAGTATATAGCCACAATTACAAAACACTTTTCACACAAATAATGTCAGATCTAAATAACTGAAAAAATATCAATTACTCATGGGTAGACCAAGCCAATGTAATAAAAATGACAATTCAGCTTGAACTAATTTACTTATTCAATGCCAGGCCAATCAAACTTCCAAAAATTATTTGATTCTGATTATGTGATTATGTGATTCTGATAGAGCTAGAAAAAAACAGCCAAAAAATCATCTGGAAGAACAAAAAATCAAGAATATCAAGGGAATTAATTTTTTAAAAAATACAAAGGAAGGGGACATAGCGATACCAGATCTCATATTATATTATAAAGCAGTAATCATCAAAATCCTCTGGTACTAACTAAGAAAAAGAGTGATGGATCAGTAGAAAAGATTAGGCACACAAGACATAGTAGTCAATTACCACATTAATCTAGTATTTGATAAATCCAAAGATCCCAGCTTTGGGAATAAGAATGCACTATTTGACAAAAACTGCTGGGAAAACTAGAAGACAATAAAATACAACCTATGTATAGTCCAACATCTGACACCATACACCATGATATGGTCAAAATGGATCCAAAATTTAGACATTAAGGGTGACACCAGAAACAAATTAAAAGAGCAAGTAATAGTCTACCTGTCAGATCTTTGGGGAAGGCAAGAATCCATGACCAAATAAGAAATGGCATTATGAAATGTAAAATAGATCATTCTGATTATATTAAACAAAAAAATCTTTTGTACAAACAAAACCAGGGTTAGAAAGGAAGCAGAAAGCTGGGAAATAATCTTTACATCAAGTGTCTCTGAAAAAGGTTTCATTTCTCAAGTATATAGAGAACTGAGTCAAATTTATAAGAATAAAAGTCATTCCCCAATCAATAAATGGTCAAAGGATATGAACCAGAAGTTTTTAGATGAAGAAATCAAAGATATGTATAGGCATATGAAGAAGTGCTCTAAATCACTATGGATTACAGAAATGTGAATTAAAACAACTCTGAGGTACCCCCTCATACCTATCAGATTGGCTAATATGGCAAAAAAAATTGAAAATGATAAATTTTGGGGAGGATGTGGAAAAATTGGGACACTAATACACTCTTGGTGGTTATGAACTGATCCATCCATTCTGGAAAGTGACTTGGAACTATACCCAAAGGGCAAACAAACCAGGCATATCCACCACATTGATCTAGCAATCCAATTGCTGGGTCTGTATCCCAAAGAGATCATTAGAAAGGGGGGAGGACCTACATGGGAAAAAAATATTTATAGTAGCCCTTTTCATGGTAGAAATATATTGGATATTAAGATGATGCTCATCAATTGAGGAATGGCTGAACAAACTGTGGCATATGAATGTAATTGGATACTATTGCTCAATAAGAGACGATGAGCAGGTAGATTTGAGAAAAACCTGGAATGACTTATATGAACTGATGGAAAGAGAAGCGAGCAGAACCAGGAAAACATTTTACACAGTATCAGCAACATTGTGTGATGATCAGTTATGAATGACTCAGCTCTTCTCAGCAACAGAATAATCAAGGACAAATATACAAAGGACTCTTCAAGGAATATTCTATTCACACTTAGACAAAGAACTGATGGACTTTGAATACAGATCAAAGCATATTTTTTCATGTACTTTATTATTTTTCATGTTTTTCTCCTTTTTTATCTATTTCTTCTTTTATCATTGTGACTAACATGGAAATAGATTTTACATAATAGCACATGTATAACCTATATCAAATTGCCTACCATTTTAGGAAGAGGGGA
>CM053597.1:143065328-143084224 GCA_028646575.1 Pseudocheirus occidentalis | reverse complement strand
TATTATTTATTTATATATATAATTATAACTGTAATTATATATATACATATATATATATAAAATCATGTACAACACTATTTTAAGGATTTTGGATTTTAAAAAACATATTCCTCTTAACACTGTTCTTCTTCTTCTTATTATTATTATTATCACTGCTACTATTAGTACCCTAAATTCTTACCACTTTCTAAAAATAGTCTGTCCTGATCCTCCTGGTTGTTAATGTTTTTTGCTTGATGAAATTGCTCAGAAATTTCTTGTATGTAAGTTATAGATGCTGAGCAGACTATATTCATAAGAACAAGGACTTTCATTTTTTTTACTTTGTTCCCTTGAACGTAATAACTACTTCATACATATTTGGTTTTTTGAATTTTATATTAAATTTTAAAGCATTTTCTTTTCATAATAATCATTAAAGGTAGGAAGAAGGTATATTATTTAAAAAAAACTGCTGAGAAAAAGGGACGGCATTCTGGCAGAAATTAACATTAGATCAACAACTTATACCATACACCAAAATAAGCTCCAAATGGATATGTGACTTTTATATAAAAGGTCACAACATAAACAAGTAAGAGGACCAAGGCGGGGGTGGGGCGGGGGGGAGGAATCTTTCAGATCACAAGAGATAAAATGGGTAGTTTTTATTATGTAGATTAAAATGGTTTTGTGCAAATAAATCTATAGTTGGATCTTGATTAGTGTGAATAATAAATCCTGTGCAGAAGTCACATGTATTCAAATTTGCACTATTCAAAGTTATAATTATGTAAAATATGGTAATTTGTTCCAGCCTAATGGAAATAAGGAGGACAAATTCGAATAATACAACCACTTTACAAGATTCATTATTTATACTAACAGGACCTAGCTACAATACTGGGTGGGTGGGGGGAGGAGATGGAGAACAGAAGGGAAACAAATGGAAGAAATATTAGTATCAAGTGTCTCTAATAATGTTCTCATGTTCAATATATATATATAAGAAATTGATTCAAATATATAAAGTTGAGAGCCTTTTCTCATAAATAAATGGTCAAATGATCTGGCAGCTATCAAATGAAGAAATCCAAGCTAACCAGAGCCATATTAAAAAAATATATTCCAAATCACTAATAATCAGAGAAATCCACTTACAAATATTCAATTGGCAAAATGACGAAAGAAGAAAAAACAAATGTTGGAGATGTTTTGAAAAAAAAAAACCCTTACATCACTGGTAGAGCTGTGAATTGGTCTGGCTGTTCTTGGAAATAATTTGGAACTATGCCCCCAAAGTTTCTAAAATATAGATTCCCTTTCCCTCACTTATATCCCTACTAGATCTGTACCCCAAAGAAATTCAAGAGGAAAAGGAGCTATTTGTACAAAAAATATTTAGAACAGCTCTTTTAATAGTAGCTCCAAACTCAAAAATACAGTGTCTTCATGCAGAATGCTAAATGCAATGTAGCAAATGAATGCAATGGGATATTATTGCACTTTAAGAAGAGCTTAAATGGATAGTTACAGAGGAAACTAGAAAGGCTTCTGTGTACTGATGCTAAGTGAAACAAGGAAAAAGCATGACAACAATTTATACAATAATAGCATAATAGAGAAAAACAACTTTGACAGATTTTAGAACTTTAATGAATGCAATAATAAACTATGAGTCCAAAAGAAAGACATACTCTACTCACCTTCTGGCAGAGAGGTGATCAAATTATAATTCAAGAAGAGATATACATTTTCAGACATGGCTAAAATACACATTTGTTTTGCTGGACTATACATCAATATATTAAAAGTTTCATTTTCATTTTTGTTTTTAAATTTTGTTGGGGTGAGTAAAACACCTGCCCTGGAGTCAGGAGGACCTGAGTTCAAATCTGGTCTCAGACACTTAACACTTACTAACTGTGTGACCTTGGGCAAGTCACTTAACTCCAATTTCCTTGCCCTTCCCCCTCCAATAAAAAGAAAAAAAATTGTTCAATAGGATTTGTGTGAAATACTGACCAAAAAGAAAGACTATGTTATGCTACGTTATACCACATTTGTTTTTATATATTTTATTGCTATACAGTGGTGTTGCTCTGAATTAAAATTCACACAAAACCACATTGATAAAGAAGAATGGTAAGAATATGTTACATCTCCTTTCTACTAAAAATGGCATTTCAATTCATTGTCTTGATCAAATAGAACTACTAATGATATCAATGTTGTTGGTAATGAATGGGGAACATTTATAGAAAAAAGCAATTAAGTACACAGGATTTTAAGTGGACACCATATATATTTTTAAATCATTATACTCTGAAGACTAGAAATAATTTTTAAGATAATTCTCTAAAATGAAATCATATTATCTCTGACAAATGAAAAATTTGTACATAAATGTATAATGTGTATAATGCTTATTGACATAATATAAAGAGGTTAATGATTTACATTTGGTCACATAACAAGTCAGGGACAAAATTGGGACTAGAATCCAATACATACTCAAGTAAAATCTGCTGCTGTGTTTAACAACAGATTCTCTTTCTCTTTGTTGCCAGGAGTTTAGGACACTCTGGGACTGAGGGAAAAAGGGAGACCCAGATGTTCTCGCCTCAGATTTCCTTTCTATATTCCACTATTGTGGGGGTGGCTACAAGGAGAAATAAGTTTTTCTGTTTCTGAGGGGGATATTTTAGAGCATCAAGAGGTTGCTTTGGGGTTGGTGTATGACAATTTGTGGTTTGGGAGACTGGCAGAGGGCCAGTGTAGAAGGGAAGTCAGCAGTTTAGAAAGAAGTATGTTCTTGGTGTGTATTCATATGAGAAAGAACAGACCCTGGTGTCCCTAAGGAAGAGAGGGCAGGGAGATGAGATGTGAAGGGTGCAAAAGATATCCCAGGCAAAATGACTTGCTTCATGACACTGAAAAACATGGTAAACATTTAATTTATGTCTTTATATTGTAGAGTATGAAATACATCCTTGAGTTCTGAAGGAATTTGTAGATATAGTTATGAAAGCACTCATTGAAATCTTGGAAAAATTGTATAAAATAGGATAGGTGCTAGAATGAAGAAGGGAAGGGAAGGTGAATGAAGAAAGGGAAAGGAGAAAGAAAGAAAAGGAAAAGATTTACTAAAGATTCACTTTTTATGTGCCAGGCAGCTTAGGTGGCCCAGTGGATAGAGTGCCAAGTCTGGAGTCAGGAAGACATGACTTTAAATCCAGCCTCAGATATTTAGTAGCTATGTGACTGTGGGGCAAGTCACTTAACCCTGTTTGCCTCAGTTTCCTCATCTGTAAAATGAGCTGGGGAAGGAAACTGAAAAACATTTGAGTATCTTTGCCAAGAAAACCCCAAATGGGGTCACAAAGAATTGTGAAGACTGGACAATTACTAGACCCTAGCAGACAGAAGTGAAGAAAATACTCCAGATGAGGCAAACAATGTCAGAGTATAAGGAGCAATATCACCTTGCTAATCCTTAAGGCTCTGCCACTTTTGATGAACCCCAAAATGAAATTAGTGGGTTTTTTGGCTGCCAATTCACATTTCTGATACATAGTGAACATACAATTCACTAAAAAAGCACTCAGATCTGTTTTTAGAACAAATATTTTCTAAAAATACCTTTCCTAAATTGTACATGAAAAGCTGATTTTTTTGGTACCCACATGGAACTAAAAAGTTTGGGAACTGCTTTAGAGTGGCCAGACCCATCTGAATCCTAACTCTGTCATCCAGGGTGTTTGCTAACCCTTCTAGCTTAGTGTCATCTTCAAATGTGATGAGCATTCCATCATCCACACCTTTATCCAAGTCAGGCAAAAATGCTAAATAGCATAAGGTTAAGCACAGATGACTGGAATAATCCTCTAGGACTTCCTGTCAAGTTCCTGTCAATGACACTGACATTGACCACTAATGATTAGTCTAGACATCAAATGGTTTTGAATTCATCTATCTTTTAGCCTACATTTCCCCCTCTTCTCTTTAAGAATAGAATGGGATGCTTTATCAAGAGATGTCATAGTAATTTGAGAATTGATTAGCTTTCTGGTATTTGTAGTTGGGAGGCAGGGGTGAAGAAAGAAAAAAAAATGCCCTCTAAGCCTCAAGAGAGATGTGAAAATTAATATAACCTTTGAGTCAGAAGGTATAATTGAGTCATACCCTAAAATTTTTAAAGAGAAAATAGTCTTTTTGAGAGAGATTCAGAGGAAGGAAATTGAGCCTTTCGCTGCTTATACTCATCTGCTGAGTTCTCCCTCTTTTGTCTCACAGACTTTAAGAAACACTAGCTGCAGGGAGACTCAGGAAAGGTCTCATGTGGGACATGGCATCTGAGCTGATCTTTAAAGGAAACAAAGGATTCTAAGGTCCAGAGGTGAGGAGGTGATGCTTTTTAGAAAAGGGAGAGAGCCTTTAAAAGAGAATGTGTGTGTATACCGACATATACATACACAAACATACAAATATATGTATGTATTCTGTATATGTCTGTGTGTATATGTACATGTATGTGCATATATACACAAATATACATACATACATATATATATATGAAAGCTGCTTTAAGTAAAGCAAAGAGTACATGAAAGGAAGTAATGTATAGGACTAGAAAACTAGAAATAGAAAATTTATAAAGAATGTGAAAATAATGATTAGTGCATTTGATATAAAAGGTATATACCAATAAACAAAATATTTCTTACTGGGGAATAAGAGATGTTTTTGTGAAGAAGGTAGTGTTTGAGTTGACTCTTGAAACTTGAGTCAAATTTCAAGAGCAATAAATATGTGCATGTTGGGGGCAGGATGAAGGCAAGCAAGCAGCATTCTATGTAGAGAGAATTTCACGGCTATTGTCACAGAGGTAGACAAATATAGTATGTATCTGGGAAACGTAAGGCGAAAGAAGGGAACAAGATCAGATTGTGGAGGCGGTGGGATGACAGGCTGCTTTAGTAACATAAGTGATGTAGAGAAGCCATTATAGTTGTAAAAAATGTAAGAGGTAAATTTGAGGGAAGAAACACTGAAGGCAAAATGACTGGTTAAGAGAATCCAAGGTAGTGAAGAGTCAAATTAAAAGGGTCATCATAGTAGGAATGAAAAAGAAGACTGATGTTTAAGATATAGAATCAGTGGGGATTAACAATTAATTGGATGATAGAGGCAAGGAAAAAGGAGGAAACAAATCACATTTGATATAGTAGATTAGTGCTACAGAAAAGAGGTAGAGTAAAAAAAATGATAAATGCATTCACTTTTTAAATCATTGGTATTGAAACTATTCAATACAGTTCTAGAATGTTTTAAAACTCTTTAGAACTCATTGGTAAACCTACATGATATAGTTTTAATCATTTCAAACTAAAGAATTTCCCTTCCTTCTAATGAAAATTATGAGGTCGATTTATTTAGTTAATGCTAAGCTTTCCTTAAGATCAGTTATTGTCATAATTCATTTTGTCCCTACAGAATGCTGAAAGGATCTTAGTTATCCCAGCATACAAAATACACATTCATTTTAGAGCCAAGAAAATTGAGGTCCAAAATGGGGAAATGGTTTGCCCCCAAAAAACCTTTTGGTTAGTAAATGACAACATCTGAACCAGATGCTCATCTTCCCCTGATTCTTGTGATTCTATCTTATTCTATCACAATCTCCCTAACATTTAGCCAACTAATACATCTTCAAAAAAGGGAAGAAGCTTATACAAAGTTCTGAATAAGCTCATCAAGAAAACTCAACCCTCCAAATTGTTTCTTCTGAACACCTACTTTAAAAATTAAGGATACATTTGCTTCACTTCGACCTAGAATTCTTTGAAGACTTTGGTGGACAATATCTGTACCTGTTCAGTGGAGGATTTGTATTGGCTGTATCAGTAAAGGAGTTGTATTTAGTTGTCATCAGTGTTTTTCAAGCTACTTCCTTTTATTTTTTTTCCTTTTGAAATCTCTGCCAAGCACACTCTTCAACAGACACTAAAATAATTTGGGTATTTGACATTCTATCCAAAATTTCTATGGAAATATGCCAGATTTGACATCTGTGAGAAAGTGGGTAATTTTTATTACCCACAGAGAGCAAAGGCTTAGTCTGATATTTTGCTACCTCCACACATCTCCTTAGAGAGAGTTGCTACTAGAAGACAAATAACAAGAAAACAGATGAAAAAATAGAGCTAAAGAAAGTTACTTAACCATTTTACTATGGCCAGGAAGTAATAGAAATTCTTAACACAGGAACAGGCCATGGCAAAAGAAGCATGGCAGATATTTTAAATGTACAAACATCTTTTTATTACTACCACAATATTATGTCTCAAACTCTGATTTTACTAAATTTCAAAATGATTGCTTGTCTTCCCTTTCCCTATACTTAGTTTTAACTGTAAATTTTTATTTTTTATTTTCTCTGCAGCTTATGTTATGGGTTCACTTCATACCATGGGTATATTTTTAAACTCATAAAATATTACTATTCATAGAGAGCTAAGAATTAAAACCTCTATTTTAAACATTATGTCATGTCTTTAAAATAAAATGAAGCCTATCTTCACAGATATACCTACCAAATGGACAGATTCAATTTACTAAAATGGTTATCAAGATTTTACTCAGACCATCTTCTACACCCAAAAATACCTAGCATAATACCAGTATAATAAAGTAGGTTCTTAGGAAATGTTTGTTGATTTATTGATTGAACCTCATATAAATTAACTGTTAAGGAGGCATCAGCTTCTGCAAATATGACAAACATCTAATTGTATCTCAGTGTCTGCCACTTTTCAGGGGGTGCGTAAAAGAGGGGCAAGGGAAGTTGGGCATGAGGTGATGCAAATGTGTTTTTACTGATGTTAAGAAGTCCAGGCATGAGGAAATTCTGTCTCCTAATACAGATCAGCAACTACCCTGCAACTAAAATTTTCGTTTTTGTTGTCACTGGTAAGTTATAAGTGACTAGTCCTGACAGCTATATTAGGTGTCAAAGACAGGTTTTGAAAGTTTGTTTTCCTGAGGCCAGCTCTCTGTCCACTACTCCATATTACCTATTGGGCTGCCTGCACAGAGTAGGTGATTAATGAATTCTTGGCCCTCCTTTTCCCAAATGAGAACAAAAACATATAACTATTAGTACTTTGGGGGGGGGAGAAATCTCCTTCTATGCACCATTATATTCTCTAAGTCAGCCAAGTTAATAGATATCCACTCACAGAGACAGTTATTCAATATGTCAATAGGGTTCCAAGTTAAAAGTGATTTAAAAAAATACTGCAATAATACTTTTATACTCCAATGGTCTAAAATTTCTGTGATTTCATCAGTGCAGATACTCCTTCTAGTGATGCAAACCATTACTCTACTAGTCCTAGGAGACAGTTTTGATGAATTATAGTGGCCAAAAAAAAAAACCTCATCATGTATTTGTTGGCTAACCTTTGTGGGACATGCTTCTCTGGAAGCTCTCAAACAGTTTATCATGAAGGCTTGGGTTTAGGTCTTTTCAGTTTGGCAGGATCAGATAAAGTTTGAACTCTGTCATACCACCATGAGGCATTAAATGGGGGGAAAAATCTATTTTGCAGTTTGACAAATGATTATTCAACTGTTACTCGGAGCAAAAGAATGCTGCAGTCATAGAATGCCTAGATTTTAGCAAATCATGGTGAAGATTTTCATACGTTACCCTTACATAAAAGATAAAGGATGTAGAATAAATGATAAGGTAGCATAGAAGATAGAATTCAGGATATGGATTTAGGAAAAGCTGAGTTTAAATCCTGCCTCAGATATTATTAGCTACCTCACCTTTGCAAGTCATTTAATTTCTGTCTAATTATTTCCTCATCTATAAAATGAAATAATGATAGCACCTAACTTCCATGGTTGTTGTGAGAATAAAATGAGAGATATTGGTAAACCTTTTCTTAAATTTATTTTTAGTTTATGACATTCATTTCCACAAGTTTTTGAGTTACAAATTTTCTCCCCATTTTTCCCCTATGCCCCACCTGAAAATAGAAAGCTTACTTAATACCCCTTCCCATAACCTATTCTCTCTTAAATCCTCCCCCATGCCTCCTCTAACTTTCTAGCAGGCCATACCAGTAGGCCAAGATGGATTTCTACATCCCAGTGTCTGTATATCTTATTTTCCAGTTGCATTAAATTATTTTTTAACAATTGTTTTTAAAACTTTGATATCCAGATTCTTTCCCTTCTTCCCTTCTCACCCACTCCCACTGGGAAGATAAGCAATTCAGCATAGGTTGGATCTGTGTAGTTACACAAAATGTTTCCATAATAGATATGTTGCAAGAAACTAACTATATTTCCCTCCATCCTATCCCACCCCCCACTTATTCTATGTTCTACTTTGACCCTGTCCCTTTTGAAAAGTATTTGCTTCTAATTACCCTCTCCTCCAATCTGCCCTCCTATCATCCTCCCTTTTGTCCCCTTCCCCCCTACTTTGCTGTAGGGTAATATGACCAATTGATTGTGTGTGTTACTTCCTCCTTAAGCCAAATATGAGAGTAACATGGATCCATTCCTTTTCATCTTCCTGCTCTTCCCCTTCATTTAACAGTTCTCTCTTGCCTCTTTTATGTGAGATAATTTACCCTATTCTATCTCTCACTTTCCCCTTCTCTCATTATATTCCTCTCTTACCTCTTTATTTTTTTAGATATCATCCTTTTCTATTCAACTGATCCTATATGCCCTATGTCTACGTATACATGTACACATATATAAACATACTCATGCATGTATTTTTTCAATTCTGAAAAATTTATTTCAAATCCACCAGCTCCACATTGTTCTGCAAACATTAAGCAGTTTCTTCTTTCACGACATAGTCTTTTTTGAGTGGCCCCAGGAAAGCTTTCTTCTCCTCCACAGTCTGGAACCAACTGTGACCAAATTTGGAGGTAGTGTCAATGAACTTCAGGTCAATCTTCTCCACATTTAGTCTGTACCAGGTGAGCCTTGTGCAGGGTGAGGACTCGCTTCTTTGTCCCAACTGCACAGCCTTTTTACATTATGAAGTCATTGGTCACTTCACCATAGTGGATGAAGCCTCCCAGAGGGTTGATGCTCTTGTCAGACACATCATAATCAGTGACGCATTGTTCTTGATCAGCTTACCATCCTTGATCTGGAAGCCCTGGCCAATCTTATAGATCTTTTTGTTGATCTCAGTGCAATGGTGGTAGCCTTTCTGACCAGCTCGAGCCACAGAGAAGGCCACATGGGCAGGATGCCAAGCTCCAATACATGCCACCTTACACAGACCTCAGTGGGTTTTTTGGAGCAGTTTCTTTGTGTGCCAATGGCTGGTGATACCTTTGTAACCCTTCCCCTTGGTCACTCCAATGACATCAATCATCTTGTCCTGCCCAAACACAGTGGACACAGGCACCTGCTGCTCCAGTTTCTCACGGGCTCAGTCCAGCTTTTCTGCTACACTGCCGCCATTCACCTGTATCTCCATGAGGTGAGACTTCTGCCTCAGAGGGAGCAGGCGCATCTGGGTGTGGGCAATAACACGAATCACCTGGCAGTACTTCTTCATTCTGCTGAAGTCTTTCTCCAGGTGCTTTTTGCCATCATCGTCCTGCCACTTCTTGCAGTACTTGGTGAAGGCCTTCTTCATGGACTTATGCCAGTTCTTATAGAATCGCCTCTTACATTCATCACTGATATGCTCAGCAAAGATGGTTTTGAAGCTGCGTAGGCCCCGTGGGGTCTGCACATAGCCTGCAATGCCTACAGTGACCATGGGGGGTGTCTCCACAATAGTGACTGCCTCTACTATTTCCTTCTTGTTGACCTTTGAGCCAGGCCTGTCCACCTCTCCAACAATGTGGGTCATGCCCACCTTATAACCAGAGAGGCTGTCAGATGGATGGGCTTGGTGGGGTCATCTTTGGGGAAGCTCTTCACCCTTCCCCAGTTCCTGCTATTTCTCTTTTGAGGCAGAAAGCCCAGAGACCCATGCCTGGGAGCAGAGAACTTCCTGTGGGACGTGTTGCTGTAGCTATACTACCTCTGGCTGCCACTGAGGCGAGTTGTGAGAGCTCACATATGTATTTATATATACATACACCCTCCTATATAAATATATATATATGTGTGTGTGTGTGTCTGTGTGTGTGTGTATACATACATATACACACATATTCCTTTCAACTATCATCCTACTGAGAAAAGTCTCATGAGTTATAATTATTGCTTTTTCATGTAGGAATATAAATAGTTTAACTTTGATAAATTTCTTATGATTTCTTTTTCCTGTTTACCTTCTCATGCTTCTCTTGCTTCTTGTATTTGAAAGTTAAATTTTCTGTTCATCTCTATTGTTTTCATCAAGAATGTTTGAAAGTCTGGGGTGCCTAGGTGGTGCAGTGAATAGAGCACCACCCCTGGAGTCAGATGGACCTGAGTTCAAATCTAGCTTCAAATACTTAACAATTACTATCCATGTGTCCTTGGGCAAGTCACTTAACCCTGATTGCCCTCCAAAAGGCAAAAAAAAAGAGAGAGAGAGTTTTTTAAAAAAGAATTCTTGAAAATCCTCTATTTCATTGCATGACCATATTTCTCCTGAACCATTACATTCATTTTTGCTGGTAGGTGATTTTTGGTTTTAATCCTAGCTCCTTTGACCTCTGGAATATCATATTCTAAGCCCTTTGATACCTTAATGTAGAAGCTGCTAGATCTTGTGTTATCCTGATTATGTTTCCACAATATTCAAATTGTTTCTTCCTGGCTGCTTGTGATATTTTCTCCTTAACCTGGGAACTCTGGAATATAGCTGTGATATTCCTAGGAGTTTTCTTTTTGGGATCTCTTACAAGAGGTGATCAATGAATTCTTTCAATTTCTATTTTGCCCTCTAGTTCTAGACTATCAGGGAAATTTTCCTTGAGAATTTCTTGAAGGATGATTTCTAGGTTCTTGTTTTTTTAATCGTGGCTTTCAGGTAGTCCAATAATTTTTAAATTATCTCTTCTGGATCTATTTTCCAGGTCAGTGGCTTTTCCAATGAGCTATTTCACATTGCCTTTTATTTTTTTCATTTGTTTGGATCTGTTCTATAGCATCTTGATTTCTCATAAAGTCATTAGCTTCCATTTGCTCCAATCTAATTTTGAAGGAATTATTCTTTTCAGTGAGATTTTTATATTCCTTTTCCATCTGGGCAGTTCAGATTTTTAAGGCATTCTTCTCCTCCTTGGCTTTTTGGGCCTCTTTTGCCAGTTGATTTAATCTATTTTAATGTATTATTTTCTTCAGTATTTTGAGGGGGGTCTCCTTTTGTAGGCTCTTGACTCACTTTTCATGATTTTCTTGCAACATTATCATTTCTCTTCCCAGTTTTTCCTCCACTTCACTTATTTGATTTTCAAAACCCTTCTTGAGCTTCTCCATGGCCTATAGCCAATTCATGTTTTTTTCTTGGAAGCTTTTGATGAAGGAGTTTTGCCTTTGTTGACTTCTTCTGGTTCTGTGTTTTGATCACTTTTGTCCCACCCCAAAAAGGATTCTATGGTCTGATTGTGCTTCCTCTGCTTGCTCATCTTGCCAGACAATTACTTGACTTTTGATCTCTGCTTACAGAGTAGAGAGCTTTGCCCCAAATTGCTGGGGTTTCTGCATATGTTGTCAGAAGTCTTGTGAGGGCACCTTCTCTACAGACACCCTAAGCTCTGGCATATTGCCACACACCCCAAGACCATGGACCAAGACTGTGACCCAGATCCAAGCAAATCAAAGCAAGTGTGATTACCCTCTGGATGGTTGTTTGGTGCCCCTATGAGCTGCAGGTCAGGAGCTCCAAGCAGCCACATAACAACGGCTGTATCCACTGTGCCCCTCCACCTCTTGCCCAGGGGGCAAGTTTAGACCATGCTCTTCCATGACCCAGTTCCAGCATACCTCCCCACTGACCTTTTACTTTATCTTTCACATTTATGGGTTGAGAAGTCTGGAAACTGTCACAGTTGCACTTATTCCCTTTCCTGAAGTCTCCTCTGGCCAGTCTGGGCCACTGGTTGGGGCCACCCTGGGGCTAGAACCACATGGCTTACATGGGACTCCCAGTTTGGTGCAATAGGCCCTTCTTGTTGGCCTGCCAGGATGCCTTCAGTGGGAGATTTATTTCTCTCTGTCACTTTGTGGGTTCTGTAGCTCTAAAATTTGTTTAGACTCATATTTAATAGGTATCGCAGGTGGTAGTTGGGGGAGCTTACATAATTTCCTGCTACTAATCCACCATCTTGACTCTGCCCTATTGGTAAATGTTTTGTTGTTGTTGTTGTTGTTTACTGATTCCAGTTGTGTTCAACTCCTCACGACCCCATTTGGAGTTTTCTTGGCAAAGATACTTGGAGGGATTCACATCCCTTCTCTGGCTCATTTTATACATGAGGAAACTAAGGCAATCAATGTTAAGTGACTTTCCCAGGAACACACAGCTAGTACAGGACTGAGACTCAGTTTGAATTTGAACTCAGGTCTTGATGATTTCAGGCCCAACACAGTATCCACTATGCTACCTAGCTATCCTTAAAAACCTTAAGGCTCTATATAAGGACTGGTCATGATGATGATGATGATGCTGCTGCTGCTGCTGCTGCTGCTGATGATGATGATTAATTGATGATGATGTAGTTATATGAATTTGTAAATTAATTGTCTACTCAGAAAGAACTCGATTGGCATGTTCTGGGGACCATCATCGGCCCTTCACTATTTTATAATTTTAAGAAATATTTACTCAATTTTTCAGATTTTTATTTGACGGAGTCAAAATCCAACTTTCTAAGATTTTAAGTTGCAGAGAATGTGGAATTCTATAATTCTAAAACCAATTTCCTCACCTGGATTTTCCCTGTATCAGTGAAGTCTCAGGTCTAGTCCCTATCCTCATTTTTTATGAACTTAGGTTCAATGCTCTTTTGACTATATAGCAACCAAAAAGTTGATGTGGGCTCTGGCTTCATTAGCAAAATTAGTGACTAGGCAAAAAGGAGGTAGTAATATTCTTATACTCTCTCATGGTCAGAGCATGTATGGAGTATTATGTTCAGCCCTGGATGCCACATTGTAGGATTGATGCACTGCTAAGCTAGAGCATTTCCAGGGGAAGTTGATCAGTATGGTAGGTTGCCTCAAGATCGTTCCAGAAAGAAAACTGATTGAAGGAAGTTGGCATGTTTACCCCGAGAAAGAGAATCCATAAGAGTGCAATGCAAGTTGACAAAAGATATGTGAGAAACAATCACATGAAAAGGTTAGATTTGTTGTACTTGAACATCAAGAATTATGAGTAAATGGTAGAATTTTTTTAAAAAAATCAGATTAGGCTTGCCTTAACCAAAAAATAAATAAATAAATAAATAAAAATTAAGGCTATTAAAAACAATAGGGCATAACTAGAAAGGCTCTTAGAGGGAGTTTAGTCCAACCTTGCAAAATTTTTTATTCTGACCTTAAGAAATAAAATAAGCATTTCCATAAAAAAGTAGAATAGAAAAAAGATGATTCCACATGAAAGTGTAAATTCATTACATAAAACTTGCTTTTCCTTTAAATATATAATAAAAATATCACATAATTCTTTTTACCCTTCCCCCTGCCCTAGAAATTTCGACCATTAGACACAAATATGTATTTTATATATGTATAAATATGTACACATACATACATATGTATATATACACATGTGTATATAGATGTATACATATGCACATACAGAAATGTGTGCATGCATACATGTAGGTATATATAAGTGTAGGTATATGAATGTGTGTATATATTTATGTAAAACCATGCTATACATACTTCTATTTATCAGTCCTTTCTCTGGATGCAGAGAGTATCTTCATAGGTTTTTTTTGTAGTTAATTTGGGTATTTAAAATCATCAAAATGACTTGGTTGCTCAAAATTGTTCTTGAAATAGTATTGATGTTATTGAATACAATATTCCACTGGTGCTGCTCATTTTTCAAATGAGGAAACTGAAGTCTTAAAGAAGTTCAGAGACTTTTGTGAGCTTGTAATAAGTAGCTAATCTAGGATTTGAAGTTACGTTTTCTTGACTCCAAATACAGTTCTTTTCCAGGTATTAATAGAATCCTTCTTCAAATCTTCATGTCTTCAATATTTGATTACTAATTTGGAAGGAATACCATAGATACTATTCTTGCTCACGTATGAGTTAGGCTAGATGACTGATATTTTAGCTGACTACTGTAGGTGACTACATTATCTCTAAGGATCTCTTCCAACTCTGTGAAATTCCGTCTGAGAGAGGTGATGTATCAACAAGTTCATACAAAGTTGCATATGACTGATATGAGATTATTTCTATCAAAGAGGTTTGGATAGGAGACAGACAAGTGGGCAACTGCAGGGCACAGAAATTGCCAGATGTATACAGATATACGTATATGTATACAGATATAAATGTATACAGATATCTGGGACTTCAGACAAACTTTACCTGCTTCACAATTTTGCCCAGGATTTGGCCTTCATATAACAATCGAGTAAGAGATTGTACAAGTAAAGTAAAGTAAAGTAAAGTAAAGTAAAGTAAAGTAAAGTAAAGTAAAGTACAAGATGTTATTTTCTTGATGCTCTTGGCAGGTGCTAGGTTCTATATTTTACATGTCAAACAAGTTGAAGCACGGGGAAGGGAGTTCAGAATGAAATGGTAAAGTTCCTCAGTTTTTTCTAATTATTGGTTAGGAACACCAAAGCAAAACAAAACAAAACAGCAGACGTTAATTTGAGATCTACCCTAATGTTCAGTAGTCTGTGATTGTAGTTTATTTTATAAATGCTAAATAAAAAATATCTTTAAGAACTTAAGTTTCTGATTGACCCCCACTCATCATGTATTCCTTTATGCTATAGTATTCTATCTAAATAAATATTTTGTATTTCTTATAAAGAGGTATATTATTTTAATTCAAGGAAAAAGTTTGCTACATGCAAAGCACCATGTGAGACACTATAGACACAAAATGAAAAGTGACACATTCTTTTTTCTCAAAATTCTTTACACCTAGTAGAAGGTATGAGACATGTGAAGAAATAATTATAAATTAGACAATGATTGCATTTATAAGATAGTTTAAACTAAGTGTTATTAGCTGATTCATGGAGGAAATGACACCTAAACAGAACTCTGAAGTGAAAGAAGATTTTGAAAAGGAAAAAATATATAAGAATAGTTCAATGCAGAGATGAGGAATGTGGGTGCAAATACTGAGAGGCTAGAGTGGTCAAGAGAAGAGAAGGGCACAGTGAACAAGTGAATGTGGCTACAGCCTAATTCATCTAAAGTAGAATAGCATGAAATATGACTAAGGAGGCAGGATGAAGTTAGATGATAAGATTGTGAAAAGCCAGCTAAATTATTCATATTATCATCAGTGGTCAATGGGGAGCCACTGGAAGGTTTTGATCAGAAAAATAACACTATTAGAGCTTTGCATTAGGATATTTGCTTTGGGACTGTTGTAAAGGATGGATTAGAAACAGGAAAAGCTACAATTGGGGAGACTAGTTAAGAAACTATTGGAATAGTCCAAATGAAAGGTGTCTAAACTAAGGGGGTAACGGGGGGAGTAGAAATGAGATTAAGGACACCAGGCACATAGGAGAGCTACAACAGAAAAAAAAATAGCCTTAACCTAAACAGATGCCTGGGATGAGGAACTGAAGATACAGGGAGAAAAAAACACAAAGGAAAATAGGGATGCCATAAAGAAAAAAAGGTATTAAGAGGAAGGTATGTTGTACAGGGAAGGTGGTAAATTGTATTTGGTACCTGTTACATGTGAGGTAACTAGGAAACATATGGAAATGTGAGAACAATGGCATAGAGAAGGGGCTGTGATGAAACCATTGATTTGAGAGTTCTTGTTATAGAATTGGTCACTAAAGCAGTAGAATTGTATGAGATCTCCAAAAAGAGAGGAGAGCTAAAACACAACTTGGCAGGACAACCACATTTAAAAAGTAGGGAGGAAGAAGAACTACTAAAGTGATAGTTTGCTTCCAATCTCATAAAGTGTTTTCTTTATAACAACCCCAGGAGGTAGTTACTCAAGGTGCTATCATCACTCCCATATTACAGATGAGAAAACTGTGACTCAGAGTTTAAATGGTTTACAGATAATCACACAACTACTCTGATGTAAAATTCAAATTTAAGCCTCCAGACTCTAAGTCCTGTACTATTCCTACTAATCCATGTGGCCCAGGAAGGAAAACTTGACTCTTTCTAATAAAAAGTATTAACCTAGGAAAGACTGCAATACATTATTCATCAATAATTACAGTTTTATAAAATATTGAGCCCTTTTTTGCAAGTTCTAAACATATGGCATTCTTCAAATACTTTCTGAAATAATGACCACTAAGTGGCTTAGTGGACAGAGTATTGGAGTCAGGAAGACTTGAATGCAAATCTTTTCTCAGACACTTGCTAGCTGTGTGAACTTGGGAAAGTCACTCAGTCCCTACTACCTCCAAAAAAGGAAGAAACAAAGAAAAAGAAAAGGAAAGGAAAGAGAAAAGGAAAGGAGAGAAAAGGAAAAATGAGAGGGGAGGAGAGGAGAGGAGAGAGGAAAGAAGCGGAGGAGAGAAGGGGGAGGGGAAGGAAGGGGAGGGGAGGGGAGGAGAAGGGAGGGGAGAGGAGGAGAGGGGAGGGGAGAGGAGGGGAGGAGAGGAAAGAGTTTCTTACTAGAAGATCTTTTGTCCATGTGGCTTTCAACAACATGAACATAAAGCACTGGAACCTGTTTCCTGCAGGTTCCTAAGCCAGACACTGATTTCTGTTAACAATCCCCAGATGGACTAGTCTCATTAAACACTCTTTTGTGGCTCTATATCCTCACATTAAACTCTAGAAAAATGAAGATCTCAATCTGATTCTTTCCTCATTTCTTTTGTTCTTAGGAGAACTCAAGAACACAAACCTTTATTAGGGTCAAATACTGGAACAGCAGAAATGACCAGCAGATCCATGCTACCTTTGTGGCCCTGGGCAAGTCACTTAACATTCCTGGGTTTCCTTATCCATAAAATTGGACTACATGACCTCAAATGTCCCTTATAGCACTGAATTGTATGATTACCATTAAACTGTAAATTCCTTGAAAGCAGTAGCTATCTTCTGCTTTACTTTATATCCCCAGCATTTAGCATAGTGCCTGGTACATAGTAGATACTTGTTTGGTACAGCTAGGTGGTGCAGAGGAGAGAGAGCTGGGCTTAAAGACAGAAGACTCATCTTGAGTTGAATTCTGGCCTCAGAATACTTACTAATGGTGTGACCCTGGACAAGTCATTTAACCCTATTTACCTCAATTCCCTCATCTATAAAAGGAACTGGAGAAGGAAATGTCAAACTGCTCCAGTATCTTTGCCAAGAACACCCAACCAGGGTTACAAAGAGTCAGACAGGACCAAAATGATTGAACAAATACATGTTTACTGATTGACTATGAATAGGCACTGTTTCATTGGGCAGCTAAGTCTTTTAATCATTAAATAGGGACTTATTTAAGTATCTACTCTGTGGACAGAGAAACCATCTAAAACTAGATATTCAACTTACTGTTTCCTACTTCCTCATTGTTCTCTAGAACTGGCAAATATTACCACATATAAATCTAGGAAGTAACTCCGATGTGAATCAGCGGGTGCTAAATAGGATTGTCTGATCTATATGACAGGGCCTTCCACCTGGTTATCTGAGCACATTTCTTCTGCCTTATTGGTCACCAATGGATTTTTCTGATAAGTTCAATTGAGTCCTGATCTCTTTTAGCTTTCTTTCTTATGAAGGAAAAGCTAGTGTTGTTTAAAGGTTTCTACCAAAAGCACAGCTCTTTGATTTCAAATCTCCAAACAGCCCACCTTTTAACTCAGAACCAAACACACCCTTATTTTAAACACAGCAAGGAAAGCCTAATTATCTGAAGGTTTCTTTGTTAACTCATTTTTCTGAAGTTCACATTCCTACTGAGAGAGCTGCTTCTGGAAAGAAGGCTCTACAAGACCACTGATCTGATGTATAAATTTAATCTAGTCTACTCATTGGTTCCAGTCATGATATTCTGTACTGTTACTTTTTGAAGCCAAGAATTAGATGTTTGATTTCTGGGGCTTTAGGCCTGCAAGCACAGAAAAGAGTCACCAATTTAGGAAAATAAGACAAGATCACAAATGCTAAAGGAAAAAAGCCATTTCTTTGGGAATAATAGTAGTCCTTTCAGTAGAGAGTTTCAATGAGGTTGGACAAATAAGGGAGAAAAAAACCTCCTTGGAGTCCAGTAAAACAGAATGATGAAAAAAATGATGATCATAATTTAAAGAATGGCTCAGTAATCCCACAAATTTGACTCCTCTCTTCTACAGTTATGGTGTGTTCCTAAATTTTCATTTAGAGAAGAGAAATAAGAGAATGGATATAGGGTGCCCCAAATAACAAATAATGACAACATTCTATTTTATCACGAATTTTCACCTTAAATGATTTGAAAACCCCAAGCACTAGAAATTCCACTGTCACTAACACTGAAGAAATAACAGTAATTTCGAAGTATAAATCAGGACTTTGAATCCTTTTTTTCAGTATATTGCTATTATTTCTTCAATTTATTCTACTCGTATGGCTATACAAGGTGCAGGTATGGATTTAATCTATGAAACAAATCTATACTTTATAAAAGCAGGTTTGGATCTTGTAAAGCCAATCAACAGTAGATTCCTGAGAGAATTCTACTGTGAACAGCTTTTAAGATTCAGATTACACAGTATTAGTGAACACTCTGTTTATTCCATTACAAAATCAAGATT
>CM053597.1:143015219-143064828 GCA_028646575.1 Pseudocheirus occidentalis | reverse complement strand
CAGTTAACCATTGTGGCACAGAAAGATGAAAATGCTATCCTAGTTGTTTCCTTCCTTTCAGATTCCATAACACCTCTGCTTTTCTCCACTCCCCCTACTGCCTCTCTCTTTCTCTCTTGGTGGCCATTAACTACAATGACAGTTTGACAGGCTGAAATAAGGAAATAAAACACTTAAACATTGTTTCCTGATGTATGCATTCATCTCTTCTGCCAAACACAGATATTGAGGAGATCCTTCACTCCTCCTGTCAGCTCACTAAATTACACCCCCGCTCACAGAGCAACACAACTCTTGGGTCTCTCCTATTCAGTTACTATGGTTTTCTATTAGGAAATACAAGGGCTACTTCATATTCTTTAATGACATCTTCCTTTTCTTGTTTTTAATGCTAAATTTTCTAAAGCTAAGAACTGAATTTAAAAAAAATTACAGTTCTAGTTTCTCACCTGTCAGAATCCAAGTTACTGCATCAATTTTATTTTTGCTTAGAGTTTTTGAATGATTTGAGATGAACAAAAGGGATGAATACTAAACCACTGGTTAAACTTTACATCTTTTCTGACGATCAAAATTGATTTTTTAAAAAACTTTTTGAATACGAAACAGGTTAAAAGGAAATAGTTGGCAGATATCAATGAAAGAAAGAAAACATTACAAAAATAACGTTGTAGAGTCTGCTTTGGTAAATCATATAATGCTATTTCTTACATTATGATTTGGAAATGGTCAACAATACAGGACTTCTACACACACACACACACACACACACACACACACACACACACACACACACACACACACACACACACACACACACACTGCAATACTTATTTCTTCCAGTGTGGGGTGCTATGGATTAATCTTTGAGGGAAAAAATAGTTTAAAAAAAAGAAAACGGTGGCATGACTATATAATGAAGCCTGTAGCTTAAAAATCTGTTATTTTTGTATTTGTATTTATATATCATTTGCAAGCAAATGCTTGGAAGTAATAATTTTCTCTGCACAATAAAGTTTTTTTTTATGATGAAGAAGATAACTACGCATTTTTTTCTAGTTACTTTTTTTTTCTTCAAGCCACTCCTTTCCTTAGGATCATTAGATCATAGATCTAGAGTCAGAAGGGACCTTAGAAGTCACATATTTAGTACAACCTCCTCATTTTATAGATGGAATATGGATGGGAAACTGTCTCCCACAGGAGGCAAATGGCTTGTTCAACATACATGTTAGTGATAAAGTTAAGGGAAGGGAAAAAAGAAAGGGGATACACATTTATATAGTGTCTACTATCACCCCCCTTTTACAGTTGAGGAGACTGAGACAAATAGAGTTTAAATGACTACCTCACACACTCAGTGCCTGAGGCTGCATTTGAACTTTTTGATGCCAGGCCCCACATGACATATGGGAGAAAGGAGTGAAGGATGCATGATTTGAACCCAGATGCTTTGGCTCCAATTTCATTATTCTTTTAATTGCACAATGTTTCCTTCCTTACAAAATAAATACTGAACACAGAGGACTGAAGAGTTTTTGTTGTTATCTTAAACTGATTGTATTTCTACCACTCTCAGATGCTAGAGTTTCTTTTCAAGGTTTCATTTTAATAGCTTCCGTTTAAATAACTCTTTAAAGAAAAGATGTGTTCACATAAAACTCACTAGGCTTCATGGCCATATACCAAACAACCAATTGCTTTCAACCAATTCATTTAATTTGGAACTTGTAAAGCTTCAACCAAACACTTAATTACTTGTATTGTTAAGTGCTGCTATTTCGTTTTTTGGTTCTCATTCCTTACTGTTCCTTTGTTTTCCCTGTTTGGCTGAATGTATTTAAGAAAACACAATTATTTTTCAGATGAAATGCAGAGGAGTAAATTAATCCTCCACAAAATCTGGTTTGGGTTAACCAAATTCCATAGCTGGAAATATATAGTATAGAACACATAGTCAAAGGACGATGGAGGCCCAAAATTATTTTATACTTCTGCCTAACTTTATAGAAATAATAATGAACACCTCATTTTACTCTTAGAAACCAAAAGAATCTCATGATAAGAGAAAATAATATTATCTGAATCTCTATGCCATGAAATATGAACTACTTACAGGAATGGACTCTTCTCTTTTAATCTTCATAATTCTAGCCAACAATTCTTTATCTGTGTATACACACATACATATATGTATACATGTGCATATATGTGGATAGGTGTATAAACATTTATAATTATATATAATTTTTAAGCATTTGAAATTTTCCACTATGATTTGCTGAGTTTCTTATTCATGTTTCCCTTGCTCCTGTCAGATCACATGACCAATGGAAACCTTATGAATAAAATCAAGACTTTTCTCTTACACTGATATTGTAATTTTTTGAAATTTTGGTCAAAATGTAATTTCAAATGAGAAAGTTAGGTGACACAGTGTATAGAAGGCCCAGCCTAGAGTCAAGAAGATTCATCTTCCTGAGTTCAAATCTGGACTCAGAAATTTGCTTGTTGTGTGACCCTGGGCAAGTCTCTTAACCCTGTTTACCTCAGTTTCCTCATATATAAAATGAACTTGAGAAGGAAATGTCAAATCACTCCAGTATCTCTGCCAAGAAAACATCAAATGCGGTCACAAAGAGTCAGATGGGAGTGAATTGACTAAACTACAAGTTTCAAATGGCTGGGTTCGGGGCTTGTAACTCTTTGTGACTCTCAAATGAACAAGCAGTTCTATCTTAGGAAGTAAATTTTGCTTTTGCCATCGCCCACGAAAAATATGTTGAATAAAATCATTCATCATTAATGTTATCAATTAAAATGAAAGAAAAACACAATTAAATTTCATTTGGAATTCAAGAGTATGTTTAAGTTATATATTTTTTTTTTTTTGCTTTTTGGAGGGCAGTTGGGGGTTAAGTGACTTGTCTAAGGTCACACGGCTAGTTTTTTTGTGTTAAGTGTGTGAGGCCGGATTTGAACTCAGGTCCTCCTGACCCCAGGGCCGGTGCTCTATTCACTGCGCCACCTAGCGGCCCCAAGTTATATCTTGATGAAATAGATCTCAACCAACTTATGTTAAGTACTATCTTAATGCACTCTTGGGACTATCCAAATTACTCCCCTCTTAACAAAAGGTGTCGGAAACACATGGGCCGTCTGTTCCTTTTGCTACATGTGACTTGGGACAGGCAGAATCTGGTTCTGTCTCTGAGAGGTCAAGAGAAACACTGATGCTTTCTACGTTTCCTAATAGACTTTATAATTTAAAGAATTTATTTTTGATGTAGGATCAGGGAAAAGACTCTTTTGTTACAAAACCTATGTGCCACAATGAATAGTGTTGTCGTCTGCAGTCAGGAAGATGAGTTAAAATCTGGTATCAGGCATTTTCTAGCTATGTGACTCCGGCACATGCATTAACCTGTCTGCCTCAGTTTCCTCATGTGTAAAATGACTATTATAATAGCACTGATGCCCAAGCTGTTGTGAGGATTGAACAAAATAACATGTTTTGTTTTGTTTTGTTTATTAAGGTTATTTTTGCCAGTCTTAAAGGAATGTGTCTGGGTATAAAAACACACCTACACACATATATGCTAGCTCTAATAATATTAACCATCATTATTATTATTATCTATGCTTACAGCTTATGTAGATAGATGGTAGTTTGGAGTAGATTTTCAAAAGGGAGGATTTCTACTCTCATCACAAGTTTCTCTCATTTCAGGAGTAATCACTTTTTATAACTATAGTGGTACAATTTGTAAAACAATACAGAAAAACAGGAAAAGAGTTTTTAAAAATGGTAGGTTAAAAATGGAGAAGAAAAGGGAAAATAGAAAAGGAGAGAGAAGGAAAATAAGTGGAATGCATCTATTTTAATTTGATCTTTGATGAGTTTATGCATTTGCCTTTAGTCAAAATTTTCCCCTTCCAATGCAACAATATATTATTTCTGTTCTGCTTCCACCCTAAATGGGCTAAATATACAGGCAATGAACTTGACTGTGCATAATATTTTGTAATTCCTTCACTGAATGAATGAATGCATTTATCATATTTTTATTTATTTATTATATACTGAACAATGTGCTGTGCTCTAGGGATATAAAAAACAGCAAACAAAAGTTCCTGCCTTTAAGGAACTTACATTCTAATGGGGAAGACAAAACACTAAAAAAAAAATTCATGTTTCAAGTAGAGGAAAAAACATGTAAACTGAGGCTTGATTTAAATGCTTTGTTACTAATTGCCCAAAATCAATGTCACCATCTTCATCATCATTTTTTTAAATTGAACTTTTGCTTTTACATTACTTATCATAAAACTTGTTAGTGTGATCTGAGAACAATCATCTAAGGTAGAATGATGATGTTAAATGAGTAAGTGATTAAGAAGACAGGTAAAAAAATAATTATGAAATAAGTAAATATTGGAAAACCAAGTTGATAGGGAAAGTGATTATGCAAGAAACCTTTATTAGGCAAAGCACTTACTGTGCACCAGGCCTGTATGAAAGCCTGAGAACCAAAATACAATAGTGAGGCCATTTCTGTTCTAAAAGATCTCACATTTTACTCGGCAAATGTAGTATGCCCAAAGATAAATAAAAAAGAAGACAGACAGACAGAGAGGCAGACAGAGAGGCAGACAGAGAGGCAGACAGACAGATAGACAGACAGACAGTGATTTAGGTAATCACTAACAAATAGGAATCAGGAGAGGCCTCTTCAGAAAGCAGATAGGATTTGATGCTAAGTCTATCTTTTAAAAAACAATTTCATGTTTAATAAATTATTTAGTATTTGCGGGGTTGGTTCATTTTTTTTCAACTAAAGCATCTTACCTTTCTATCATCACAATTATAAAAGGAGGACAAAAGCCAGCTTTTTAAAAATTGAATATGGGGAAATTATGATTCTCTGTAGATCAAATGCATGAAGTCGACATAGAAAAATTGTTAATCACTAATCCTTTCCGTCTATAACCTATATTTAATAAGCATTGTCTGTTGACTTGTCATTTAATTCAATTTAAATTAATAACATACATAAATATTCAAAGAGGCTACCACCCTCTTTTGTAGAATCTATACTAGAAAATAATAAAGTACAATATAGATTCACACACTAAATGCATGTGATCCATTAACTGAGTTGGTTAGCATGGTATTACTGAGTCCAGAATCATAGGTTAAATTTTCCACATGAGTCAATTATCTCAGTTCTATTAAATGGCCATAAATTGCCCTCTGAAGCCAAGGTAGCTCTTTCCAACTTGATCATAATAGGAACAAGGAAAGAAAGTCAACAAATTAGGAGAAAAAAAATCAAATTTCATTTCTTATTTCAGTGTCACCCTTGCATTATTTACATAAGAGTACAACATCATTTACATAGCACTGTTTGTTCCCAAAGTTAAAATTGAGGCATTCTTTTTTTATCATTTTAAGTCATAAGCTCTACATTTATATTTATGACACTGAGTTCATATATTGCATTTTGGAGGCTATCTACTGTTTTGTGTGGGCACATGTAATAAATGACTCACATTATAAAGCAAATAGTTCATAAAAGACTTACCTCATAGTGTCTCTTTCAGGTAGGTAGTACAAACATTACTATCCTTATTTAAAAAATGAAAACTCAGTTTCAGAGACAGAAAGTAAAGTATCAGAGGAAGACTATCTCTCTGTTCCAAGTTAAAGGGCTTTTGACCTGTTTCAAAAGCATAAGCCACACACCCACACAACTGGCTCACTGTCATTTCACTTATTTTGACCTAATAGCTATGATCACTTTTTCTCAGGCATTCCATTCTATGACTACACTCTCCCTATTCTTACCTGATTGCAAAGCAACATGGCAAGCAAGGGCCTTCATCTACTCCCCAAAGGCCCACAAGCTCTCTCTGTCACCACAGGAAATGGCCAGGAATCACAATTTTATAATAAGTAAACTTCTACGTGAACTTCTTAATCAACCTGAAAACTGTCATTGGCTTTCTTTCTACTTTTCTTTGTTGCCTTATTTCCTGTAGGCTCCTTAAGTGTGGGTGAGGAAGTAACTAGCTAGGCAAATATGTTGGTTTTGAATGTAATATATGCCTGCCTTAATACAAATATAGATATGAAGGTGAGATACAGATTTTTCCCCATGCACATACTAGGAAATACTTTCACAAACTTGTGAGGAATGAAACTTTAAAATAAAGTTTGTGGTTTCACTTTAATTATAAAAATAATCCAGTAGAACTTCAGTAATGTTTTCTTTCTGGTACAAGAAAAAAAAATGGAAATGTACACCATTGCAAATCTATATAAATGTACTAGATTTGAGCCTCCAATCTTTACACATTCAGAACTGCTTAAATTTAGCTTGTGTTTACATAATAGACACCGCTAGAATTTTAAAATGGCTGATCTGGTCATATCAGCCTCTTTAACAACTGATTTGTGTTGACTATGGCCAATCAAAGTGATTGTGAAGAAATCAATGCTTAATATGGGGGTGGGGGAAGTGAGGTGAGAAGTAAATGAAAATCCATATCAATGCAACTGACTAGGAAATTACTATCTGAATATGAGCAGTGAAATATAATAGAATCCTGCTAGACCACAACTAATTACAAAATTAAGATTTACTTCAGGGTTGTAGAATTGCATGGGCATACATAACATCAGAAAAAGTCCAATGTGATCATACTAGTCAATGTCAGTAATGGTCTTCTCCCCTAGGAACAATGTTGTATATTACATTTAACAAGTTTTATTTTTGTGTCTAAAAGGTAAATTTAAAAAAGATTTTAAAGTTCTTTGTGTCCCCCCTTTTCCACTGGGAAGAAAAGCATATTTTCTATCTAAAATATTATTAATAGAAAATATAACTATTACTAATCAGGATAATCATTAATAAGAAGAAATCACAAAGTATTCAATGACTAACTCCTGAGTCTCAAAACAAGCTATGAACTATGCTGAATACATGCATGAAACATACTATAATTATAATTCTATTACTTATTTTATAACCATACAGTACAATTTTAATAATGTCTAGTATATTTACAAGTAAATCACTATTACTTTATTATCTGCATCCTGAGTGAAATCTCAATTTATATAGGAAATAAAACCAAGTTCTCAACTTTGCTTTAATATATCTTCCCTTCTAGCTTGATTTCCCCATCACTAACCTAGATCTCAATTTCATTGTCAAAATAAGATATCTCTGACATATTTTTGAGGAAAACTGCTTGACTTTTTCATATCTCTTTCTGGTGTCATAACCTTGGAACATTGCCAAAGGCACTTTTGGAGAGTTGCCAATATGTGCTCTAGTTGTGCATAGTTTGAGTATTTCTGTATATATCATAACCAGGCTTACCTAACTTACCAGCTGAGTAGAAATAGCCAAAAAACAGCAAGCCTTTATACTTCAACTAGATACATGATATAATATGTATAACCAAGTACAGAATGTGTAGCAATAACATTTATATATCATGTTACTCTAAGAACAATATAATATATAAAATGTCCATTGTGTATACATATAGAGTGATCATAAATCATTTACATTAAACAGTGTTAACAGAGAAACACAACTTTCCCACTAGATTCTGCATGATGAGATTAATGAGGGTTTTTAAAGGGAAACACACATTCACCCAATAGTCTGACTTATTCTCTAATTCATCTAAGTTGGACAACATACCCATAAATGGGTGCAGGTGTCTATGGTATGATTTAGAATACCTATGGAACATCTCTGGAAAACATAAGCTTTCTCTGAAGTAGAAATATATCCTTAAAGTTGAAGGAATATGAAACAACTTAAATCTGTTTATCAATAAAAATCATCCTTTTCTTTTTGTTTTAGGCAACAAAAGATGTAAAAAAGGTCCGAGATTATTTGTTGATGCTACATTTTAATCTCATGACATTGAAAGAGAAGATGTTTTGTCTTCAATATAAAATACATGTAAGCACACACATACACACACACACACATCAGCAATGATGGATACTAACAAAGCCTTACAGAGGGAGCTTAAAAATGCATGATTTTTTTTCTGCAACATCACAACTCATTCTATACTTGGCAAAGTCTGCATGTTTAGAAATATAAACTAAACCAAACCTTTGTTTATTAAAGTATCTAAATTTAATGCTGGGGAATTTTTTAAAGATTCACTTTTGTATAAGCATAAAATCTCTGAAAGTCTCACCTATACAATTTTATCTAAAGTCTTAATCAAATGTTTACTTCTTTTTGCATTATCAATCCCACCAAAATAAACTTTGGCTTTAATATTTTCGTGCCTTTACTTTTACTTGTCACGAAGGAGTACAGAAGAAAATGCTTCATTTTCTCCCATAATCCTAAATTCATTATTTAGTTTGCTTTAACTCTAGTCAGAGGGAAAAAATAGACATTTCCCCCTTAAATCAACACTCTTTTTATTTAAGAAATACTTCACAAAAATGAAGATTTCCTGGTATTCATTTTTCAAAATCCATATGACATTATATTGATCTTCATATGGAATAATCATAAAACCATTGAGCAAGACCTTGAAGGTACCCTAAAAGTGATATAGTTCAAAACTCTTCATTTTATAGGTGAAGAAACTGAAGGCACAGAAACGTTATGTGATTTTCCCAGATTCATACAGATAATAAGTGGTAGAGCACTCTTCTTAGAGAACCACACTGCTCTTGTGTTCTTCACTCTTCTAGTTGATCCCCCTTCTCACTGCACTTCCTAGAAGAGAGTGCAATTCTCTACAAGATGCCCGACCAAGGCAGAGTTCTGCCAGGCTAACGCCTACCTAATTCTGGACAATATGCCTCTCCCAAATGTAGCCTTGGTCATGTTAGCATTCATTGGTCAGTATTTCACTCTGTGGACTCATAGTGAGTCTTTAGTTGAGGAAAAGGCCTAAATCATTTTCAGTCAGAATGTTGCTTTATACTACCTCCTCCATTTGTATTTCAGAACAAGTACTGTGTAAACTAGGAAATCCTAGGAAGACAAATAAGTGAAAAGTAATGTAAGACAAAGCTCCCCTTTCATTAACAAAAAATAACAACAACAAAGCTCCCACACGCTGGAAAAAAAGCAATAAATGACTGGAAGAGGAACATTGAAAGTACTCACCACAAGATAATTCTTACAGAAAAACAATTGCTCTCTTATTCCCACTATTATTTGATGTAGTTCTAGAAATGATAGCAATTTCAGCAAGAAGACTCAAGAATTTAAAAGCATAAACACTGGCAAAAAGGAGATAAATTTTTCTACTTGCCGATAATATATTTTACTTAGAAAACAGCACAGAATATCTCTTTGATAAGAGCTTAGGAAAAATGAAAAGAATTTGGCAGAAATTAGGCTCAAATCAACATCTTACACCATATTCCACAATAAATTCAAAATGGCAATACATTCTGAATGTTAAAGACCATGCCATTAAAAAATTAGGAGAAGTAGATTTTTTTCACAACTGTGGTCAGTAAATAAGTTCTTAACTAAAAGGATAAAGGAAATTACAAAGGATAAAACAGATCATTTTGATTAAATGAAACTAAAAAGCTTTTGCACAAATAAGATTTTTGTATCTAAGATAAGAAGGTAACTGGCTGACTGGAAAAAATTCTTTGTATCAAATATCTCTGATAAGGATTTGGTATTTAAGATATATAAACAGTTTACAGAAACATATGAGACTGAAATCATTCCTGAATAGACAAATGGTAAAGGGATATAAACAGATCTTCAGAGAAGAATCACAAACAATAAACAAAAACGTATGAAATCATTTTCAACATCACTTATAATAAGAGAAATATGCATCAAAATGATCCTAAGAGTTCACCGAATAGCTAGGAAATTGACAAAGGTGAAAATAGTTAATGTTGAAGGAGCTTTTGAAAGACAGGCACTGAGGGAAGAGCCAAAAGGGTGGCAAAAAGGTGGGGAGTTGCCTGAGCTCTCCTCCAAACCACTACAAATCCCTTAAATAGTCCCTCTAACAAATTCTAGAGAGGCAAAACCCACAAAAGGATGGAATGAAACAATTTTCCAGCCCAAGCCAACTTAGAAAGTCAGCCGAAACAATCTGTTGCCCCAGGTGAGAGTGGAATTCAGCCCACTGTTTGCAGGCAACACCCCAGCAAACCAATAGGTAGGTCTTAGGGGTGACAGAATGAATGGTACCAGTGATAGTTTCCAGACTTCTCAACATGCAGATAGATGGTAGGGGGGTCAGACAAATGGTCTGAAGGAGAATATAGAGATTCCTTTATAGGTACCAAGAACAGGACCCTGTTGAATTGACCATATTCAGATCTGGATTGCAGTGCTGGGTCAGTCCCAGGACAAGGAAGTCCACCAGGGTGCAAGACTTTGTGGGCAGAGGGGAGTGGAGAAATGAGTGCTTGTGGTCATTCACAGAACAGAGAACAAAATGGGAGAGTAGTAAACATACCTCTCTGATGATAAAGAAAAAAGAACCTAGAGATCATCTTTCAAAAAATTTCCAAGGAAAACTTTCCTGTTATTCTAGAATAAGAAGGAAAAATATAAATTGAAATAATCTACCCATCATCTCCTGAAAGAGATCTCAAAATGAAAACTCCCAGGAATATTGTATTTTCTTTATGGTTAATATGGAAATATATTTTACATAACTTTATATATATATATATATATATATATATATAATTGGAATTAATTGCTTGCCTTTTTAAGGAGGGGGAGGAGCAGGAGGCAGGTAGAGAACTTGGAACCAGAAATATTTTTACATATGATTAGAAAATATTTAATGAAAGAAACAAAAATATATTTTATAAAGATAAAAATTTGCTCCAGTAGCAATAATATATTTCTTATGATTCCAAATATACATTAATCCAGTGTTTCTGGGGTAATATACACATAGGAAAAGAATTTCTTGATAAATTAAACAACTTTCCTTAGTGAAGTATTTTAGGAACCTAGTTGTAGGGTTGAATGTCTTATAGATAGATAATTGAGAATCTTGACTTCTCTATTCTTGACCACCTATGATTAGAATCTTGTCACCTATTTGCTTCCTAGTTCAAGAACAATTAACATTGCAATTAGACACAAAGAAGTTGTTGATCAAAGTAATATGAAGATGACTTCATAGCCAATGAACTTTAATGTCAATATCAGTCACAATCTCTTATTGTCCATAAAGATGAATCGTAATCTAGAAGTCAGCAAAGTTCCAAAATATATTAAAGTGATACAAAGTTTAAGAAACTACTGAGCTTAAAAACAAAATATAGGTTCCTGTGTGTTTTTCAAACAAATTTTTAAGTATATATTCTCCTAGGTAACTACATTTCATTGGCATTAATTGATAAAACACACCGATGCTAACTCATATAGAACATAAGCAAAGAATATTTCACTTTTTGCCATTGTATTCCCGGTCCCCTAGGCAAGATGCTACCTAGATACATAAGTGTTTAATTAATGTCTTTTGAATTGAATTGAATATTGTGTGCTTTTTTCAATTTTGTGTGCTTATACAGTAATAATGACAACTACATTTTATTATCAGATGAAAGTTTCATTTTCATTAAAATATGATCTATTTATTAAGTTATTTTTTTATGTTGAAGAGAGATAAGTTAACAGAGAATACCTATCTTCTTTTAACAGATTTATTTTGTAGTAGGGTAAGTAAAAATGGGATGCCTTCAAATTTCTGAATTTTTTTAAAGCATTTAGAAAGAGAAACCTTTCTGTTCCATGAAAGAATTGAAAAACTCCCAGGCTAAGTACTTCTCTTCATTACTAAACTGAGAAATCTAACAAAAATGAATAATTATAACTAAAATTTTTCATTTGCTTTTCTGGTTACCAATCACTTTCAAAATAATATAATTACTGTTGCTGGTTGTGTGGGTTTCCCCCCAATATAACTGCAAAAGCCTAGCTGTGTCACTTTAGCAATTATTTTATTAAAGTATTACCTTTTGCCAATATTGTTCCCTTATTCTTTCAATTCTTCTGATAGACAATTTGAAATCATAAATTCAAAGTTTGAAATGTTAAGTAGATCTACTTCAATTTATACATGAAAAGAAAGACTACCCCCAATATAATTGATAAGTGGTCATCTAGTCTCTGCCTGAAGACTTTCAGTGAGGGGGAACTCATTATTTTCTGAGGTACACCATTGCATTTCAATTAATCAATCAATAGACATTTCTGAAGTGCTCATTCTGTGTCAAAGTACTAATTTGGCCTTGGGGACAGAAAAAAGGCAAAATACTGTCCTTTCCTTCAAGGAGTTCATAATCTAATAGGAGAGACAATTTTAAAAATATATAAAAAAGTAGGCTATATATAAAATAAATAGGACATGATTATTAGAAGGAAGGCACTGGAATTAAGTGAGGTTTGTCAAGTTTTCCAATAAAACATGGAATTTTCATTGGAATTTAAAGGAAGCCAAGGAGATAGGTAATCAGAGCAGAGGAGGGAGAGCATTCCCGGCAAGGGGGACAGTCAGAGAAAATTCTGATCTTCAAGAGATGGAGTGTCTTGTTTGTGGAACAGCCAGGAAGTCAGTGTCACTGTATCAAATAGCATGTTTTAGGAAATAAGGTGTAAGATGACAGGAAAGGTAGGAGGGGATTAGGTTATGAAGGGCTTTGAATGCCATACAGAGCAATTTTTATTTGCTCCTGGAAGCAATAGAAAGCCAATGGAGTTTATTGGGTGGATGGGTAGGGTAACAAGCTCAAACTTGCACTTTAGGAAAATCACTTTAGTGACTGAATGAAGGATGGATAGGAGTGGGGAGGGACTCGAGGTAGGAAGAGCCATTGGCAGGCTACTCGAACAGTCTGGTCATGTGATAATGAAGACCTGCACTATAACATTAGCAGTGTCAGAGGAAAAGAAGGGACATGGTTAAGAGATGTTCCAATGGTAAAATAGACCTTGGCAACAACAGAGAGGAGGTGAGAGTAAGTAATAGAAAATCCAGTATGACTAGGATGTTGTTGCCTTCTATAGTAAGAAGGAAGGTAGGAAAGTGGGAGGCTTTAGGACAAAAAGTATCAAGTTTTATTTTGGACATATTTACTTAAACACAACTACTGGACTCCCAGTTCTAGTTGTTTGAAAGGCAGGTAGAAATTTGAGACTGGAGGCCAGCAAAGGGAATGAGATAAGACAGGTTGCTTTGAGAATCATCAGCACAGAGATGGTAATTAAATCCATGGGAATCTGATAAGGTCTCCAATGAAGTAGTATAGAAGGACAAATACTGAGGGACACCTGCTGAGGTGAGAGGGCATGATCTGGAAGAGGATTCCACAAAGGACACAAAGGAGTAGCCAAATAAGGGAGTAGGAGAACCAGGAGAGAGTGGTGGCCTTAAAACCTAGAGAAAGGTGTAACCTTGTGTAATAGTAATGGGATGTGAAGATCTTCCATTCCCCTTGTATTGGCAAGCAAATAGGTACTTAGCATCTTGTTTCAAGTTCTTAAGAAACAGAAGTAGTTAACACCTTGTTTCAGCTATTTAATTAACACAGAAATAGTTAACACCTTGTTTCAGTTCATAACAGTATCAAGTATTAAGATCCAGAATTTGTGAATCCCACAGTGGGATGAACTTGATGATGTAACAGGAAGGGGAGGAACAGGGAAGAGTTAATATCATCTATAAGGAAAAAGCCCAAGCTAGACAGCCAGAACTTCTTCTGAGAACTAAACTGAGAACTTCTGAGAGCCAGCCAGAAGTGCCAATAATGAGAACTGCTGGGAATGAGCAGTGTGGAGGCTGAGGAGCTATTGTGAGTGAGGAGAGGAGGATCCTTGATTGAGGGATCCTATTTTGTTTTGAAAGTTTGGGAATGTGGGTGTTCACTGCATTGACTATGTGTACCAACTTCACAGTTACTGTAATAACTTTGACTTTCTGGTTCTGGGATTTGGTTTTCCAATATTTTAATAAATACTTTGGTTTTGTCCTCCATGTGGAGAGCCTGTTATATTTTGTGATTCACAATTATACCAGCATATTCATAGCCGCCATGAATAGTGTGAATATCATGGTGCTGGTACACCATGTCACTTAATACCAATTATCCTACCCTCCCCCCTGCAAAAAAAAAAAGTAAAATAAACAACCTACAGAGAAGAAAGTCCCAAGGAGATCAAGTGTCTAAGGGGTCAAGGAGAATGAAGACTGAGGAAATGTCATTGGATTTGGCAACTAAGAGATCACTAGTAACTTTAGAGAGAGCATTTTTGGTGGAATGATCAGCTCAGAATCTGAAATGTCAGAAGTTAAGAGAGTAAGAGAAAGGTTATGAATACCCCTTAATAATATTTATATTTTAATATAAATTATATTATATATTATATTTTTAAATTATAACATAATATATATAATATAAGTATATAAATAATTATTTATACAATAAAAATTTTGTCTCTTTACAACTATCACAAGTGCTCCTGGTTTTTGCCTTCTGGGACTAAGTGAGACAAGTCTGATTCTCTTCCACCTGACAACCTCCAAACAGCTGAAGACAACCAACACCCTTTCTCCTCAAGTTTTCTTTTCCAGGCTGAACATACAAGTTCCTTTAATCAATCCTGGTTGACTTACTCTAGATGCTCTTTAGCTTATTAATGTCTTTCCTAACCTGTGGTACCCAGAATTGAAGAAAATATCCCTGAAGTGATATGACTAAATATTAATGAGTTACATCAGGCTTATAATTTACTAATTCCTGAAACCTGACTCAGCACACCCCCCCCACACACACACACACTTCAACAGTTTTTTGATAGTCACATTACACTGCTGACTCATAGTAAGATGATACACTAAAACCTTCATATTTTTCAGACAAAATAGTGTCTAAGGATGTCTCCGCTATTTAAAAGTTGGGGTTTTTCTAACTTGCATGTAACAATTTAAATTTATTCCAATTTTATTTTATCATGAGATTTTGCTCAGTGATACAGTCTTCCAAGAATTTTTGGAGCCTGACTGTCACTTGACAACTGAAGATTCAAAAAGGCAATTCATGCCTTTATTCAGGTTATTGTTTTTAAAAATGTTCATCAGCAAAGGGACAAATTCTGAGTTGTACTCCACAGGAAGCCTCTCACCAAGCTAATACGAAACCATTACCACTCAACTAGTTTCAAATCCATTCACTTGTACTATGATCTTATAATGTCTTTTTATCTTTCTTACCAGATCAGTGGCCACGGACTTTATCAGTAATTTTGTTGAAATCTATGGGTAAAGTATATAATATCTACCTTTCCCCTGCAGTAATCTTATGAAAAAAGAGAGAATAAGTTTTCGTGCCACGACCTGTTCTTGATGGAATCATGCTACCTTTTCAATGACCAAATCTCTTTCTATATGCTAGCCATCTTTTTAATGATTACTCCTAATATTTTCCCTAAAATGGAAGTTGTCATTGGCCAATAGTTGTCAATTCTACTCTTTTCTCCTTTTAGAAAAATACATTTAAATGAATTTATAAATGTATATATATATATATAAATTTATATATACATTTATAAATGTATTTATAAAAATAAATTTATATGAAAACACTAAAGAAAGCCAAAGGAAAGGCAGAAGGTTCAGCAAATCAATTGGTTATTTATGATCATATAATATAAGCAAAATATTGAGTTTATTCATTTTCCTCCCTTAATCAGCTAAAAAGATGTGATTTTATTGCGTTTCTAGACTCATCAGCAAGATTCATCAGCTAATCTTTTTTTCTTAATTCTTTTTGTTGTTGAAAGTTTTTCTTAAGTACTGTATCATTGCGCTTTCCCTTGTCTAGCAATAAGAAAATGGTATTCAAAGGTAAACATCACTACCCCCACCATCACCACCTGCTAGAACAAAGTAACTCCATCAAGCTGACTACTTTTCCTGTTTTATTTAACAAGAGAATACAAGTTCTTTCCCTTTTTTTCTCAGGTAAGTGTAAATCCAATAGTACAACTGTCTCATACCATTATCATTAGACTACTAGTAGTACATTATACTAATTTGGTTTCTTCCTTTAGGGCACAGTCACAGTTACTTTACTCATTATGCTCAAAGACTGGAGACTTCTGTGCTGTAGGTTTGAGTATGTTTATTTCTGTGTGTGTGTGTGTGTGTGTGTGCACGCACATGTGCATGTGTGTGTATGCGTGGGTGCTCATACACATATAATTTTACTTTCTCTGATACACTATTACAGCATTCCATTAAAACTTCATTAACCCATTCTAAAATTTTATATCTTTATAAATTACAAACTCTTGGTTATATTTTTTATTACCTGTAATTCAACAAATTGGCTAATGTGATCAGTTTAATCTACAGAATAATGTTGTTCTATCCAAAGTTTTCTATTTGTGGAATGCCAAGTCAAAAATAAAGCAGAAATAAGTGTCAAGGTAAATGCAAAAAGACCACCATGAGCATAATTATAGCTTATATACTAACATCTGTTGCAGAGAATGAAGAGGTAAAGAAAATCTATGGAGAATGCTATAATACTACAAATGAAATCAATACATATTTCAAGACTTAGTGACTTCTGTGAAAAGTATGGGACAGGCAATAATGAAGAAAAGTGTGTTGTAAAATATGGATCAGTATGAAGTAATGAGAGAGTTCAAAGATTTGCAGACTACAAAGAAGCCTCACAGCTATATATTAGGAACATTTTCTTTGGGAAAAAAACTCAGAAGGTACTGGTTGTCGTGAGCACAAAATAATATCACAAAATTAAACTATAATTATTAAAAGATAGGAAATTAACTGCTACTAATTTTGGAATAACTCTTTAACCATATAACCACATATAGTAAAACCAATTATTTGTTAAATACTAAAAATAGTACAAAACTTTTTAAAAAATTTTCAAAATACATAGTACTCCACTAAAACATCTGCTACATGATGCATTTAAACAAGTCATTGATGCAAGAAAATGGGATATGGATGAGAAAAGGATATTAATACTGATGGCAATAATATCATAAGAAGATAAAGCAACATAAATTAATTTGCATAATGAAAATACCAAAAGAGTTTAAAAAGCATATTAATCAGCAATGATTTCTCATTTTCCAAGCAGGGAAATATGGCAGTAAAGGGTATCAATACCACAGAATATAAACTCATTTTTAAGGAATTAATAAATGAATGAAAACAATTATTAAGCAAGTCCTCCCCATTTTCTAGGCAGTATGCTAAATGCCGGAGATATATATACAAGCTAGGAAACAGTCTATGCCCTCAAATAGTTTACATTTGAATGTAAGAAGGCAAGAAATAATATTAAACCAGAAAGTGGGGTGGAAAGATATGGATATATATGATGACATGGTTTAAAAATGGTCTTAAAGTAATATGGAAGTCACATTTGATATGGCTAAAGATATGACTAAAGTTCACCTATCAAATCCTGGAATCCCAGGGTCAGAGCTCTGTCATTTGGTGGAAGAAGTCTGAGAAGTATGATGAAGATGGCAGAAGTTCAGGAAGCATGATTTGGAAAGAAGTGGGAATTATCTTAAAGGGAAAATGGTTCTCTTATTCAAACCATGGACAGGATATTGCAAAAGGAGCTAGGATACGAATAGTAATTGTCAATTAGGAAAATTTCTTTGCTAAAAATGTATCTGACAAAGTTCCTTACACTCAACAGATCTAGGGAATTAACATAAACGTATAAACCAATAAGCTAAGTGTTATTCCCAAATAGATAAATGGGGGGATAAAAGAAATGAAAAAATTGTTTACAAAAGAAAAAAAGTGTGAACCATTGACAATCTATATGAATGATTAATCCAAATTAGGAACAGGAAAAATTTAAATTAAAACACTCTCTGCATTTTCATCTCACAGCTAGTCAACTAGAAAAGATCACTAAAAATAGGAATATTCAAAGTTGGAGGAACTGTGGAAAGACAGGCACACTAATAAGATTTTGGTGGAGCTATGCAGCAATCCAACCATTCTGGAAAACAATTTGGAATATGCCAAAATCCAAAAAGAGGTGACTAAAATGCCCACAGTTTCTTGGATTATATTTTAATTTGAATAAGAGACCCAACAATGAGGCATCTATCCCAAAAGATCAAAGACTGAATCTCATATACATAACAGATCTTTTGTGTGATTACAAATAAATGGACACAAAGTGGATGTCCATCAACTTTGGAACTGGCAGATTTTTGCTCATTAATATAATTGTATATGGTAAAGTATGCTATATGCTGTAAATTAATGCTCTGTAAAAACTATGAATGTGTAGAACTCAGAAAACAATGGAAAGACTTGTATGAACTGATACAAAGTGAAGAATGCAGAATCAGGAAAAATATGCAGGATCATAGTCATGTAAATTTTAAGAAAAATAAAATAAAATTGAATGTTGTTTGACTATAACAACCAGAGGTAGTATGAAGAAATACATATGTTGGATAGGTGTGCCAGTCTATGTGAAATATTGTACATGCTGTTAAGCACAATTGAATTGTTATCATAAATAAATGTGACATTGAAATAAGAAGTAGCATAAAACTGTTTTAATGAAAAGTCATATTTATCATAACGTGATCTATGCATATTAAGTCATAATGTCTACATCTTGTAATGTCAATTACCACATCCGATTATCTAAATTGAACTTCACAATATTAATATAAACTAACCACAAATTTAGTAATGTACAACTGGTTTTGGGTAGGCCTGCTGGCTTAAATGTTACTGGTTTTTATGAATTATAATTCCCCTGTAAGTTATTTTTTAAAGCTACATTTACAGACAATAGCCACTTTAGCATAAATGACGATTTGGGAAAAGTTGACTGCTTTAGAAAGTTACCTTTTAATTTAATCAGCTATGTAATAGAATCAAATGACTATTTCCCTAAGCATTTCCAATCTTTTTAAACCTCTGTGTTTTAAATCAGTTATATTTAGATATAACCACAGTAATTATTTGTTATATAGCTTTCTGTAGGGACAAAAAAAGTTCTAATTAAAAAAAGATTGAATGGATGAATTACTTTTGGTTCAGAATGTATTTGAAACTAGCATTCATAAATATATACACACATATAAATATATGTGTCTGTACCAACACATGTGTGTATCTACATGTACATACATATAAATATATATACATACAAACATATATAGACAGATACACATACATATAAATTATGTAAAAGAAAGAACAATTATCTGTGCATTGTGATAGAAAAGGCATACTGTCACCCACGCTTAGAATGCTTGCTCTCCTTACCTATACTAGCTCTTCCATTAGGACACCTCAAATTTCACCTTCTTCAAGGTCCTTTCCTGCCTCCTCTATTGCTAGTATGATTATGATTGCTAGTGTGGTATGATTACCCCTACATTGTATGTATCTTATATGTTCACAATTATTTATGCATATATTAGAATGTGGTCTCCTTAGGAGCAGGAACAATGTTCTTTTTTTCCTTTCTTTGCATCCCCAGACCTTACAGTTCCTGTCACACAGTAAGTGCTTTTTGAATGTTTGCTGACTAATTAATATTATACAATGGCAAATTGCAAAGCCAGGACTCAAAATCAGATGTATCCGGCTCTAAGCTTAGTACTTTTTTCACTATAAAGTAAGAGATATGAGTTTGAGAGAAGACTCTGGACATCCAGGCATTATTATAAGGTCACTAGACACAGGAGGGAGATGGTAAAAAAAAAAAGTAGAATGGGATATTGAAGACAAATTGTACAACTGAATAATTTTGTTTAGTTCATACAGTATTGTTCATAATATGGGAATATATTACACCAATGAAGATCATCTTTTGACTAAAATTTCAAGTGGGAAGACCTAGATAAAAGTCATACTTAAACCCAGAACAAAATGGAATGCTATTATATACCTCTAATAGTATACTTAACCATCTGTTGTTCAATTGTTTCAGTCATATCTGAACCTCTTTCAGGATTTTCTTGCCAAAGATATTGGAGTGATTTGTCATTTCCTTCTCTAGCTCCTTTTACAGGCAGACAAGGTTAAATGACTTGCCCAGGATCATATAACTAGTGTCTGAGGACAATTTTGAACTCAGGTCTTACTGACTCTAGGCCTGGCACTCTACCTGCCTGATTAACCAATATTACTCACCAAATCAATCAATAAAGAAACATCCATTTATTAAGTGCCTACTATTTGCTGGGCATTGCACTATGTGATAAGGATACAAGAAAAAGTGAAAAAGTCCCAGCCCTCAAGAAGCTGGCATTCTCTTGATTTTATTGTCTTAGAAGAGAATTACAGAGGGCATTAGAAAACAAAATGCATGTGCCAACTTCTTACTTCAGAGCTGTCAAATATTTTCTAGTGGAATTGTAAGATTCTCTGAATATGTTGGCAGTCAGAACTTGATTATTCAATCTTTATTATACTGTTACCCCACAAATGTTCCATTCTTTTAACAGCACAACATTGTTGACCATATACAGAATCTCAGAGCTGGAAGTAAATAGGTCATCTCAACTTCATTAGGAATCTTTTGTACAACATTCCAACAAGTGGTTTTCTAGGTTTGCCATTACAGAATAAACCCCACTTTAATAAAGGAGTTACTTCTGTAAGCAGTCCATTCTACGGTTCATTATATACCCAATACAGAATTTATAGTTGTAGGTATAATTTTTGGATTGTGTATGTTCTCCCCCTTTTAGATCCAGGAGAGTTGTATTAATTTCACAGGTTTTTACTATCAAGCATACAAAATTGAAGAGAACTGGCCTGTTAAGGGAAAACTATACTTTTAAATGCCAAAGGAATTTCACTTGTGATGTAATAAATTCTGACCTTTTGGGGGTTTATACAAAATATAAGGAATTTGGTAGGCTATGTATCTTTAAAATGGTCTAAGGGAATGGGAATGTTATGTATTCTGGTCTTGATATCATTCAGAACCCAGCTGATTTAATTACTGAGCACCTATAAGTAATTGCTGGGGTTTAGGAATACTTTTCCCTTCCCTTTTGCTGGTTTTATGAATGCCAAGAGTAGGTATTTTAGATTAAAGGAATACATTAATAAACATCTTTGGAAAATCCGTCATTAAGTCTGATTTATGTTCAGTTGCCTGCAGTACTTCAAAGAAATGCCATGCTATTCAAAAATATTGCATGTTGTTTTTGCCACTTTGCCAATGTTATGACACCATGTGCAGCACTGCAATATCAATATTCTTTTGTGATAGACTAACTCTCCCCCAAAGCCAATAGATAGTAAACCTCTTACATACATGTGAGCATCGGCACAGTAACCCCTCAAATTTACTTACAACAATGAATAATGGCCATCCATTTGTAAATATAGTATCCCAATAATTCCTTTAGGCAATCAATTGACTCAAAATTTTTTAACATTTATTTTTACAAGGAAAACATTTGATGAATATTGTTTTATGGAAATAAACACTTTAAAAAATTAAAACAATTGTCAAGACAAAGGGCCATGCAATTTCTCACTGGGGGCTCTTATGAAATTGATTGGTACAGGGGCGGCTAGGTGGCACAGTGAGTAGAGCACCGGCCCTGGAGTCAGGAGTACCTGAGTTCAAATCCGGCCTCAGACACTTAACACACACACAAAAAAAACTAGCCGTGTGACCTTGGGCAAGTCACTTAACCCCAACTGCCCTCCAAAAAAAAGCAAAAAAAAATTGATTGGTACAGTATTAATAGCAGTTGTGAAATTTAAGCTAGGCAGTATTAAAACAGTTGTTAAATCCATTAGCAGATGATTTTCACTAATTTAATCTTCCATATTTAAACATAAATACTTGCAAAGTTAACTTTAGTAAATAATTTACTCTTGAATCAATTTACTGCATTGCCTATATGTTATTTTACAGGTTCACATGGGTCAGACAACATTTTGTTGAAAATGAGCATTAACTGAAAAAGAAAACAAAATCGTCAAAGAGAATATGACAGCTCAGTTAGGGAAAGAGAGAGAGAACACAATATCTAACCACACAAATGACTAGGTGGTCACTCAAGTAGCATGTATTCAATGAAATACTCCAACCTGTTAAGTTTTTCCAGATTGTTCAAAGTAGATAAATATATGGTATATTTGTATATATACATATATAAAAAATCTGCATAGTGCTTCTCCCCTGGCTGTGCTATGCTTTTTCTTAGCTCCATGGATATTTCTACAGAAAACAATTAGAAGAAAGTGTTGGTGAAGACATAGAGAAATTCATGCTTTTGTGTTATTAAAGAATAAACATTTTAAAATAATTTTCATTAGTTTAGCTTTTGTGTAAAGGATATAAATGGACAATATGAGATTTATTGGGATGACAGGGATATCACCAGTCACTGTAGAAAATTGTGGAAAACTCAAAGGTATGAACAAGAATTTCTCCTATGTTTCTTTGGATACAGAGTTGTACTTCTTATTAGAAAGAACTGGATTTGAATTCTCCTCCATCCCTAGATACTTACTATGTGACCCTAGGCAGTCATAGAATATCTCTTGGCCTCAGAATCCCCTTTTGTAAGGTTGCTGGATATGATAACCTTGGAAGTTTCTCCTAGCTTTATGATCCTAGGATGGGCCTGTTCAGATAAGATGTTATCTGCGTTACCCAATACAGGAAGGGCTACTCCTACTGACAAAACTGCAAATCCATTTGAGTTCCAGAGAGATTTCAAGATTTTCAATGAATTATCATTGTAACAGTTGTCCTATGTGGTCTGTTTATAGTCATTTATTCACTCGAGAAACATAAATATAGTACATACTAAAGGCAATATACTAGGTGCTGGAGCAGACAGATGCAAAAATAAATAAGGCATAGGGCTTATCCTGAAAAAACACACAACTAATAAAGAATAAACATGCACAAAAGTCAATCAACCAATCTACAGATGTTTATGAAGTGTCTACTATAAGCCAAGCACTGTGCCTGAGTGCTTGAGTGGATTTAAAAACAGAGAGACAAAAATGAGTTGATACCCTCAAGGAGCCTACACTCGAATGGGAGAAATAACATGCAAATAAATACAAGTGTACCTCAGAAATACTGCGGGTTGAGTTCCAGACTACTATAATAAATGATTTATCACAATAAAGCAAATCACACAAATTTTGCGGTTTCCCAGTGCATATAAAAGTTATGTTTACACGGTTATATGTTATATTGAGCATGCAATGGCATTATGTCTAAAAAATGTACATAGTTTAATTCAAAATATTTTATTGCTAAAAATGCTACTCATCATCTAAGCCTTCAGCAAGTCATAATATTTTTGGTTGGTAGAGGGAGGGCCTTGTCTTGATTTTGATGGCTGTGACTAAACAGAATGGTGGAGTTGGGGTGGCTGTGGCTATTTCTTAAAATAAGACAGCAATGAAGTTTGATGAAGTGATTGACTTTGCTTTGAATATTTAGAGGCTATTGCAGGGTTACTAATTGGCCTAATTTGAATATTGTTGTATCACAGGAAGACAAAGACCAAGGATACAGAGAAAGATGGAGAATGACTGGTCCAGCCTGGTGATTAAGTTTGCCATCTTCTATGGGTAAAGCTAATGTCACCCCAAAGCAGAATGGAAGGAGATACCTACACTCAGAAAAAGATCTAGGAAGACCAGAGTTTAAATGGAGAGTGAAGCAACACATGCGACTGTTCTCTTCCATGTTTGGTTTTGTTTCTTCTGTTTCTTTTTTTTTTTGTATTTCTTTTCACATTATTCACTCCATTTGTTACAATGCTTCTATACAACAAGACTATTGTACAATGTGAAAGTGTTTGCAGATCCCATACATGATTGTATGCCACCATGGTGGGGGGAGGGGGAGAAAGGATGGGAGAAAATCTGAAAGTCAAGTGATTCTGTAAATGAATCTTGTAAACTAAAAGTAAATAAACAAGTCAATAATTTTTTTAAAAATCACTGATCATAGATCATCATGACAGATATGATAATAATGAAAATGTTTGAAATGTTGTGAAAATTATCAAAATGTGACAGAGACACAATGTGAGTACATACCCTTGGGAAAAAAATGTTGCCAACAGACTTGCTTGATGCAGAATTGCAAAAAACCTTCAATTAAAAAACACAATAACTGCAAAGTACAATAAAGTGCAATAAGACAAGGCATGCCTATATATACGAAGTAAGGTTATATATAAGGAAATCATTAATCAGGGAAGACATTGGAATTATGAGGGACTGTGGAAGGCTTCCTACAGAAGGTGGGATTTTATAGGTATGTTTAAAAAGTCAGAGATGCCAATGGACAGAGCAGAAAAGGAAAAGCATTCCAGGCATGGGGAATAGCTAGGGAGAATGTCCAGACTCAAGAGGTAATATGTCTTGTTCCTGCAAAAGCCAGAAGGCCAATGGAAATATATCAAAGAATATTGGATGGAGAGTAAGGAGTAAGAAAACTAGAAAGATAGGAGGGGCTGGGTTGTGAAGAACTTTGAATGCCAAAGAAAGCATTTTGTGTTTGATTCTCAAGGCAATGGGAAGTCACTAGAGATTATTGGTGGGGAAAGGGGTTTGACATGATCTCAGTTAAGTTTTAGAAAAATCACTTTAGTGGCTGAACGAAAGATGGACTGGAACAGGGAGAAACTTGAGGCACACAGACCCACCAACAGGCTATGGAAATAATCAAAGCATGTGGTAATTAGAATATGTACCAGAGTTGGCCAGTGTCAGGGGACAGATGTTGCAAAGATGAAATCAACAGGCCTTGGCAACAACTTGGATATGGAAAGTGGAATATAATAAGGAATTCAGAATGACTCCCAGGCTGCTAGCCTGAGGAATAGGATAGATGGCATTGACCTCTACAGCAAAAGAGAAGATGGGGAGGTTGGGTTTAGGGGAAAAGACAATTCAGTCCATTTTAAACTACTGAGTTTAAAATATCTATTGTACATTCAGTTCAAGAAGTCTGAAAGGCAGTTGGAGACACAAGATTGGAAGTCAGCAGAGGGACTGGGGAAGGATAGATACTTTGGAGAATCTTCAGCATAGCCACTGTAATTAAATCCATGGGCATGGTTTTAGGTCTCCAAGTAGAGTAGTGTAAATGGAGAAGGGAAGAGAGCCCAGGAAAGCAACCTGAGAGGTGCCTAGCAATAGAAGGTATGATTTTGAGGAGAATCCAGCAACGGAGACAGAGAAAGAACAGTCATATATGTGAGAAGAAAACTAGGGAGAGAGCAGTATCCTGAAAAACATTTTCAGCTATCACAGGCATTAGATTTGCCAGATATCAATTTAAGGGGCAGAGTCAAGATGGTGGAGTAAAAGCAGGAACTTCTTGAACTCTTCCCCTAAATACCTCCAAACACCTGTAAAAAAATGACTCTAAACAAATTCCAGAGCTATAAAACCCACAAAATGTCAGAGTGAAACACATTCCCAGCTGAAGACAGCAGGCTGGCAGGAAGGGTCTATCACACTGGGCTGGGAATACAGTGCAGTCCCATGTGAGCCATGCAGCACACCTCAGGGGACTGAATCACTGGCAATTGTGGAGGTTTCTAGACTTCTCAATCCACAAACATTAAAGACAAAGTAGAAGGTCAGTGAGGAAACTCTGTTGGACCTTTGTGAGAGGGAAGCATGGTCTGGCCCCAGCCCTGGGGTGGCAGAGATAGTGGTAGTGGCAGTAAAACAGCAACAGGAGTGGCTCTATCCAGAGCTCCAGGCCTACAGATGGTGGTAGGATCAAGTAGCTGATCAAAGGACAATTGCAGGGATCTCTTTTTTGACTTGAAGCAGGATTCTTTTGCTTTGCCCTTCTTTGATGTGGGTTGCCCTCTTAGGGGGAAGTCCTGGGGTGAGGAGGAGTGCTAGTGTGGGAGAGCTTATGGCTGATGTGGAGAGGGAGCCTCTTCACAGTTCTGTGGCAGAAAAGAGTGCTTATGGACACTCAAATACCAAACCACAGGCCAGGAGAGGAGGAAACCCCTCTCCTTAGGTCATATCATCTTAGAAGAACTGAAAATTTACAGGTGACTAGAAGTAGCTCTGACAACAGCTGTGATAAGAAACTTGGGACAAAGCACTTTCCACTTTGGAAGTAGAGTCCTGCCTTGGCAAGGTACTAAAAAATCAAGTGATTGGCCAAAGGAGCAAAGAGAGAGAAAAAAATCAGACTACAGAACTTTGCTTTGGTGACAAAGAAGATCAAAACATACAATCAGATGAAGACAACAAAGTCAAAACTCCCACATCAAAAGCCTCCAAGAAAATTATGTATTGATCATAGGGATGGAAGAGCTCAAAAAAAGGATTTTGAAAATCAAATAAGAGAAGCAGTAGAAAAACTGGGAAGAGAAATGAGAAAATCATTAAGAATGAGTCAACAGCTTGCTAAGGGAGACCGTCAAAAATACTTTAAAAAACATAAAAAATTTTTATTATAAAAAATACCTTAAAAAACAGATTAAACCAAATGGCAAAAGAGGTCCATTAAGCCAAGGAGGAGGAGAACTCCTTAAGAAGAATTAGCCAAATGGAAAAGAAGGTCAAAAAGTTCACTGAAGAAAATAATTCCTTCAAAATTAGAATGGAACAAATGGAAGCTAATGGCTTTATGAGAAATCAAGAGATTTTAAAACAGAACTAAAAGAATGAAAAAAATAGAAGACAATGGGAAATGTCTAATTGGAAAAACCATTGACCTATAAAACAGATCATGAAAACAGATCATGAGTGCCTAGACATCAAATGTCAAGAAATTATCAAGGAAAAATGCCCTAATATTCTAGAACCAGAGAGTAAATTAGAAATGGAAAGAATCCACAGACTGCCTCTTTAAAAAGACCCTAAAAAAGAAAACTCCTAGGAATATTGTAGCCAAATTCCAGAGCTCCCAGGTCAAGGAGAAAATATTACAAGCAGTCAGAAAGAATAAAATTTGAGTACTGTGGAAACATAATTAGGATAACACAAGACCTAGCAGCTTCTACAGTAAAGGATCTGAGAGTTTGGAATACTAGAAGGACCAGAGGTCAAACAAGCTAGACCAAGACAACCAGCAAAACTGAGTATAATAGTTCAGGGGAAAATATGGGCATTCAGTGAAATACATGATTGTCAAGTATTCAGACCAGAGCTGAACAGAAAATTTGACCGTCAAATACTAGAATCAAGAGAAGTATGGGAAGGTAAACAGGAAAGAAAAATCTTAAAGAATCTACTAAGGTAAAAATGTTTACATTCCTACATGGAAAGATGATATTTGTAATTAATGAGACTCTGTGTGTGTGTGTATACACATATACACATATGTATGTATATGTGTGTGTGTGTATACATAGAGGGTAAAGGGTGAGTTGAATATGAAGGGAAGATATCTAAAAAATAAAATTAAGAGGTGAGAGAGGACTATGTTGGGAGAAGGAGAAAGGGAGAGATAGGATAGGGTAAATTATCTCACATAAATGAGGCAAGAGAAAGCTATTACAACAGAGGGGAAGAACAGGGAGGTGAAAGGGAATGAGTCAATCTTACTCTCGTTGAATTTGGCTGAAGGAGGGAATAACATACACATTCAATTGGGTATCTTACCTTGCATTAAAGTAGGTGGGAAGGGGATAAAAAGGGGGGATGATAGAAGGGAAGGTAGATTTGGGGAGTAGTCAGAAGCAAACACTTTTGAAAGTGGACAGGGTCAAAGGAGAAAATAGAATAAATAGGGGGTGGGATAAAAATGAAGGGAAATACAGTCTTCCACAATATGACTACTGTGGAAATGTTTTGCATAACTACACATGTATAACCTATATTGAATTGCTTGTCTTCTCAGTGGGAGTGGGTGAGGAAGGAAGAAGGGAGAGAATCCAGAACTCAAAGTTGTAAAAATAAATGTCAAAAAATTGCTTTTACATGCAACCAGGAAATAAGATATACAGACAATGGGGTATAGAACCCCGTTTTGCCCTACAAGAAAGTAAAGTGGGTAAGAGGAGATAATAGGGGTGTATAAGAGAAGGTAGACTAGGGGAAGGGGTAAGCAGTATCCTTGCCATCCTGGGGTGGGGGGGATAGTGGAGAGATGGGGAGAAATTTTAGAATTTAATCTCTTGTGGAAATGAATGCTGAAAACTAAACATAAATAAATAAATTCTGGGCAAAAAAATCCATTAAATAAAATATTTGCTAATTTTGACTACATACTAAAATTTTCTTGAAAAAATAAATGAATATTTCTTGAAGTATACAGATTGGAATTATTAATCATTAGAAATTTCCATTGAATTAAAATCCAGTTTGACATAGCATCCCTTCTCAAGGGCCTACATTATCAGTATGAGTACTTTTATTAGTTCTTATGAATTCATTTGAATGACAAATTTCATATCTGACCAATTAGCCCTTGTGATTCATATTTCATAACAGTGAAATATATTTCATTAAATTAAACATAGTGCTTATATCATCCACAAAGTCTTAGTTTTATGGCAAGAGTGGAAACTGGGTTCATATATACTATACTAAGGGAACAAAACCTTGGACAGTTTCTCCCAAGATGGAAAGGTTTCAAGAACAGTCCCAGGAACAAAGAAAATCTGCTTTCTGAGAACCAGCCTAAATAAATATAGAAAGACTCATCACTAACTGTCTGGTCACTTACTGATGAATTCAACAGACAAGACAATCCGCAAAATAAAGAAAAATACAAAATGCCCCTTAGTTGTGTGCCCCTCCTTTCCGATTCTGCAATACAGCATGACAGAGTGGCAGAAAGGAGACAAAGAATTCCAAGGACTATGCAATTTTAGACTGTCTATAAACTATGATTTGAGCCTGAGATCTGACTGCTAGGCATATAACTCATGTAAGTAAAAGAGAAAAAGACATCTGTAATAAACACCAAAATATTCCTATCTGCAATTTTGTAACAGCAAAGAGCTGGAAACAAAGCAGGTGACTACTAAATGGGGAATGGCCAAACAAAGTTTATGAATGTAATGGGAAAAATGAAAATGAAGGATTCACAGAAGAATGAGAAGACATGCTAGCTGATGCAGAGTAGAGTAAGCAGAACCAGGAAAGTAGCATATACACTGGTTAAAACAATACAAATTTTAAAAATGAAACTAAACCTTAAAATTTCAGTATATGAGGGGTCCAAAGGAAAGGAGCGAGTGGATTTATGATTGGGAGTATAGGGCAGACCTGAGAGTTGAAGTTACAAAAAAGCTGCATTTGAATTTAACATTAGAAAAATGTTAATAATAGAGCTGTTCACAAATGTAATGATTAGATGATATCATGTCTCATATGTCATAGTGGGCATTCCTCTTGGGCATGGGACTATACAATTTCTGAGGTTCCTTCCCACTCATATTTGGTGATTCTGTGGTTATAATGACTACTTTGCCATAGGATTTGTTGATCCATTATGAATGAGAAACATTAAGAGGGGGTAGCATGTGGCGGATAGACAATAAGTCACTCGTTCAATCTAACTCTTGATCTCACATAGGATGGTAAGGAGGTTAATGAAAATCTGAGAGTAGTGCCCTCTGATCATCTTTTTACTAAGGTAGAATGGGACAGAAGTCCCATGTATTCTCCTTGTATTCATTGCCAAATAAATGAAGTCTCAATAACAAAGCCTCTAATATTGTAAGTGTATTTGAAGTAAATATGAAGGACTGGAAAATATTCTTTCTGGGGATTCTCTGATTTGTGCTCTCCTTTCTCCCTACAAAGTATTAATTTCTCATTATGACCCTATCTTGTTTGCCCTGATTTTTACCTTATTTTGTATGTTGATAGTAGACAGAAGGGAATTCTACATAGCCATCATAGTTCCTGAGCGGCAAAACTTAGATATAATTTTTATCATTCCCTTCTATGATCCATTTGGCAACAAAGACGATTTTCCCCCAATTAACAGGCATATACTTTATACAGATGAGGGTGATATCATACTTAGAGATTCAGGACAACTTGGATTCATGTCTCTCTCTTCTGGCACAAAATGACTGTGTGACCCTGGGCAATTCATTTAACTTCTCAGTGCTCTTGGCAGGCCTAAGATCTGTATGTTGCCAAACAAGTGTCAATCAATATTAGGAGAAAATGTTTTTCTATCCAGAATTTCCTCATAGCAACAAATTATATTCCAGTCCTTACCTTATGTTTATACATATCCCATATTTTATACATGCAACTTAATATACTGTTACATGAGCAAAAAATTATTGAAACTCTAGATGTAAACATTTTTGTGTATTTTAAAATACTTAAGTATGTGACAAAAATATTTAAATATGTAATATAAAACTAACAACACATTAATTATTTCTTATTGTCAATGACAATCATTCATCTATAGGAAAAAAACAGTTTTGTCACTTCATAAAGAAAAGACAAAAAAATGGGAGAAATAGAGTTCTGCAATTACCTTAAACTCTTAAGTTTGTCAGACTGAAGTGCCCCATAAAAGGCGGGATGTTTTTTTAACAAACATAAAGTTTGATTCATTATTTTATAGGCATTCAATAAAACATTTAATAGTTTTTCATAGCAATTTAATATCTTCAAATAAGACATGTTTTCCCCAAACCCATACTAGTAATAAAAGATAAGATAATGCCTGCAGGCCAAGTTTATACTCTGATAATACACAATGGTACCTACATAGATATTGCCTTTCTTTCTCTTTAAAACTGATGCTAATCACCTCCCTGGAAAAAGATTAAGCCTTTTAAATCTCATATTCTTTCATGAGAGCCACTATTGTACTTCAAAATATTTCTTTTGTTCCTTGCTTCCCCCAAACCAAATTACTTCAACCTCTTCCTTATCCCTTAAAAACAGTTGCCTCACAAGATAAATTATGAAGAGCACAAGACATCAGTTTCATCAGAGCCAATCAAAAACTGATCACTTCCACTTTCCTGGCAGCCAAAGGCATATTCTCCAGCATCCTTTCCCTATGCTTGCCAAAATAAGATAGATGGTCTAAAATATCAAATTCAATGTAGCTGAGATCATAAGAAAACTCCATCAATTAATTAAAGCATTGAATTGTTTTGTTTCCCCTTATACAATCAAGGCACTGCATCATGTAGCTTCACAAAGACTGGTGTGGGTAGTGAAAAGTCCCCAGGATTGGGAGATAGGAAACCTCAGTTCCAGCTTCAGCTCTGCTGCCAGCCCCTTTGGTAGCCATGGCCAATTTCCTTAACCTTGCTGGACCCTACCTTCTTCCTCTTTAAAATGAAAAGGATGGGCCGAAAGATCTTTTAAGTTTTTTCCTGCTGTCAAATTGTATGATTTTAATTGAGGCAGATACAGCTTAGTAATCAGCATTACTGATTCAAGATTTGAAGCATAGTTAAGTTATGTGATTTGGAAAGAAAAAAACCTTGGGTCAAAGGCAGAATCAATATTACACAAAAATATTTTGAAACTATTGACAAGTTCAGGACAAAGTAATTAACTGCCTTTTACTAGAAAAGTTCAAGTTAAAAGTTTGTTAACCTAAGAATTTTTCAATTGTAGGTATTCTTTACTAAAAAGTGTGAGGTGATTATTATAAGCACATCAAGAGAAGGTTGATGGCCTGAATAGAAAACAGAAGTTTAGGTCCAGAAAGGACCTTAGGGAATATCAAGTTTCTGTTCTCCTAATCCCATGCTCTGGGTTAGCAGCACCCTAAAGAGATTTTTTTAAAAATATCTTTAGAATGTTCCAGACTTCCATGTAAAATATCTCTCTCTTAGAGATCAAAAAATACCTCCTCGTCTATCAACAGAACACATCCTATTTCCTTCTCAAATCATACAGAAAAGAGATTGATTGGAGACTAAATTGTCAGACTTGCACTTGTAATCAGGAAGAGTGATACCTAGGTGGTACAGTGGAGACAGTACTGGGCCTGGTGTCCAGAAGACCTAAGTTCAAATGTGACCTCAGTTACTTCATAGCTATGTGGCTTTGGGCAAGTCTCTTAACCTGCATTTGCCTCCATTTCCTCATCTGTAAAAATAATAATAATTGCAGCTATCTCTCAAGTTTCTTTGGAGGATCTAATGAGTTAATACTTGTAAAATATTTAGCACATAGCAGGTTACATGTAAATTTTGCTTATTATTACTTCCTGGAGTTTGACACAGGACTCCCAGCTTCTAATTTCAGTTCTGACACATGTTATTTGATATAAGCAAGCTAACTGACATAACTATGCCTCAGTTTCTCACTTTAACTCCCCCCACTTGTAAATACAGAAAAACCACTGAAGGTCTTCCAAGTTTAAATAACATTTCAGAAAACATGTGAGATCTCAACTACCCGCATTACTCTTTCTAACAAATTGAACAATACACGACATTTCCTTCCCAAATTTTCTTTAGCCTAACATCGTATTTCCTATCATTATTCAGTTTAGGCAATGATTATGGTAAAAACATATATGTAATTTGCAATTCAAATAATATTTTTAATCTTAACAAATATCTTGATGGGTGGAAAAATGGAGAAAGTGTCCCATATTTCTGTCATTTGCATAGCACATCGCTCACTCCAGGGATCTTTCCCCAACTCACTGAGGGGGAGAGAGAGTCTTATAGCTTTAAAATGACTTCATTCCCATATTTACATATTTTTTAATAGGGCTATGATGAATCTCCTTCCGCTTGACTCCTATTTTGAGCTGTGATATTTTAATCTCCATTCTTGCTGCAACTTAGCAGATGAATGTGCAGTGTGACAGAGCTCAGAGGAAATAGTATAAATAAAGCAAAGTGGAGCTATGACATCTCACATTTTATAGCGTTTTTATTGTAGCCTAAGCATAAACAGAGCACAGCTGTGTTATACTTACTGCTGTGAGCACTCCCTCAACTCCAACCCCCTATTGCTTTTAAAAAGACAGTGCTCTTACTTAGAAAGCTTTGAGTATGGGTAATATTGCCAACCACAAGGACAACAGGAGCATCTTCCTCGCCCCTCCCCCACCTTCTTTATTCCATTTGCTTCTCTTTTTATCAATATTCACTTATGTCCTCCATGTCATCCTTCTTACCCAAAACTGACATGGCCACAGCAGAGCCCATATTGTATTCCAGCAAAAGCACACTACTATTACCTATCTGAAATGCTCTGGATATCAAAACTATAATTTCTTTTCTTTCTAAACACAGACGCTGCACTGGAATAATTAACAGACAGTGTCTCAAAAGGAAATCTAAAACTAGCTGGAAGTTTTCAAAATATTGCTCTGTCTCAATGTAGTCTTTCTTAAAGGCAAAGATATTTTTCACTTTCCAAGTCAGCTTATTCATAAGCATGTGCCAGCATAAAGTTAGAAATGGAAACGAGTACAAAGTATGAAATAAAATGTATATGGAAATATGGAAGAAGGGGCTTGGGAGGGGATGGAGATAAAGAAATTGGGAAAATTTGATTTTTCTCCAGGATTTAAAACTTTTGGGGTTCACAGTAAGTCGAGCATTGTTTTTAAAAAGTCTAACAACTGAAGCTTCAAAAGAGGGATGGGCTCCCCAAGCATGTAATTTCCTTCTAACTACTGGCAAATGCACCTTTATAAATATAGCACATGCATCCTTCTATAAATCTGTGAACAAACTGGGTTTAAAAGACAAATGATCTTCTCAGGGAAAGGGGTATTATTAGGTGACTGACACGGGATGCCAACAGAAAAGACATTCAAGATTTGACAAGTAGTCTATGTTTCAGGTTTAGACTAAAATTGTAGGAGGATTGCAAGTGCTTATAAACTTCTCATGAAAGCCAAAGAAGATTCTTATCCAGTTATGCTCCTGACTCATCCACCACACCTTCCTCTCTTAGGGAGGGAGATCTCTGGGATATAGAGGAACACACAAAGTGTCACAAAAGTCTACAACTATATATACTGAAATGTACTGACACATATATGTATCTCCAGTAAATACATGAACTGTATGCATTCTACTGAATATACTATATGTACTGAAAATTCCAAAGAAATTTCCATTCATATGAAAAAATGCTGCAAAATACAAAGAAGTAAAGTTAATGGCAAATCACTAGGATGGGTATCAAGTGCCTAGTGTGATACCATATACACAGTACTTAATACATGCTTGAAAATTTATGGATTATGCAATAGTAAGCAATAAACTATTTAATTCCTGCGTGACTGGAGGCAAGTCATGTAAGCTCCCTGTACCTAAGGTTTCTCATCTATAAAATGAGGGTATGGACCTTGATGTCCTCTGATATTTCCTTCATCTATACATGTATGATCCTATAATAGCTAGATCACAAAAATAGCATACCTACCACCAAAAAAAGAAACCCTACTAGGCTGCCATCTTGGGTTTTGTAGCCTTCTATCCGCTTAAAATTACTGCTCTGCCTAAATCTGTGTTTACAAGCCATCAACACAGTGTGGGTATCTGATTTTCAATTTACATTTTTGTTAGAGGGTTAGCAAAGTTCATTTGTTTTGTTCTGGGATTATTGAGGTGATCTGTAAAGAAGTATGTCTTCATTCGGATTTATGAACTCCCTCCTTCACAACACCAACTTGAATTTTATTCAACTTACATAGTGTATAATTTCATAAAACATGGACTGACAAAGAATAAGTTTCAGTTCTGTCATATATGCAAGAAAGAACATTGGTAATCTCAATATCTGCAAAAGTTAATAATACTTTAAATTAACCTGTTAAATGAGAAAGGAGTTTCTTCTCTAGACTGATTATCTTAGAAGTTAAGATTCCTAAGGGTTGGGGATGTCTTACTTTGTTGTATTTGTATCCACTGCTCTTAACATACTGCATGGCACATAGTAAGAGCTTAATAAATGCTTTTATCATTCATTCATTCACTCACATGTAAACTAATTCTATGCCTTACCAGCTCCTAAAAGTACATTATAAACAGTTACCAGGGACCAAGAAAGGCTCTACTTCTGTTGACATACTTTTTAAAGAAGATATAGAAATATAACTGAGCAAGAACCTAAAGGAAGTTCCAAGGCACTACTAAGCAACAATTAGTTTCACTTTAAGTAAGAAGAGACAGGAAATTGGGTTTCCTAGCCTGAGACCTGTAGAGTCCTCCATCAGCCACTGATAAAATTCAGGGATCATATATGTATACTTAATCCAAAGTATTATATTAATATATGTGTACACATATATAATGCATGTATACATGGGTATGTATTTATACACATACATACATTTGTATACACACACACACACAGAAAGCACACAGGAATTAAACATAGGAATATATCATTCTCCAGCATTAGGTATGAAATTAGGCAGTTCAGTGGAGGTCTAGATGTGAAGTCAGAAAGACTCAGGTTCAAATCATTCCCTATCTACTTACTAATCATGTGACCCTGAAAAAGACATTTCACTTCTCAATTTTGGTTCCCTCATCTACAACACTAATCTACAAGGTTATTGTGAGGATTAAATGAAATAATGTATAAAGGGCTCTATAAACTTTAAAATAATTTATAAATGCTGGTTATTATCATTAGGAAATCAGAGAAGGAGGATCTGCTTAAGGTTACATCCCACCCTGAGATGTAAGCCCCAGGAAGGCAACCTACCTCAGTAATCCAACTGGTGTACAGATAAGGGCAAAATAAATTACTGTAGCAAGATCCATATCTTTAAAGGTACAGAAATTCCAATTCAGCCACAGATGGCAAAATGGCACTTCTGGCCATTACCACTGCCTGAGATGCCAGACACTGTTGCAGATCAAGTGGAGGCTTTAATTGCTGGCAGACTGCAATATCCTAATCCAGAAAGAGGAAAACAAGTGCAGCTCTGCATGCATCTTTATTTCTATTGGTAACGAGGATTGTTCAAAATCAATACAGACCCATGTTTCTACCACTTTGGCGAGTGGTGTATGGTTCCTTTAAGGAACCCAGTTAAAGTTATGCCCATGCTAGGAATCCCTATCTAAATAGGATGCAGATTGTAGATAGATGGAATATATACATATATGTATGTGTGCGTGCATGCATGTACACACACAAACATATATAAATACACATGTATACACATGTGTGTATATGCACACATGCATATACAGAGACACACTACATAATACATATACATGCATATGCATATATGTAAGTATGTATACATTTAGGAACCTGTCTTCAGTCAGAGACATAACTAACTTTTGGAATGATACCTTGAATTCAGCTTCTCCATAACAATAATAATAATTACTTTCTTTTTCACACAGCCCTGTTTTCTAAAAATATATCATAATGAAAAGAAACTGGTGGAAGAGGGCAATAGGTCACCCTATTTTAAAAAAATTTACTTCTAATTCTTTTTATTTTTACTTTACTTTATTTATAATTCTATTTATTGCAACACCAGTGAGAATTCATTTGAAAGCAACTTAGTGGGACCACAGTGCTATGGAAAAACTTAGCCAGATACTGAGATAGTGTAAGGAAGAGTATGCCCTTGAGGTGAAGGAAAATGTATATTTGTTCTTCCTATAATTTTGAAGTAAATATCCCTTTTGTAAAATCTACTCCATTTTAAGTGATTAAATGAAACTGACAATAGAAGGACAGAGCCAGTGGGGGCTTAGATCAATGACAGTAGAGAAGAAAAACCTGACAAATCCTTCTGGATACCTGAGTACCCTGAGGTGAAGATATAGCCTATCAGAATGTGGCAGAGTGAGGCAGATCATACATCCTACAGAAAGAATGACTTCCTAATGATAAGAGTTGTCCAAAAGTAATATGGGCTGCTGATGGAATCAGTGGGCTGCTTGTTAAAGATCATCAAACAGTGACTGTGTAAACACTTTTGGAGAATATTTTAGAGGGCAGAGGATGAATTTAGTGACCTCTGAAGTCTCTTGCAATTTCAGAATTCTGTGGTATTGATTCTAAATACTTTGTAACAAAACATGAGAGAAATAATGATGATGGCATTTCTGAATGTCTATAAATGATTCAAAATAAATAAATGTATATTATATTCCCTAGTGTTATTTAGGTGTTTTTGAGAATCACAGATCCATTTAAATTGCTAGGAATTATTATTATTATTATTATTTATTTTTTTATTTTTATTTTTTAATTTTTTGCTTTTTGGAGGGCAGTTGGGGTTAAGTGACTTGCCCAAGGTCACACGGCTAGTTTTTGTGTTAAGCGTCTGAGGCCGGATTTGAACTCAGGTCCTCCTGACTCCAGGGCCAGTGCTCTATTCACTGCGCCACCTAGCTGCCCCCTATTATTATTATTATTATGGTGTTAGCCACAAACATACACACACAAACCCATTGCTATTTGAACATCACTGCAAATATATGTCTGTCTTTAGCTGTTTAGACTGCTGCAGGACTCACAGGTTGACTTAATATTAAATATAAAACAGATCTCAAAATATAACTTTCAGTTTTCAAAATCATAAAATATCATTACCTGTTTGAAACAAATCTACATTTTGAAAAATATTTAAAATTAGCTCTTCCATAATCATGATCATTCATCTAGTCTTCAACTCTAACTCTTCTCATTCCTCTTCCTGAATATGGCCTTTTTCTTAAAAAAACAAAAACAAAAACCAATACTCTTATTGTAGTTTTTTAATGGCCACTCTTACAATTCAGAAAAAAAGATTTTCAGGAAAAAAATTCAAATTTAGCATCTGTTTTTACTCCCATGGAATGATGGACATATAAATCATTCTTGTTCCAGAAAATCACTTCCTTATCCTCATCAAAACACATCCTTTTCCAAGATGGAAGATAATAAAATCCTGTCATTTTTGAATTGTTTGAATTTACATAGTCTTTTTAAGGTTCTTCAAAGAACTTTCCATACTTTTTTCAATGATTCTAACTATAATCTTTTAAGGAACTTAGAGGCACAATATTCCCATTTTATGGATGAGTATGAGTAAACTAAAGCTCAGGTTGAATGAATTTTATGGAGACTTTTCTTTTCAGAGCTCTGTAAAAGACAGACTGTAGAGGGTAGATACTGTAAGTGGGAAGGCTAATAGGAATTCTGTTGCAGTAATCCATTGTTGTAAAAGTTGTCCGAGTAAAGAGGAACAGATGAATGTGAGAAATGTTGCAGAGGTTAGAATCAAAAACGCTGACACATAATTGACTATGGGAGAGAAAGGTAGGAGGGAAGGTCTTAAAGGACATAATCCTAGGTCACTAGGATAATAATCCCTACAGAGGAAATGAGAAAGGATAGAGGTGGCAAGAAATATGGTGAGTTCTATTTTGATTCGTTCCCAGTTAGTTGACTTAAGAGTTAGTGAGTTTTCTTTGTAAATCTCAAAACAAAACAAACAAAAAAGACCCACATACCGGATTCAACAATTCAATGAACTTTTTTCAAAGTGGTTATTATGTACAAAGAAATTGTATGAGGAATTAGGAACACCAAGATCTGAAACAATACATTCCCTGCCAAAGTAGCTTAAAGTCTACTGAAGACATAGAATATGTAAATGAAAAAATAATAATACACATGCACATATAAATGTAACAGCAAAAAGAAAAACTTTGCTATCTTGGGGATAGGGATTAAGAAGTACAAAAATATTTATACTACAAGCTAGAATATGATAGAACTACAGAATAAATCTAGACGCTATTTTACAAACATTTCAATTGGGAGAGAACATTTCAGCTGTTCAAGCAATAGTATAGGACCTGGTGCAACGTGCTCAGTGTATAGGTCATGAATACCCTGCAGACACATACATGGACAATCACTTCTCAAAGATGCTCTAGAATAGGTGTTCTTAGCCCCTTTTTTGTTTCATAGACCTCTTTGACAGTCTGGTGAAATCTATGGACCCCTTCTCATAATTATGTTTTTGATGAAAAAAATGAATTACTCAGGATCTCAGAGGAAACCAAGTGTATCAAAATATAGTTATGAAAAAAATTAAAATGAGTTTATACAATTCAGGTTAAGAATCTCTGCTTTAGAGGGAAATCTTCAGATAATTAGGTTAGATTCTCTGAAATTCTTTCATATCTAAGACCATCTCTTCTTTGTAGGTATTCCCCTTTACCACTGAAGACCAAAACTTTTCTGTGGCTAGAGACAGAAAACTCACTATTTTTCAAGACAGTACATTTTATTTATGGGTGACCTCAAATTTTTAAAGTACTTCATTATTTATTTAGTCATTTTAGTAATGTCCAACTCTTTGTGACCACTTTGGGGGTTTTCCTGGTAAAGATGCTGAAGTAGTTTGCCATTTCCTTCTCCAGCTCATTTTACAGATGAAGAAATTGAGACAAACAGGGTTAAGTGACTTGCCTAGGGTCACACAGTTAGCAAGTGTCTGAGGCTGCATTTGAACTCCAGTCTTCCTGACTCCAGGTTCAGCACTCTTGTCCATCACCCAAATCCACTGCCAAAAAGTAAGGTGACACAGTGAACTGATAACTAAACTTGGAGTCAGTAAGACCTGAGTAAATCAGGCTTCATACATGTACTAGCTCAGTGACTCAGGATCACTCAGCCTCTTCTGCCTTTGTTTCTTCATCTGTAAAATTAGGAGAACAATAGTACTTATTTCCCAGGGTTATTACAAGGAAAAAATTAGATAATATTTGTAAAATTCTTTGCAAACATTAAAATTAATATAAATGCTATTAATGTTATTATTACATAAAATTCTTATCTTCCATTGTTTCCAAATGATGACCCATAAAATATTTGAAAATAGGAATTATAACTCTTCTATCTTCCCTTTAATAGATGAAGCATGCCAAGTTCCTTCTACAAATCCTCATATGACATAATTTCCAAACCTTTCATTCTACTCTGGACACATTGAGAGTCTTGAAATACCCCTCTTTAAAACTAAATTCAGTATTTCAGTAATCTGACCAAGGAAATGCATTCACTTCTTTGACATTATATTTCTACTAAAGCAGTTCCACATTACACTAGCTTTGTCAGCAGTAATGTCATATCAGCAATGTTAGTTTATATTATTTTGTAGTTCACTAAAGTTATACTTATCTTTTCCAAAGGAACTTTTGTTGAGTAAATTTATTAAAGATGTTTAGAGCTGTGTGTTAGGTATTTGTCCCTTTTAAGTTTCAACTTATTAATTCTAACAAAACACTCTAGACATGATTTTTTATCACAATTTTTGTGACTACAGTAGGAAAAAATTAATTAGGGTATTAGGTTGTGTCCCAACTGTTTCAGTCCTGTAAATAACTTTCCCCATGTGGATGTCCTAAGGCATCTGGTAGGGAGCGGCCTTCCCATGAGTATAGGAAGGCTTTACTAACTACTCCTTGGTGGCTTCTCAGACCTGACTAGACCCTAGTTCCCTGAGGCCGTCTTCACCTGGGTAAATATGGGGAGGGGATAATGTCACCTAGCATGTCTTCTCAGAGCAATTAGAAGGCTTTGGAAAGCTGTGCTGGCTACTTATGCCCTTACCACTGTCAGTCAATCAACAAGAATTTATTAAGCACTTACTGTGATCTAGGCATTGTCCTAAGTACTGAGAACACAAATACAAGAAAATTCTGCTTGTATACCACAAAGCCTACCACTTAAGAACTGCATTCTGCCTCATTAATGCAACTGCTATAACAATAATCTCTCAGTGTAGGTATTGTTTCATTTTGCTGACAAATCTGATAACTGTGTCTTCTAATTCTATACCTGTATGATTGTTTTAAACAACTGTTAAACAGGACAGGCTGAAGCATAAAATACTATAATAACCCACAAGATCTTCCTCCTCTTCCAATTATCTGTAAGCCAATCAACAACTGTAGGGTTGCTAAAATAGGCATAAATGTTTGTAACTGTATTCTTGCCATGCAACCTATACCTCTCCATTTTTCCCACTGGTGAAAACAGTAAAATATACTTTGTTGAAATAAAAATATATGTCTATGACATTTTTCTGATTAGGTGCAGTTAGATGACACAGTGGATAAAGTACTGTGGCCTTTTGAATCTAAATTCAAATCTGGCCTCAGACACTTATTAGCTGTATGACTCTGGGTAAGTCACTTAAACTTGGTTTTAGTTTCCTCTACTATAAAATGGGCTTAATATTAACACCTACCTCCCAAGATTGTTGTCAGTATCAAACAAGATATTAAGTGTAATGCAATTCACCCAGCTTTCAACATATAGTAAATGCCATATAAATGTTTCTCAGCAACCCAATAAAATGTAAATGGTGTCAATTTTCAGTGAAGCCATACTGGCTCTCATAATCTCTGCTTTAATTTCTATATGCAAAGAAACATTTATTTAATAATCCATTCAAGAATTTTCTTAAAAATTTTCATCACATTCATTAACATGGAGATTCTGGGATTCACTTTTTTTTTAATGGAAGACTGTTTTCAAGCTCTAATCTTCCCTGATTTTTTAAAGTACTGACATTTGTTTCATGAAACATCTGCAAATTCTTTCTGGAATAGCAATGTACCTGAACATGCCAACCCTGGCTCCTTTAAAGCAGTTAGCTTCACTCCATCCTCTCCTCATAGCTCTCATCATACCTATCCTTCTGTTGTCAGTTTTCAGAGCATTCTCCTTAATGTTGAAGATTAAAGCTAAGTAGAAGTCTGCCTTTTTTTCTGCCACTTGTTAACACTGTACCCTCTGCCTAAGTGGTAGGTATAGAGTGCCCCTTATTCTTGCTCCAAATGTAGCCTAAGCATCCCTTTTGCAATGTCATTAGTATTTTTTTAAACTGCTCATGACATTTTTCTCATAGGTGGAAGTATTCTTTTATTTGTGTTATTACTTATGTGCTTCCTTTCACATTATTGGCATAGGTTTCATTAGAACTGTGATCCATTTTAATATAGGTTTTCCACTTACTTAAACCATCCATGTCTTAGCCTGTGTGATGCTGTGTCCTATAACCAAACCTCTATATTGGTTCTATTCAATATGTTTAAAGACTTTGTGAGGGTCATTTAATATTAAATAAGTATTTAATGGTATTAAATGGTATTTTTCTATCTTCCCTTTTCTCCTGGTCTTTGTAAATACTATACAACTATTTGACAAAGTGAACAGAGAGTTGGTTTCAAAGTCAAGAAGACCTGGGTTCAAGTTCTACCTCTGATACACACTGATTGAATGATCTTTGGCAATTCAGCTGACTTGTAGGGCCATGCAAAACCTTTAAGGTTATATCTTTCAAAGAAAGAGCTACATTGGCAAAGAGAGTTCCCACAATGGGAGCTCGTAATATTAATGAAGTCACTAGAAATAGTCAACTGAAACACATACACACACATTTTTCTCAGTCAATTGCTTTTGATTCTCTAGGTCATTTTGCAAGTAGACATACTTTGGCTTTTCCTTCCCATGTTTATTGCCTTTATATCTTTCCATTGCTATAGCTAGCCTTCTAAATCTATACAATATAAAACTATGATTGGATATTCTTACTACAGCTTTGATTTGATTAGGGTAGCTCCTGCTATTGAAGCATTTCACATGACACAAGCTCTTGGTTTTAGATCCTTCTGACATCATTTAAAGCAGATTTTTAATTCATGAACTTTTTTTAGTGATTTTAATATAATAACTTCTGTGTTCTAACAAAAGATTTATAGCTACCAAATGGAGGTAGTAATGGTATGTTTAAAACAAAATGAAACAAAAGCATTAGCTTTAGAGTCAGAGGACCTGGGTTCAAACCTGGCTTCCTACCCTTACTAACTCTCTGTCCTTGGGCAAGGAAAATGAATCTCTAAAAATCTCTGTTTTCTTACCAATAAAATTATACAGGGTCCTCTAAGATTTATTCTAGCTCTAAAACTATGATCCTGGGACAAAGTCGTCTGATGTTTATTATTTTATTCTTAATAGGATTGATTATGCTCACTGTTTTCCTAATGTTGAGCCATCCTTATATTCCTAGCATAAATTCAATTTGGCCATAATGAATAATTATTTTTGGCTATCCTGATATTCATTGATGATACTGGCCTGTAAAAGCAACTGAAAATGAAACAGATGTCCATCAATGAGGAGAGGGCTAAAAACAATTTTTGGCACATGAATATAATATTACATCACCATTAAGAAATGGTGAAAATAAAGAATGTAGGGAATCATGGGAAGACATAAAAACTGATGTAAAGTAAATAGAAACAGGAAATATACACAATTGTAATAATATAAAAGGAACAAACACATGAAGAAAACATAATCTTTATAATTATAATGAGCAAGCTTGATCCTTTGAAGAAAATGTACCTCATACCCTTCTTTTCAAAGGTAACAGACTATGGGAATGGCATATAATACATACCATCAAACTTGGTTGATTTATTGTTCAATCTTGATAAACTTGCCCCACCCTTCTTTCTTTTGAATATTTAATTACAATAGATGGTTCTTTGGGTAGGTAAGGATGACACTTTTGAGATAAAGGTATTAAGAGATGGGGATGTCAAGACAGACTTCATGTAGAAGGTGGAATTTGAGTGACCCTTGAAGATAACTAGGGATTATGAGAGATGGAGGTGAAATGAGAGTGCATTTCAGGAACTGAAGTTAGACAGTGTGAAAGCATGGAGGGAGGAAATGTAGCATTGCATACCAAGAGCAGTAAAGTTAGTTCATGTAGCCCACAGTATTCATGAAGAGGAATTATGTGCAGTAAGTTTCAAAATTTCAGTATATTTGATGATTATTGCTGCTATCTTTTATTTCCAAGATTGGTCCTTGAGTCATTCATTATTCAACATATTATATTTCAATTTCCACTTAGATTTGCAACTTTGTCCATGTTTTTCTTCATTAGTTACTATTTTATTGTGCATATAATTTTCACATTTTCATTTGTTTACCTAGATCCTGGATCAAGTGTATGCCTAAAAACAATTATATGCTAAATTTTCAAACCATCATCTCTATAAATCTATCTAATGTGACTGTCTGACATTTTATTCAAATTGACAATTTCTTTATTTTTCTTAAATTCTCAGGATCTTGAAAAGCATTCACATTTGTAACAATTGATGTTACATAAGTCTATTTCCTACTCCTCCTAGTCTAAGCCCTATTCCTCAATATCATCTCCTTTTATCTTCATTTCTTGGAGTTTTCCCTCTATGCCTAGGAAATGCTTCCTCAAAATACCTCTTAGAAAGTTGGACATCAAAGAGACAGCCCTTTTTTCGGCTCCCTATACCATGAAACAGAGTCATCACTTAATAATTCATAACTTTCAAATCTTATTTTTCTTCTTAGGATTATATCTCATGGTTAGCCTATATTTCAAAAAGCACCATGCAAAAAAAAACAGTTTTGCAAAAGGAAATCTTCGCTTTTCTAAAGATTAACCCCACACACACACAGAATTTGAGCTCCTTAAGAACAGGTAGTGTCCTCATTTTTAGCATTTCATTTTAATGCTTAGAACAATTCCTAGAACATATTCCATGCTTGCTGAATTGATGAAATATTCCAAATATGGCTGGGAAAATAATTTAACAATGTAGTAGTGAACACCAATTTCCCTTGTTTTTCAATAGTATTTTAAAATTTCTGTCTCTTCTTTTATTCCACATTCATAGTGAAAAATCCTACACTTCAAATAAGAGATTTCTTTTTTAATTTTAAAAAAATTGATTTGTATATTTACTTTTAGTTTACAAGATTCAGTTCCACAATCTCTTGGGTTTCAAATTTTCTCCCCCCTTTAAACCCCACACACACACCATGGCAGCATGCAATCAAGTATAGGATCTGCAAATACTTTGACACTGGACATTACTCTGGTTGTATAGAAGGGTTGTAATCAATGGAGTGAACAATGGGAAAGAAGAAACAAAACCAAACATGGAAAAGAACAATAGCATGTAGATTGCTTCAGTCTCTATTTAAACTGATCTTTCTAGATCTTTCTCTGAATGTAGATATCTTCTTCCATCCTGCAACTTGTAAGGTTGTCTTATAACTGCTGAGAAGAGTCCAGTTTATCAGAGTTGGTTGTCATGCATATGATGTGTCTGTGATTGTGTACAAATTTTTCCCTATTCTACTCTTCTCACTTAGCATCAGTTTGTATAAGCCTCTCCAGGTAAATTTGAAATCCATCTTCTCCTCATTTCTTATAGCACAATAGTATTCCATTACATTCATATACTATAACTTGTTTAGCCATTCTCCAATTGATGGACATCCCCTCAACTTCCAGTTTTTTGCCACCAAAAAGAGAACTGTAATAAATATTTTTGTACATATGGGTCTTCCTCCCACTTCTATGATCGCTTTAGTATATAACCCCAGAAGTTGTGTTACTGGGTCAAAAGGTATGCAATGATTTATAGCCCTTTGGGCACAGTTCCAGATTGCTCTCCAGAATCATTGAATAAGTTCATAACTGCACTAACAATGGATTAGTGTTCCAATTTGTCCACATCCTCTCCAGCATTTGTCATTTTCTTGTTTTGTCATCTTAGCCAATCTGACTGGTGCGATGTAGTACCTCAAAGTTGTTTTGATTTGCATTTCTCAAATCAATAGTGATTTAGAGCATTTTTCATACACTTATATATATCTTTAATTTCCACCTCTGAAAATTGCCTGTTCATATCCCTTGACCATTTATCAATCGGAGAATGATTTATATTCTCATAGATTGGACTTTATTCCCTGTATATTTTAGAAATGAGGTCTTTATCAAGAGACACTTGTAAAAATTCTTTCCCAATTTCCCACTTACCTCTTAATCTTGGTTACATTGGCTGTGTTTGTACAGAAACTTTTCAATTTAATGTAACCAAGATTATTCATTTTGCATTTTATAATGCTCTCTAACTCTTCTTTGGTCATAAAGTCTTCCCTACTCCATAAATCTGACAGGTAAACTATTCCTTGCTTCCCCAGATTACTTACAGTATCAGCCTTTATACCTAGATTGTGTACCCATTTAGACTTGATTGTGGTATACAGCGTTAGATGATGGTCTATGCCCAGTTTATGCCATACAATACTCCAAATTTTCCCAGCAGTTTTTGTCAAATAGTGAGGTCTTATCCCCAAAATTGGAGTCTTTGGGTTTATTAAACTGTATATTACTATAATTATTGATTACTGAGTCTTTTGTACCCAATCTAGTCCTTTGATCCACTATTCTATTCCTCAGCCAGTAGCAGGAAACATTTTTAGATGGGGAGAAAGATTCAAACCTTCAGGTACTCTTCAAATCAAACCTCATAAAAGATCTCCTCCCATATTACCTTTGTTGATCTCCTATAATAACATTATCTGTATGTACTTACTAAATTAAAAACAAAACTAAAAATTATTTGAAACCACAACAGCAATACAAAAACATATACCAGTCTCTAGTGATGAAAGGTGACCATTCTCTCCATTTCAATCACCACTCTCTCAATCATATAATATATTAAAATAATTACAGTGGAAAAATATAAAATTGATAATACAGTTAATCCATGTTTTGGACAGAACAGGACTGATGGATGATGTGAGTTAACAGACAAATCCTATTCACCATTCTAAATTATTTCTACTATACAAATTAGCAATCTCATCAATACCAGCATGGCATTCACCTTCTGTAGGAGCAGCTGCTACAAAATCACTATTACTGACTTCTGCCTTATGGATTCTTCTTTGAGCCTAATCAAGAATAGAACAATTGAAATCTCATCCCATGAGAGAAATAACTACTATATTGAATCACAAAGAAAGATTTGGAAGAGAATGGAGAGTTCACTGCACCAACATTTATCCCTACTACCTCTAACTATTTAACTATTACAACTTCCAAGATATTGGGAAATTTACTCTGGTGCTAGTAAATTATCTACTACAAAGCTATTAGACTAATTTTTACCATTATATAAATATGTCCAATAAAAGACATGCTAAATAGGTAGTGTTTCTGTTCTTTAAAAGCAAAGCTAAATATTTCACTTATATGTAAAAAATAATAATATGTTACAGAAATTGGGTTATAAATCTATCACCCATAAGTTAACATAAAAAGTAGAACTCAGAATCATGGAATGTTAAGAGCTAGATAAGAGCTGAGATGATCTAGTTTGACCCCATTATCTCAGAAGGGGAAAACAATGAGAGCCTTAGAAGTCAGGTGATTTGTACAAAGGCACAAAATGAGCTATTTTCAGATCAAGATCAAGATCTAGTAGCCATGACTCCCAATTCTGTACACATTTATACTTTCCATTCTAATACTAGAGGGTATTTTTTTAATGGTAGAACTTTCAAATACTTTTATTTTTTTCTGTTTTTAAGTAAAGATTTTTTTGTTTATAAAAATCTATTTTTCTTTCTCTCATCACTTATCTTGATTAAAAGAAAAAAGGAAAGCAAAGTCCTGATAACAAATATAAATGAACAAGCAAAAAATAATTCACTCATTGGCCATGTTTTAAAAATATCTATCACATTCTGCACACTGGATTGATCACCTGTTGATCAGGAGGTAGATCATATATGTAATCACTGGTCCTCTTTAATCATGCATAGTCATCGGATTAGTCATAGTTCTTATGGCTTTCAAAGTTTGTCTTTACAATGTTCTAACTATGTATTTGGTTCTCTCATTTACTTCTCAATAACTTTATATAAGTCTTTAAAATTGTTTCATTCTATATTATTGCTGCTTTCCCATTAATTGTTCTCACAGTTCTGCTTACTTCACTATAAATCATTTCATAAGTCTTTACATGACTTTCTGAAATCATCTGTTTCAGATAAAATAATATCAAATTAATGAAATAACATCAAATAGTTTCATTTTTTTTTGTTTAGTTTGACTAAACTTTCCCATTCCCTCTTTTTTGTTATTATGGTTTACTCTAAAGGGAACAAGAGGATTCACTGTGACATGAAAATAAAAAGATACTGATAAAATTTTATTTTTTAAAAAGAATAGAAAAATGAAAAGGAAAAGCAAAGTGACCTTTTCTACAAGGTTGTTTTGGGGCGGGTAGGACATAAATTTTAAAAAAGAAATAAGGACTTGGAAAGTCTTTTTTAAAATGCTTTTATGCGAAATAACTCGTGTACAAATAAATTAAGACGGACTATGCAGTATAATATAATTGGATAACATTTTAGAATTATTGCCTAAATAAAAAGAAATTGAAATATCCAGTAGTATAAAAAGTTATAGTTTTAGAGGTTCAAATTTCAGTGAAAATTCTTTAAAACTTTTGTCATATGTAATGTTAAAAACAAGATCCTTCTACTAGACAGTCAGAAAGGTCAGTAAAAAACTGTTATCCTATATTTTCAAGCAACATTAAATGTTGATCATTGTACTACTTTATTTTTTGTTGCTCTTATTCTTTTGAGATGTGTTCAACAATTTCATTGCAAATAATTATGAAATTTTTATAGAATAGCAGTAAGAAATTCCAGTGTATGACCACTCAGTTAGAATCTTGAGAATGGAAAGACAATTGTTGTATAGTGAAAAGAGAGATTATTGGATTTTTAGTTAGCAGAGCTGAATTCAAGATCCAGTTCTGTCACTTACTAATTTTTCTTTAACTTTAATAAGTCACTTAAGCTTTGTGTGCTTCAATTACCTCATCTGTAAAACAGGAATAATCATGCTTCATATTTTTTTTAAAATGCTTGAAAAGTATTGAGGCATTCTAAAAAAGATGTGTTACATCTTTGATTCTCCAAAATAATGGAGTACATATTAATTCTTTCTTCGCAAATTCTTGAGCTTGATATTTAACCTTATCATGAGACTTTTCAATCTTTTCTAGTTAGCTCTAACTGGTATGATATCACAACCATGGATTTATACTACTATTCATATGATCAATTTTCTTTAACAAGTCATTTCAAATATAGGGGTTAGTTCACTTCCTCTTCATCCCTCTGATATCATTTGTCACCTTTCTCAGGAGAAAAATCATCTCACATTTTACTGAAAAAAATAGTTGTCATTCATTCAATGGAATCTAAGTATCTTGAGGGAAGTTACTGCTTTGTTTTCTCTTTGTATTCCCAGTTCCTAGCACAAAGTAGATGCTTAATAAATGATAGTTGAATGAATGTTGAATGAATTAGCTTCCTCTTCTATATTTTTAAAGTCTTCATTTTTCTACATCCTCTCTTTATTGATCTCATTAAATCTCATGTATTCATATATGTGCAATGGTAATCACTCTTTTTTTTTTAGTTTTTAATTTTAATTTATTTTCTTGGTTACATCATTCATTTCCACAAGGTTTTGAGTTACAAATTTTCTCCCTTTTTTGCCCCTACCCCCCAGGCCAGAACACTGATCCCATTGTAAGACCCCTCCCACAATCTGTTCCCTTTTATGCCCTCCTCCAACACCCCTCTAGCTTTCTAGCAGGGCAGGGAGGGGCTCCCTGCCCCCGTCCCCGTATGTATTCTTTCCCAGTTGCATTTGATTGCATAGCTTTAAATACTAGATTCTTGCAATTCCTCCCCTCTCACCCACTCCCACTGG
>CM053597.1:142972536-143014719 GCA_028646575.1 Pseudocheirus occidentalis | reverse complement strand
ATGTATAGCTAGTAGGCATTCTTCCAGTGTCTTGGAAGCATTTGGTGAGGGAGTTCTGACTGAGTTGTCTCCCTCCTGCTCCATGCTTTGGTCTTTTTTGTCCATAAAAAAGGATTCTAGAGTTTTACTGCTGTTACTAGCCTGCTTCCTTTTTCTCATGTTGGCCAGTCTATTAATTGCTTGGTTTTTTTAGCTCTGTGGAACTCTGCTTCCTAGAGGGGGAAAGCTCTGTCCCAAATCGCTGGGGCCCTCACAGCTGCCAGAGCTATTAGTGGGATGCTGCAGCCCCCCCCCCCTCAGCTTTGGCTCACTGAAAGCTCACCCCAGGACCACCACTCAAGACCACGATCCAGATCCAGGATGCTCAACACAAGAGCCCTTGGCCCCGATGGATCGCGTCAGCCACCCTGTTATCTGCAGGCGGAGGGCTCCAAAGCAGCCGGGTGGAAGCCACTGCTGCTCTGTTCCTGCTGCTACAGCTGCCTCCAGCTGCTTCCTTGTCCTGGGAGCAGTTTGGCCAGACCTGCTCTTCTCCTCCCCAGTTAGCAAAATCAAATGACCTGTCTCTAATCCTTTTTGTCTTCTGGCCTGATAAATGTGGTAACTGTGCCTCCAGTGCAGCTGATCTGCTCTCCTATAGACTTGGCTCCCCGCCCAATGCCCCAGGGCTTGAGCAGCCTGGTTTCAGCTGCAGCTCCCAGACTGCTGAGAAGAGCCCCACCTGCTGTGCTGCCTGTAGCAACAGATGTGTTTTCTGTCTTTTGGAGAGTTTTGGAGCTTGAAAATCTGTTTTAGAGTCCCATTTTATGAGTTTTTAGCATGTTTGTGTGGGAGCTGTGGTGCTTTGCTGCTTCTACGCCGCCATCTTGGCTCCACCCCCCAATGGTAATCACTCTTGAAAGTTTCAGATCAACATGTGGGTACACCCATTCACATTTCAGATTCAGTGTGTCTAAAACAGAACTCAGTATCATGCCTACTTCCTCAGTATCTCCTCTGAACTTGCCAATTTCTGTTGATAAAACAAACATCTTTTCAGGCAACCACATTTATAACCTCAGAGTCTTCCTTGAGTTCTCACTCTCCATCCAATCAAAGGCCAAGGACTGTCAATTCAAAACCTGAAATACTAATCATATCTTTCCCATTATTCTCACTCACATACCTAACTGTGGTTGTTTAGTCATTTTCTAGTCATTTCCAACATTCTATGACCCCTTTGTGTGCATGTGTGTGTGTGGGAGGGGATTTCCTGGCAAAGATACTGGAGTGGTTTACCATTTCCTTCTCCAACTAATTTCACAAATGAGAAAATTGAGGCAAACAGGATTGAAGGACTTGCCCAGGGTCACTCAGCTGGTGAGTGTAAGAGGCCAGATTTGATCTCATGAAGAGGAGTCTTCTTGAGTCCAGACCCAGAACTCTATCCACTGTGCCACCTAGCTCTACCTCCCCTCTCCCAACATGGTGACTACAACAGTTCATATCTTTATTGCTTCTTGCTTGATATGGCATTTCTCTCATAATTAATCTTGTGTCTAGTCATGGAAGAAAATGAATAAACACAAACTATCTTCTATATTTGTGTGTATATAACAAGGATTCATGTCCAAACTGATGATTGCTCATCTCCAGAGTGTGTTGGAGCAAAGTAGAAAGGAAAGCTAAGGGCTCATCCCTTTGCCACCAAGAAGTACACTGAGAAGGTGAAGTCTCATTCACCACGAGCATAAGCATCTGTCGGTGTAGATGGGACTGAAAGGGCAGTAGAAAACTTGGGGCTGTAAACCATGCTTCCCTACCCAAACCACCTGCTGTTGCAGCCCAAGCTGTCCCAGGTAGTCAGACACTATGTCAGTGGGTTTTTTCCACAGAGAAAAAACAGGCCTCTAACACATTCTATTTAGATCATCTTGAAAATTATATTAATTTCTTAATTATAAGTTATAATTATATATGGATAATTGATAATTACATAAACATAACATATATATTGCAGACTATATATAGATATAATATGAGTAATATAGCAATATGATATCTATTTCTTTTTTTTTCTTCTCTTTAGTTTCATCATTAAATGTTTAATTGGGTCTTCCACCAAAAACCTGTAAACTGGTTTTAACCCTCAAAGGTTTCCCTCTGTTTTATAAGGCAATATTGTTCAAAGCTGTCTACCATTCTTCTTCATAACATCATACAGAAAAGTTTATATAGTTGGCAAGTGGCTATCATTACCCTCTGCTTGGCAAATCTCATATAATTATTTAAAATGGATATCAAATGTGATAAATAAACTTCCATTACATTGGAAAAATTCTCAAACATAGCCAATGTATTCAGGACTGTAATTGTTGCTCTGGGGGTACAAAAGAAGAATAAAAGGGTTTTCCCTTCCCTCAGAGAGCTTTTTTATGTAGTTAGATAAATAAGACATACACGTGAAAAACTGCAGTAAATAATACAAGAAAACTTACAATTTAACACTGCAATGTGTGTCAAGGACTACAAAGGCTAAAGAAGGTCACCAGAAAAATAGATGAGTGAAGGCTAGAATAGTGAGGAAAGGTTTTATGGAGCATACTGGGTTTGAGCAAGGCCTTCAATGATTAGTTGTCCTTGGATTCATATGAGTAAAAGGGCTTTCCAAGCAAGGACAATGAAGTAAGAAAAGACAGATGTAAGAGTGAGTATAACTCTCATGGGATATTAAAGAATCTAATCTGACAACAATGGGAGAACAGTTAAGGAATAATGGGGAATGCCTTTGAATAGGTAGGGCTGTGCCAGTGTATTAGTCCAAGGTTCTGAGCCTGAGTACCTGGGGAAATTGTGGTGCTAATAACAGAGACAAGGAAGTTTGTTAGGAAAGATGATGAATTCCATTTTAGACATTTTGAGTTCAAGGTGACTGTAAGGCACCCAAGTGGAAATATTCACTGGGCATTTGGAGATATGGGGTTAGAGCTTGGATGACAGGACTGCATGGGATCAAAGTCAAAGTCATGAGACAGGATGAATTGTCTGAGGGACAGAGTAAATTGGATGAAATTTTTGTACAATTATACTAAAGGCTTCTGAAAGTACATGCAAGACACATCCTGTCTCTAAATGTTCTAAATATTATAATTTTTAACCAAAAACATAAGAATATTGTGAAATGTGCCATGAGTAGCACCTGGTCGCAAAATAAATTATGCTTAACATGACATAAACTGATAAAATGTGCTATCTGCATACAACCATACATTCAAACTTTGATGGCTTCACCTTTTGGGATACATAGTGCCCAATGCCCTCCAAGTGAGTTTAAAGGAAATCTATCCCAAATAAATATGCGAAATTATGATCAAATCTATTAAGACTATTCACACTCTATTTCCACCCTGCTATTATAAGCCAACTTAAAGCATATTTTCTGTAAAATTCAACATTTCTTTCTTCGTGAATAACAATGTTATATCTAGTATCTTAACAGTGGATGGAGAGTCAGTTTTGCAGTCAGGAAGGGCTGGGTTCAAGTCCTGCCTCTGATGCCTTGGAACCTTTCTTAGTTATACCAGTCTTTCCTCAACTCTCATTTAGCCTGGGCAACTATATAAAATGACAAGTTACAAATGACTCATTGATCTCTATCAGTTACAAGGAGTTTCATACTGGGAGTTCCCAAGAGTGTGTGTTGGGAGTGGGGATAGAGAAAGAAAAATGTAACAAAATACGACCAGAAGGAGATGACAAGGTAGGATTAACCACTTGGGGTGCTAAATAAGAGGACTTGGAGATAGGGAATATAAAAAGGGAAATGGCTGATTTATTGACTGTTCCACTTTTTACATAGCCCCCAGAAATTTGTCAGTTTTGATACCTTATGTAAACTTCCCTAAAGACCTGTAACTAAGGAATAAAAAAAGAAAAGAGTTTGTAACTAGAAAAATTGTTTCTGACAGGGAGTAGAAATAGTGGACTTGAGAATATATTTTTCACTATGTAACTTATGGCAAGCCTCAATCTTATGAGGGAGGGAAGGAGAGAGGGAGAGAGAGAAAAAGAGAGAGAAAGAGAGATGTGTATGTGATATATATATATATATATATATGTATATATATATACATATATACACACACACATATGTATGTATGTATGTATATACACACCAAATGAAGGGAGTTACTTTATTTATCACATAAGAAAAAAAATTCAGCAATGTAATTTATATCCATCTACTTTAAGATCGAATTTCAGGTAACTTATGGCAAGCCTCAATCTTATGAGGGGGGGAAGGAGAGAGGGAGAGAGAGAAAGAGAAAGAGAAAGAGAGATATGTATGTGATATATATATATATATATATATATATATATACACACACACATATGTATGTATGTATGTATGTATGTATGTATGTATGTATGTATGTCTATACACACCAAATGAAGGGAGTTGCTTTATTTATCACATAAGAAAAAAATTCAGCAATGTAATTTATATCCATCTACTTTAAGATCGAATTTCAGGTACCTGAGGTAAGAAGTTGTTTTTATTTCCACATATTGTTACTTCTTCACAATCTCATTTTTAATCTCCTGGAACTCTCTAACTGGTTAATACTTCCAAACTGGGATTCCCTGGACACTTCTAGCTCTGACATCAAAAACTTCAGTTCAAGGGTCCTAGCCTCTCCATCACACTCTTCTAAGGTCACTGCCTGCACTGCCCTCGTGGAATGGGATACCGTCTTTATCTCCATGAAGTGCAAGTTACTTTGAAAAGGGAGTCTAGGCAAGGAGCTAACTGGCTGTAGTTGTTTGAAAGATTCTGGTAATTGCAGTCAGGGTTATGTCACATAAGTAGGAAAATGGGTCAGACATAATGCATTTGGTTAAATGTCTAACTGAAAAGGTGTTATTTTCTTTTAAATGGCATAGTTTTTACAAAGGCTAAGGTTACTGGTGCAAAGCTCTCTCATTTTAAAATGTATCAGGGACATGCCCTTTGAGGGTCAGGCTTTCATTTGCTGATGTTAATTCTCAGCTGCCTGCTCCTCGTCCTTCATTGTACCCTGTGTCTTAGCCGGGCACGCTCCTGATTCCCTGCTATATCCAGACAGTCCATGTAAATAGTGTTTATGTTAAAGAAGTCATGTTCAGTGTGACTGGAGCACACAGAAACTGATGTTGTTGTCATTTTAGATTAAGCTCTTATTTTCGTAAAGAAGGCAATTGGAGCAAGCAGCTGAGTGGTCGAATGAAATATTCAGCTCATTTCATTTAAAGCTGCCCTGTCTCCATTGTTCACACTGGCAAGCCTGGTTAACCCTTGCTTGTGTTGCCTAGAAGTAGCTCAGCTCCTCACTTACACTTCATGCCCCCTTTGGTTCTTGTGCAGATGGAACACCACAGGACAGGAAGTCCCCACCATAGCCACTCCACCCAAATAACACTAGCCAACCACCTGGATGAGTTTTTTTCCTCTCTACCTCCTGGTGTCAAAAATTGTCTAAGGAGAAGGTTGTCTGACAACTATAGGGAAGCCATAAAACCCAGTTTATTATTTGAAAGACAAGAATACAATACCAACAGAAAAGACAGAATGTGAGGTATTTTGAATGTGAAACTATAGCTTATGACCCTTCCATAACAAGATTTTTAAACTCTTCCACAGAACATATTTAACAGAGTTTGGCAACAAGCATGTCTTTTAATAAACATGGTCTAATACTGCTGAAAGTGCTTTCAAGGAAATCTTAGATTTTCCTCTATAACTCAAGGTATAATTTCTAGAAATTATTTTCATGATCTTAGGTATGTTTCTTATGAAGTATATGCTTTTATATTATTTATATGGAATATTCTCTTTGGGTTTTTTGCCTGGTTCCTTAATAGAGCTTAAGCTATCTATGTAAAGGCAGGGACCTACCATAAAAAACTTCTGAATACTGGACTTTTTTAACAACAAAGAATAATTGTTAGAAGCATAGAACTTGGATTAAAAAAAATTATGGGAAATAATCAAGCACAAATCACCTACTGCCATGTGTTGAAACCTTGGTTAAATTGAATAATTTTTAATAATGCTTTACTCAACAATGCCCACCACAGTGCAGTGAGACTGTAGAAATTCTATTCACCTATACAGTTGTGAATTTGGTTCATGTTCTAATTGTTAATAATAACCATATCATGCTAACTTGTATGTTACCATATCTATGTTGTCCTTGTAATCTAATTAATAAGGAATTATGACTAAGTATTAGATATGTTAATCACTTGGATTATAACTCAATATTAAAATTACTCACATCAACAAATAGAGAGATATAGTGTTTACTATAAAAGGATCAGTTGATGTGAATCCAGTAGAAAAGTATATATTGTCCTGCAATTGGAAGTGACCTCAGAAGTCATGCAGTCTGTTCTCTTATCAGAAACACAGTTCTCATTTATCACATATCCAATAAACAGTTATCCAACTTCTTTTTGAAATCTACCCACAAACTCCTCTGGAGGACCATCCCATTTACAGAAAGCTCTAGACTCCACCTATTGGTCCTAGCTCTGCTCTCCATTACAAAGCCTATTAAGTCTCTATGTGCATGTATGCATGTATGTCATTATTTTGTAGAATTTCCTTTTTGTTTCACTACCTAGCTATAGTAACAAAAATAAACCTCATTATGTTATTGTTGCCACAAATACACTCATATACCCTTGATATGTATATGGTAAATGAATGTATGCTGTGCTAACTCAGAATATTTTGTTCATGCAAACACTTAATGATAGAAAACCTACTACATATGCAAAATAGTACATAACATGCTGAGATGTTAACTCAAGAAATCATGCTTTCTATCTTGGCGTCTTCACAAGCATCTTGCTCAGAGGAAGTGTTTAGTTTGTTGGATAAAAAATGTTCCATCATATTGGCTAACAGAAAACTATTTTAATTTTTAAAGTCTTTTAAAAACCTAAATGAATTTTAATTTTTATTATGCATTATTATATATTGTGAATAAAAATGTCATTTTAAGCCACAATTCTTATGAAACTCCTCTTAATATTTCAAAGTAGTAATGAAACTATTTAAATTTCATTCCAACTTCTTAGCCAGTTTTCAAAATCACTCACTGAATTAAAATATCTTTCATTGTCCTTGGTTATAGAAGAATTTTAAAGAAATTACTTTAGATTAAAATGTCTGAGAAATTCAACATAATCACTTTAAGCAGGCTTCATTTTTAGGAAAACAAATTAACTGGGTGGGTTGACCACTAGAGTATATTTTAAAATGAAATCTGAATCTTTCAAAAGTTGCAGAATATCAAGTTTCATGGAAAAATATTATAAAATGTGTGCCATTTTCTGAACAATAGTGGAGCAAAATCTCACGTGGTTATGGCAACTTTCTTCTCTCCCCACCCATGACCCCCAATTTAGTAACAGCATAATCAAGGGAACAAGACAAGTACCACTAAGGCAAAATCAGCAACAGGAAAGTCAAAATTCATTAAAATCCATATACCAAAAAACCACAGTTAGACCACAGTTAGTTTCATGTTTTTCTTATCTCTCATCTCCACATGGAAATCTACAAACTGATCACTTCATAGTAACAGTGCCACGAGTTCAAATACCTCCTAGAATGCCATTATCAAGAACAACAAAATAGTGGGGATAAAAAAAACCTTCTTTGGGTCACTGGAAATTCTAGGATTACCACATGGTTTCAAATAAAACAAGAAACATTGCAAAACAGTGCCAATTAAATATATGAAAAACTCTTCTTTAAAAACTGCTTTGCCTTTCATTATTTTTAGAGTTTTATCTTTGTTTTTGTTTATTTTAATGTTGAATTTTGTTTTGACAGAGCAGACAAACCAAAACAAATTTACCAACAACCACCCACAAAGTACATTCCTTGAAAACAGTTAAGCAAAACACCATAATAGAATGATTGTAATTCAGAGTACATAGAAACTTACAATTTTGTATCCTATTTGTTAAAAATTACAAGGACACAAGCTTTATAATAGATTACTATTGACTTTGTATTTTACCTGAGGTCTGTTTGCCATTTAATATTGTCTTTATTTATATTGTTGTAGTCATTGTATATATTGTTGTATTCATCTTACGTTTTCCTCTGTGAACCTGTGTGTGTGTGTGTGTGTGTCTTTATTTCTGGTCCAAAGCAGTAATGGGATCATAAAGTAGAGGAAACATTTGTAAAATTGTACTTGTATAATTCCAGATTGTTGTCCAAGATGATTGAATTAATTTACAATTCCATTGCAAATCAATTAGCTTCTTATTTTTCCCCAAACCCCTTTAACATAGAATTTTAATCTTTTATCATTTTGGTTGATTAAGTGAGTACAAGATACTACTCAAAACTTGTTTTCATTTGCATTATCTGGCTATTGGTTATCTTAATGATTTTTTTCAGATTGTTGACAATTTGTGTTTCTTCCTTTGAAAATCATTTGTTCTAATTCTTAGACTATTTATTATTGGGAAATGATTCTGAGTCCCAGGGGCTAGTAGTATCCCTAAAAATTCTAGATCTCAGCCTTTACTCAAAGGTGTTGTGATTAAAAAAATGTCCTTATTCTGGTCATTCTTAATTTTTTTTAATTAATTTAAAATTTTTTATTTATAAAATCAAAATCATCTATTTTATGTATTCATAATTTCCTCATTTTCTGACTAAGCAAGAATTTTCCCCACTCTCCACAACTGTGAAATATATAATATTCTATTTTAATTTTCCTATTTATTTTAAAGTATGATTTTAATAGTTATATAATTTGTTCATTTCAGATTTGTTATGGTTTATGTTATACAACATTGTTCTAAATTCATTTTCCACCCAACTATCTAGTTTTCCTAGTTCTTGTTCATAGACTGATAAGTCTCCTAGATTGAAAACTTGAGGAAAGGAACTCAGAGGTCTATGTAGATTGATTCCTTCATTTTGGAGAGAAGTAAACTGAGACTCAGAGAGATTAAGTGACTTGCTCAAGGTCAAACAGGTGAGAGTGGTTCAAACTTGGATTCATTCACTTAACTTCTGTAATAGTTCATAACTATTTCCAATTTTATTTTATTTCTGTGTTCCAGGGTTTATCTAACAATGGACTGTTGAATGTGCTAGATCTAAGCTTATCTAGTTTATTATTCTGATTTATATTCCTACTTTTTATACTCAGTTCTCAAATTGACTTGTGGTAGCATCGATTCTAGACTTCCCTCCAGGGATGTAAATCAAAACTCATCCATTCCTGTCCATATCATGCAGTCTTTCTTCACATCATCTTATAGTTAACCATAGGGGTCCACCCAACATGCTAAAAGTCTTTCTTGCTTTCTCTCTTGTGAGACACTCTATCTTTCTGTCTACTTCCCTCATATTTGCCATGTGACCAGCCCAACATCTCTTCAAATTGCATAATCCCCCATCATATCCTTTATTCCTATTCTTCAGAGCTTTTCATTTTTCATATATTGCAACTTGGTCACACTCATCACGTCCTTCTGATTGCACTTTCATTTTTGTTGCTGTTGTTCAGTCATTTCAGGCATGGCCAACTCTATGTGACACTACTTGGGGTATTCCTGGCAATACCAGAGTGGTATTATTCTATTACGTCAGAAGCTGAGAAATGTATGCCAGGCCTAAAGTGGAATAACAATAACTATAGCTGACTTTTATATGGGACTTTAAGGTCTGCAAAGTTCATGTTATGTCACCAGATCCTCACTGTAGTCCTATGAGGCAGGGAGAGGTTAAACTGGCTATTGTTCCACAGCTGGTCAGTACCTGAGATGGGAGCTGAACTCATGTGGTTTATCATTTCCTTCTCCAGATCATTTTGCAGATGAGGAAACTGATGTTAAAAAGATTAAGTGACTCGCCCAGGGTCACACTGCTAATAAATGCCTGAGGCCAGATCTGAAGGAAGGAAGATGAGTCTTTGTCACTCCAGGTCCAGCACTCTATGCACTGTGCCACCTAGCTGACACTCCTCTATGTGATAGACATACTTTGGTGAAGTCATATAGTGAGATCTTGGCAATAGATAGTATTCTACCTCACTGAATTCCCTAGGTGGAAGAATATCTCCCAGAAGCCTTTGCAACTTTCTGAAGTTTGACACAGTCAACAAAATGTCATCCACAAACAGAAGCACTTTACCATCTATAGGCAATCTTTATTTAGCCTGGACTTTGAGTTTGATCTCTTTTATTACAATGGGGTGAGCATTCATCTCCAAATCTTATACTTAGTGTAATATTTACTAAGCAAAAGTAGTTGAATTGGTTGCTGATTTTATTTCTTCCAAGGAATCTTGAATGATTGTAATTTTTGGTGGGGAACATCTTGTAAAAACATCTGAAAGGCAGGATTTTGTTCTACCAAATCAATGCTTTTTTATTATACATCAACAATGAGTACTATTTTATACCATTCCAAATAATTTTAACTACATTTTTGTAACAAAAGTTGAGAAAAATGATACAATATTCCCTCTTTTCTATTTAAATTTTTGTCCTACTTGTTTAGACACTTTTTTAAGTTCTCTAAAGTATTTTCTTGGTAATTTGATGGGGATACCATTAAATATGTTACTTAATTTCTAAAACATTGTCATATTTACTATATATGCATGGACAAAATATGAACATTAAATACCTCTTGAATTATTTACAGCTTCCTTTGGTTATGGGGAAAATGTTTAATAAGTGTTTTCCTATAAGTTTTCTTTTGTTTGAGTGGATTAATTCCTAGATATTTAATTTTATTGCTGTTTTTAAAACTTGTCATTCTTCTTGCTGTTTTTTGTTAATAATATAAGGAAAGATTGATTTTTCTGAATTTATCTTGTATCCTGGTAATTTGTTAAGGCTAAATATTGTTAGAATTAAGTTTGCTCATTCTTTGAGGTTTGGCAGGTAAACTTCAGGTTGTCTCTAAAGAAAGATACTATTGATTCTATTTTGTCAATACTTATTGACAAAGTGAGTGTGTTTATGCTTCCTTTTGGATAACACAGAGACACATTAGAAATATTAAAGTTATATGTATTTGGAACTGGTTGAAAAGGCAAAAACATAGTAGTTACAAATGAACAAATTCCAATTATACCTCAAGGTTTCTAGTGGAAGTTCTTGGGGACTTGCGCTGTGTTTCTCAACATTTTTAATAAGGCATAAATGACATATTAGTCTAATTGGCAGATGATGGGAGAATTGTCAGAATATCTAACATATTGGAAGAAAGGTTCAGGATCTACTTCTTGACCTTTCTACTTCATTCCATATTGTTGAGCATTTTCTCCTCTTTTATAGTTTCTTCTCTCCTCTATGGATGAGTTTCTCCTCTTTCCAACCACTCCTCAACATCCTTTGCTAATTCTTCATACAAATCATGCCCACAAAATGTCTATGCCCCCCAAGACCCTGTTCTGGGTCCTAATTATTTTTTACTTCATATTATTTCTGCATGGTCATCAATTCCCATGGGCTCAATTATGTAAGGTAGGAGATATAAATAAATTATGTTGTAAGTCTAAAATCAGCATTATAATATCAATATTTTTCATGGAAGAAAATGCTATTTATATCTTTAAAGTGTTGTGTAGAAGATGCAGAGAGGCAAATTTGGCTTGATATGGCCAAAAACTGAAAAAAAAATCCCCAACAAAAGTAGAATTAGCTGCTTCAGGTGCCAACCGGTTCCCCAACCTTAAAATGAACAAAAACTAGATGACCACTTTTAAGGGTATGTTGTAAAAGGGTTCCTGGTCCAGGAATAGATTGAATAAGATGGACTCTCAAGTCCATTTCCACTCCAATATTTTGCAATTCTATTTTCCCTAGACATATCTTTAAAATAGAAAAGAGGAGCAGTATAAGTACACATTCTGTTAGGCTTGGGCAAGTAATGCTAAAAATGAACTTACTTTCATAAGTGCATATCATAGACCCTAACATAATAAAGTCTTCTAGAATCAAAGAGTATCAAGTTCTACAATACTCAAATTATGTGCATGAAAATATAAAACCAAATTTAAGAGTTATTACTATAAGTTCTATCTCCCACATGAGATACACTAAAATGATGTTTAAATAGAGGGTTTGGGGAGTGAGGATGGAAAACAATCTGTTACCCTCCTAAATATTATCTCTATCAAAGTTTAAACAGATTTTTTACATCCTCCTGAAGCAAAACTATCATTATCGTCATCTAGTGAACGCCTGAAGGAATTTCAATACAAATGTTTCATTTGTTTTATTTTATATTATTTGAAAATTGTTTTATTACACATTTTAAAGTATGCTTTCCTTTAAATAGGCCACAAATACAACATTTAGATTAGAAGATAGGCTAGGAGCTTCAGAAATGCAAACCACAGTCTGTAGGGACAGCAGCATGATAGAGATTTGACCTAGGTGATTTGTGTCACCAATTTTATTCAATTCAGAGTTATTTGTATCACAGCAGAATTTGTGCTTCTAGCACTAGGAATAGCATTACCTTGTAAATCAGCAATAAATATGGGCTTTTAGTTAGGTGTATCACAAAAAGTATGCTGGGCCTTCATTTCTGACGGGTCCTTGCGGGCTTTAAGAACAACACAGTATAGCCAATAGGGCTGCACTTGGAGTCAAGAAGACATGAGTTTAGCTCCCATCTCAGGTACTGACCAGCTGTGGAACAATAGCCAGTTTAACCTCTCCCTGCCTCATAGGACTACAGTGAGAATCTGGTGACAAAACATGAACTTTGCAGACCTTAAAGTCCCATATAACAGTCAGCTATAATTATTGTTATTCCACTTTAGGCCTGGCCTACATTTTTCAGCTTCTGACATAATAGAAAGAACAAGGTCAAATGAGAACCCTTTCCCTATTATGGGGGTCCAGGATTTTTTATGCTTTGTTTGGTGATTAAAAAGCCCATCACTGTAAGTTCATGGATATGGTCTTTTTGGTGGTAATGGTTTTTATTTTCAATGTAATCTCTCTTGTTATTATATTTAGATAAATTAATGACCGTAGTTGGGATTAAAACTTGATAAATGAGCAATCTCTCTGGTGTCTAAGAGAAGTAAAATGCTTTCTGATCCCATTTTCATAAAAAGATCAAGAGCATCCTATTGGAAGACAGAAGATAGTAAAAGGGAGTGAGTGAGAATTCTGCAGAAGCCAGGGACGAGAAAAATGTGGCATCTCAGAGTATTTATGAACTGTTATGCAGCAACTTTGGAGCTACAGTTTCTAGAGGGGGAAAACAGTGTAGGAGTGTTACAGCTTCCTTAGTTCAGGTTAGGTGAGGGAAAGATGCAAAGGGAAGCCACAAAGGCCATACATGCTTCTAAGACAAGGGAGGGAAAGACCAGTGAAGAGAGCAAGTTTTAAATAATTGGATACTTAAACTTCCCTCCACATAGCTCCACTGAGCTTGCAATTTCAACAGATCTATATTCTGCAGACAAAATGATCTTGTGTCTATGGTAAAACACTTCACTCCAACTTACTATTGGACAGAGTAACAATGGTGATAAGAGAAAGACTTTGTTCTTAAACCAATAGATAAAGTCAGAGCTCAAAAATGTTAATCCAACATTGTATTAGATATGGTGTGATGCTACTAATGAGATAAGGGATAGTTTGCCCTCAAGAAATTTATAGTCTAATGAGCATGGGATAAGATAAACCAATGAGAACATATCACCAGCAAGAGCTCTTGAGGATACCAATGTCAGTATGAAAGAACATTGACTTAGAATCTGAAGATTATTTACTAATCAGTTAGTTCCAAACTTCCCTTTGCAGATGTGGAAATGAAATTCAGAGAGATTAAACAACTTGCCCAGATTTATAAAAGTCATAGGTGATGGAGTTGGGATGAAACCCAGAACCTCTGAAGGCAAATCCAAGGCTTTTCTCCACTATACTGTCTCTAGGTCAAGGTAGCAAGCTATGGATGTGGGTGAGAGATAAAATATCATGACAAGCAGAAATCAGGACTGAATATGAGTTATACATGCAACTCAAGAAAATATGTGAAAGACAGCTTGTCAGACAATTGTGTGTGACACTAAACAACTATCTTTTAACAGTGAGCAGGAAGATGTGACCACTTTTTTCCCAAGGATCTCTTCATTGCTATGTCCACTGTGTTTTTTCTACTCCTTATCCTTCTTGGCCTGTTTGCTGCTTTGAATGATACTGATTTTCCCCTTCTCCTGAATATTCCTTCTTATCTCATCTTCCAAAACATTGCTCTCTCCTGGTTCTTTTCATATCTAACAGCTCCCTTTCCTTCTCCTGTATTGACTTATCATCCATACTCTGAAACTCATGAAGGGTGTCCTCAAAGGTTTTGTGCTGGCTCTATTATGTTGTCTCTTTTTCTCTCTGTTGTTCCATCAGCTCCCTCCTATGGATTTAATTATCATCTATAAGAAAATAGCATTCAAATGTATAAACCTCTATATTGAACTCTACCCCTGGCTATGCAAAAGTATCTGCCCCTCCTCCATTCTTCCCTATTTCTCTCAAGGTAACTTGATCTATCCAATCACAACCTTGGAGTGAAGCCAAGTCCACATGCAAATACTCATTGTGAAGTACTTACTATAGGCCAGACACTGTGTCAAAGGTGCAAAGAAAAGCCAAAGCATTTCCTGCCCTCAAGGAGTTTACAGTCTAATTGATGAAACAAGATAACTTGATTATAATTTCTGAGGGGGAACTAGCATTAAGAGGAACTGGAAAAAGTACCCTGAAAAAGCTGGGATTTTAGTTCATACTTCAAGGAAGTCAGAAGAAAAGGAGGAAGTATGTGGAATACACTTGCCATGGGCAATAGCCAGTGAGAATGCAGACTCAGAATAGCAAGCTACCAGGTATCACTGGATCAAGAGTATGTGGAAAGGATTAAAGTAGAAGAAGACTGGAAAGGAAGGAAGGGGTTAATTTATAAAAGACTTTTAAAAAAAAGCCAAGTGGATGATTGTATATTTGATCCTGGAGGTAGTAGAAAACAGCCAGAGTTTATTCAATAGAGGGTGTGACACGGTCAGACCAGAGTTTAAAGATAAATTCGATAAGTGATTGGATGATGGACTGGAATGGCGAGGCACTTGAGGAAGGAAGATTAATCAGAAGGTCATAGGTGATGAGGTCTTGCACCAAGGTGGTGGCAGAGTTGGAGGAGAAGAGGATCATACAGAAGAGATCTTATAAAGGTGAAATTGAGAAGATTTGAAAACAGATTGAATATGGGGGAGGGGAAGTGATAGAACAAGTGAGTAGTTAAGAATGACACCTGGTTTGAGAGCCTATATGACTGTGAGGATGATGATGCCCTGATTATAACAGAGAAGTTAGGAAGAGAGGAATTTGGATGGAGAGGGAAGATAATGAATTTAATATGGGGCATTTAAAGATTTCCCTAGGACATCCAGTTGGAGATGTAGAATTGGCAATTGGACGTAAGAGTTTGGAGGTCAACAGAGAAGTTAGAGTCAGATAAATAGATCTGAAAAATCATATACATAGAGAATGCATGGAATGATCAAATAACAGAGAAATAGTATAAAGAAAAAAAATAGAAATAGTACCAGGAAAGAAACTTGAGGGGCACTCCTCATTGGAGTTTGGGGTAGGGAGAGATGGCCTAGATGAAAATCCAACCAATAAGACTGAGAAAGAATTATCAGACAGGTAGGAAGAGACCAGGAGTCTGAGGTGCCAAGGAAACCTAGAGAGGAAAGAATATCGAGGAGGAAAGAGTGATTGACAGTCAAAGGTTTCAGAGAGGTTAAAAATAATAAGAATTTAGGAAAAGTCCTTAAATTTGACAATTAAGAGAATAGAGAGAGAGAATAGTTTCAGTTGATTCATTCTTTATTCCTCCCTCCCTACAGATAATGAGTTTTCTTTTCTACCTCTACAACACCTTACTTGTCCTTTTGATGCTTTTTTTTCAATCATATAAGTACCACTCTGGCTAAAGCCTTTATCATTTAAGTGGTCTAGTCTCCAGACCCTCCAAACCATACTCTACAAAGCTGCCAAAATAATCTTCCAGGATAGGTCTAACAAAGTTAGACAGCTGCTCACAAACCTTTAATTGCTTCCTACTGCCAAAAGAATGAAATAAAAACTCCTCAGTTTGTCATTTAAAGTCCTTCACATTCTGGTTCCAAAGTGACTTCTGGTTTGTTTCACATTACTCCTTCACTCATGCTGCCCTCCATCAAACTCAATATTCTACTGCTTACTTTCATGCACTTTAACAGACTGTTTCAGGCCTGGAATGCACTACCTCTTCACCTTCATTTCTGAGAATTTTATTTAATTCTGTCTGTTTGGATTTCCCCCTAATCCCCATAAGCCCCTAGTTTTTAGTGATTTCTCTCCTCAAATTTTTTGTAGTTGTTTTTCTGTATATTTTTCATATGCCACCCACTCCAGAAAAAAGTGAGAACCTTAAGGGTAGAAACTTTTTATTTCATTTTCTCTGTTTCCCCATTGCCCAGCACAGTAATTTGCATGAGTAGACACCTAATAAAAATGCAAATCAAAAACATATTTACACATCATTCCATCAGTTATGGTATTGCTATTGGGTGTTAAGGGTATCCTGGGTGAATGGTGATTTCATTGAGGTGGGTCTGAGGAGAGAAGGACCAATAAAGGAGATAGATTATTTTTAAACATTTACTGTACTGTGGAACATCTCACTAAAACATTCAAAATATAAAAATGGGGCCCTTATAGGCAATTTCATAGATCATTTGGGATCCTATATATTATCACACTTTCTAGAATGTTTATCTGGTCTTTAGAATTGAAGATGTGTATTAAAACACAGACGCAACCCTGCCCCCCTCCCCAGTCCCAGATATTGTCCCATATTAAGCTTTCCTGGAAATTTTGCTAAATAAAATAATGCAACTATTTTTTAAATGTGACATTATATATTATTAATAAAACCATAGTAAAGGATAATGGAAGACAAAGTAGGTAAAATTTTATAAGTGAGTTCAAAAAGTGTGATTTGAAACATTAGCTTTCATTAAATTCAAACTTTTTAGAATAATTTTGTTTTACTTTCATTTTTATTGGTTTGCATATTTGAAGTCACATATTAATGTGCAGTCAAAACATACCACCCAACTATTCCATTATCACAAAGGAAAAAGCAAAAGTGAGCAGATAAAAATGTTCATCTCCAAATGCTGAACACACCTGGTTTTCCATATTTTCTTTTCTAAAGTAATAGGTAATCATGAGTCTACTCGTTAAAGCAATTGTCAATAATTGGAAAATACATGAATCTTGTCTATATAGATTGTTAGCTTTCTTTATGGTTTATCTTTTTAAATACTTTCACATTTTTGCTGACATTGAGTTGGTTCATTTTGTCATTGATACATTCCGCTTCTGAGTTGGAGCACAGCCACCAAGATGGGGAAAAGAATATGGCAGATGGAATGTAATCACTCATCTAAGTTGGAATTTAGTCAGGATACTGGGGCTTAAACTTATGCTTTTGCCAAAAATACCAACAGATTTTTTTAATGACAGTGACAAATTGGGATATTTTAGGCTACATCAAGTGAGGTTCAACATTTTAAATTCTCCAATAATATAAGAAATAAGGAGAATTTTTAATAGGCATAGGTCTTATCCTTACTTTTAACATAATTTTTTCTCAGACACTGTGCAAAGTTATACGTTTTCTATAAAACGTAGCATAACTCTCTTTAGATGTAAAATGATGATTATCATAACAATAAAGATACTAATTTTAAAATTCATCCCAAATTCTTCTACTCATTTTGCGGAAGATTGGACCTCTAGCTTGTAGTGACAGACTTCCTTTAGTTATGAAATATTCCAGGAGCTAAGCTGAAAAAAATATTGCTTTGCATCCATCCATCCATTTATATTCACAGTCAGATACTATAATTAAATAATAGTTTCATTTACTTGGGCTTAAATCCATCGTGTGTGTGTGTGGTGTTTTTTTTTAATTTTCACTCATCTCTTTCCTCTGAAATGTATCCCAGTATTATTATTATCCTTGAACACACACAAATACACAGCCCTGTGAATCTATAATGAGATATTCATAATTTCTGTATAATAGATTTGGGTTTGATTAAATGTCTAAATTGCTTCCACTTAGACGCTATCTAAATTTGGACAGAGACCTGATCCCACTTACAAAAAATCAGATTTTAACAGCTGACCTGGTGGCATGGTAAGCGTGTTGTACTTCCCCCAGGGAAAAGTTAGGTTCACATGCTAACTTGGGTTGTATGACCCAGTGCCAGAAGAGGGTGAATGTGTTAACTTTCTGCAAGGAAGTGAGAGTTCCACTGCCCTTCTGTTCCAAGCCTGTGTACTGGCCAAATGATAGAACACCATTAAAGCATCATGTACAGAGAAAGCCATCTGCCTATTCTAACAACCAGTGGTAAGAAGAGCAGAGAAGGAAGTAACTGAAATGAAAAAGAAACATTAAGCTATGAAATTATCGCCATATCTTCCCCCTCCTTAGCCAAAACCACCATCAATTGTGCACTAACTTCAATCAAAATCAAAGGATAATTTCAAATATATGTGCAACACTACATTTTTTAGTCTTTTTTTAATATGAAGAGAAAAAGAATCTCACAAAATCTATATTTATACATCTAGTGATGAGTTTTCATCACATGCCCATGGAACTCCCTTGTCAACAAAGCTTTCATTCTGGCCTTTTGCTCCTTTGCAGTATTTCCATTACAAATCCCCTGACACTCACAGAGCCAAAATCTCTGAGGCATTTTTAAAGCAGATGCAAATTACGCATCTTTGTTTGCTTCCTGGGGATTGGGTTGTGGAAAGGGTATAAAAGCCTCTAAATTGCACCTAAGACCAAAACACACTATGAAAGGCACATTTGTTACTAACTTACTGTACTAACTCCTCCCTTGCTATTTTAGATGAGTCTTTGTGGTTTTCAATATCAAAAATAAAATTGGACACCTACCCAGATGTTCATGAGCTAAAAAAAAATTATTAGTAACTAGTATCTTAAAACTAGTCAATGGATAAAAATAATAGCTCTGGTACATAATCAGTAATTTAGAAAAGATTGCTTTGTAACTTAATATCTCCATATTTAATATACCACACTAGAAATAAGAAAGAAGTGTTCCCCATTCCATTGTGCCACACACATATCTTCAATGAAAGGCAAACTACAAAACACTTGGCATTTGGTGTGAATTAGATAGATAGATAGATAGATAGATAGATAGATAGATAGATAGATAGATAGATTTTAATGTGCTTATCACAACATAAAGTCAATAAGCCTAGATAGAAATAAATATTCCAAGGGCACATCAAATGTGTCAAAATATAGATTTAAGATATATGTATTCCACTGTTGTATTTGGAGAGGAAAGTCTGAATTTGCAAGGAGAAGTAAAAAAGGAATTATAAAAGATTATGACAGTTATTTGGTGTGTTACAGAATAAGGAAGATCAGAGATTAAATATAACAATGGACATTTTGGGAAGATTAAAATATAACAAGTTGGAAAGATAAGGAGGAAGGAAAAAGATGACAAAGAAAGATAAAAAGAAAATGACTCAAAGCAAAAGGACTTCAGAAGAAAGAGGATTTGAAGGAGAATCATCCAATTAGGAGAACAGGAGAAGGGGAAGGAAGTTGGTAAGATGAGAAGGTAAGTTTAGTTTTCTTCTCAAGTTGAAAATAAAGGCAAGAGAATGATAGCTCTGGAACTGAAGATGCTCACAAAGACTTTGCCACAGCAGTTCTCTAGGGCAGGTGGCCATTGGAGCTAGAATGATAAAGAACAGATGTTTCCCCTTCCAGCAATTATGGAAAACAAATAGAATTTTGCAATGGCCATCGTAGAGTAAATGAGTGATTTTTTTTCCTATTACAATTAGTAATTATTTATGCTCAGTCCAAGCTGGTTTCCTCCTAATAAAAGGGTAAAGGGGCTTGAAAAATGTCTCTCTGTTCTTGTGATTCTTCAGTGTAATGAAGTGTTCCTTTAAAACATCAAGTTGAGGGGGTGGAGTCAAGATGTTGGCATAGTAGCAGGAAAACTCCACAGCTGCCCCATAACCACCTCAAATACCTATAAAATATTACTCTAAACTAATTTTAGAACTCCAAAACCCACAAAATTACAGAGTAACAAAGCTCCCACTGAAGGCAGCCCAGTAGGCTTATGGGAAGGGGTTCATCACAGCACTCTGGGAGCCCAGACCAACCCAGGTGTGTGATCAGTGAGCCAAAGTTGGTGGGGGATGCAGAGATGGTGCACTCCTAATAGCCAAGCAATTGGGGACAAAGCTCTCCCCTCTGGAATCAGAGTTCCACTGAGCCAAAAAGCACAGCTTAGATCTGGGTCACAGTCCTGGGGGGGTGGTCCTAGGGCAAGGAGGACCACTGGTGTGGTAGAATGTGTTGTCCTCACAGTTCCAAGGCAGAAAAGACTGCTATTAGTCACTCATGGACAAGAGCACAGACCCCTAGATCCCTAGAAGTATCTCTGAAAATAGCTTCACAGATGCCCTGAAGCTTGGGATAGGGCACCCTCTAAACTGGAAGTAGAGTCCTACCTCAAAAAAGTTGAATAGCCAAGTAATTGGATGGGAAAATAATGAAACAGCAGAAAAAAATAGAATCTTACTTTGGTGACAAAGATCAAAATATATAACCATAAGAAGACAACAAAGTCACAGCTTCTATATCTACAGCCTCCAAGAAAAATATGAATTGTTCTCAAGCCATGGAAGAGTTCAAAAAGGATTTTGAAAATCAAGTAAAAGATATAGAGGGAAAATAGGAAGAGCTATGACAATGATGTAAGAAAAGCATGAAAAATGATTTTCATTTTTCAAAAATGATCATCAACACCTTGCTAAAGGAGAGCCCCCAAAAGAGTGAAAAAGTAACACCTCAAAAAAATAGAATAACTCAAATGGCAAAATAGGTCCAAAAAGTCAATGAGGAGAAGAATGTCTTAAAAAAAACAGAATTAGCCAAATAGAAAAGAAGGTCCAAAAGCTCACTGAAAAAAATTTCCTTAAAATTTGAATGTTGGGGCAGCTACGTGGTGCTGTAAATAGAGCTCCAGCCCTGAAGTCAGGAGGACCTGAGGTCAAATCCGACCTTAGACACTTAACACTTACTAGCTGTGTGACCTTGGGCAACTCGTTTAACACTAACTGCCCTGCCCCCCCCTTCCAAAAAGCAATAAAATAAAATAAAATAAAATAAAATCTATGTTGAATAAGGAAAGTCTTTTTTTTTAATTACAATGGTACAAATAGAAGCTAATAATTCTTTGAGAAATCAAGAAATTATGAAACAAAACCAAAAGAACCAAAAATAGAAGAAATATCACTTTGGAAAAACTACTAACCTGTAAAAAAATCTGGGAGAGATCATTTTAAAATTATTGGAAATCTTAAAAACCATGATCAAAAAAGAAAAAGCCTTTATGTCATCTTTCAAGTAATTATTTAAAAAACTGCTCTGATGTTCTAGGATCAGATAGTAAAACAGAAATTGAGGGAATCTGGGGGAAAGGGGCACAGAGTCAAGATGGCAGAGCAAAAGCACGAACTTGTGTGAGCTCCCACTCCAACCATCTCCAATTCCTGCAAAAAATGACTCTAAACAAATTTTAGAGCTATAGAACCCACAAAATGACAGAAAGAAACAAATCTCCCATTGAAGCCAGCCTGGCAGGCCAACAAGCAGAGTCTATTGCACCAAGCTGGCCAAGTGCAGTCCCATATGAACTGTATGAGCCCAGACCTGGAGCAGCCCCAATAAGCAGCATAGACCTACTTGGGCAGACTTCAGGAGAGTGAATCACCAGCAGCTATAATAGTTTCCAGACTTCTCAATCCATAAACACCAAAGAGAAAGTAAAAGGTCAGAGGAGAACCCTGTTGATCCAGATTGAGAGAAGAGATCTGTCCAGCCCCTGTACCCAGGGTGAAGCATATGCTGCAGCACTACAGCTGTAGCTGCTGCCATGTGGCTGCCTCTGGAGCTCCTGGCCTGCAGATCATAGGTGGACTAAGCAACCATTTTAGAGGTTAATCACTCTTTCTTTGACCTGCTAAGATCTGGGTCTGAGGATTGGGTGTGGTCCTAGAATAAGGAACAGGAGCGTGCCAGAGTTTGTGGTGGCTAAAGAGAGGGTGCCCTTCTCATAGCTCTGAAAAGAGCTCTGAACACACCTTTGAAAACCCCAGCAATTTGGGACACAGCTCTCTCCAGTTGGAAAGTAGAGTTCTACTGTGGCAAAGAGCTCACAAGTCAAGTGATTGGTCAGAAAGACAAGCAAACAGAGGGAGCACAATCAGACCATAGAATCTTTTTTGGGAGGACAAATAGGATCAAAACATGGAACCAGAAGAAGACAATAAAGTCAAAACTCCTGCATCAAAAGCTTCCCCAAAAAAATATAAACTAGTTGTAGGCCATGGAGGATTTTTAAAATCAAGTAAGGGAAGTGGAAGAAAAATTGGGAACAGAAATGGGAATGTTGCAAGAAAATCATGAAAAATGAGTTGACAGCCTGACTGAAGAAAATCACACCTTAAAAAATAGACTAACTCAAATGGCAAAAGAGGCCCAAAAAGCAAATGAGAAGAAGAATGCTTTAAAAAACAGAATTATCCAAATGGAAAAATAATTTCAAAAGTTCACTGAAGAAAATAATTCCTTCAAAATTATATTGGAGCAAATGGAAACTAATGACTTTATGAGGAATCAAGATGCTATAAAACAAATCCAAACAAAGGAAAAAAGAAGGCAATGTGAAATATCTCATTGGAAAAACCACAGACATGGAAAATAGATCCAGGAGAGATCACATAAAAATTATTGGACTACCTAAACCCACGATCAAAAAAAAACCTAGGAATTATCCTTCAAGAAATTTTCATGGAAAATTGCCCTTATATTCTAGAACCAGAGGGCACAATAGAAATGGAAAGAATTCTCCGATCACCTCTCGAAGAAGATCCCAAAAAGAAAACTCCTATGAATATTATAGCCAAATTCCAGAGTTCCCAGATCAAGGAGAAAATATTACAAGCAGTCAGGAAGAAACAATTTGAGAATTGTGGAAACACAATTGGGATAACACAAGATCTAATACCTTTTACATTAAGGGACTGAACGGCTTAGAATATGATATTCTGGGGGTCAAAGGAGCTAGGATTAAAACCAAGAATCACCTACCTAGAAAAACTAAATATAATGCTTCAGGAGAAAATATGGTCATTAAATGAACTTGAGAATTTTCAAGCATTCTTGAAAAAAAAAACAGAACTAAACAAAAAATTTGACTTTCAAATACAAGAAGAACGAGAAGAAAGAGAAGGTAAACAGGAAAAAGAAGTCATAAGAAACTTGTTAAAATTGAACTATTTACATTCTTACATGCAAAAACAATCATTGTAACTCATGAGACTTTTCTCAGTAATGAGGATAATTGAAGGGAATGTATATGTATGTGTGTGTATGTACATAGACAGAGGGCACAGTATGAGTTGAATATGAAGGGATGATATCTAAAAAATAAAGAGGTGAGAGAGGAGAAAGGGAGAGACAGAATAAGGTAAATTATCTCATATAAAAGAGGCACGAGATAACTGTTACAATGGAGGGAAAGAGCAAGAAGGTGAAAGGGTCAACCTTACTCTGATTGAATTTAGCTTATAGATATATATATATAGACAGATAGATATAGATATTCATATACATATATGAATATATATGGAGATAAAGAGAAAGAGAGAGACGGAGGGAAGGAAAGAGAGAAAGAGAGAGAGAGAGAGAGAGAGAGAGAGAGAGAGAGAGAGAGAGAGATTTGGAATGGGAGAAAGGGAAAAGCAGAATGGGGTGAATTATCTCACTTAAAAGTGGCAAGAAAAAGGTTTTACAGTAGAGGGGAAGTGGGGGAAAGGTGAGAAGGAATGAGTGAACCTTACTCTCATCAGATTTGTCTTAAGGAGGGAATAACATACACACTCAATTGGGTATGGAAATATATTCTTACCTTACAGGAAAGTAAAGGGGAAGGAGATAAGGGGAGGGGGGGAGATAAAAGGGAGAGCAGATTGAGAAAGGGGTCATCAGAAGCAAATACTTTTGAGGGGGAATGGAGTAAAAAAAGAGTAGAATAAATGGGGGCAGGAGAAGATGGAGGAAAATACAGTTAGTCTTTCACAACATGAATATTATGGAAGTGTTTTGCATGGCTATACATATATGTCCTATATCAAATTGCTTTTCTTCTCAATGAGGGTGGGTCAGGGGCAACAAAGGGAAGTTAGAACTCAAAGTTTTAAAAATGAATGTTAAATATTGTTTATACATGCAGTTGAGAAATAAAATATATAGGCAATGGGGTATGGAAATCTATCTCGTCCTACAGGAAAATAGAAGGGCAAGGGGATAAGAGAAGGAGGAGTCCATAGAAAGAAGGACAGATTGGAGGAAGGTGTAATCAAAATGCATGCTGTCATGGGGTAGGGGGAGGGGAGGGATGGGGAAAAATTTGGAACTCAAAAACTTCTGGAAGTGAATATTGAAATCTAAAAATAAATAAGTTAAATGAAAAAAATTAAAAGAAACAGAGAAACCAGTTGGGGGAGAAATAGTGAAGAACATTTAAGTGATCAACAGAACAGATATTCTCGTTGGAATATATACACAAAGATCACCCAAGAAAGAGAAAACATCCCAATACAGGAAAGTTTGAGAAATTATTGAGGACTTCAATTTCTTGAACATCAGCAGAAACTTTCACTGTCCAAAGGAGAGCAGGTAGGAATTTAGCGCATGCCATGAAGAGTGCTAGATTTAGATTCAGAAGACTTAGATTCAAATTCTGTTTGGTTTGTTTTTGGTTTTGGTTTTGGTTTTTGGAGGGGGGAAGGCAGGGCAATTGAGGTTAAGTGACTTGCCTAAGTTCATACAGCTAGTAAGTGTTAAGTGTCTGAGGTCGGATTTGAACTCAGGTCCTTCTGACTCCAGAACCAGTGCTCTATTCACTGTTCCCCCTAGCTCCCCCTTAGATTCAAATTCTAACTCCATTGCTTTATTATCTATGCGACTTAGGGTAAGTCACTTAAACTCTCTGATTCTCACTTTCTTTATCTGTAAAATGAGGGGAGAGGAGTTAGAAGAGAAAAATTTTAAGCTCCCTGTGATCAAATAATTTTATTCTATAAAGGAAAGAGGAAGCAATGATGTTAACTGTTCTGGATTTGATTCTTAGCAATGAGCAAGAGCTGGTGACTGTAGTAGAAATGATGGCAATCTTGGGAGTGATACAAGAAAATCGTGGAAAATAAGTCAACAGCTTGCTAAAAGGAAATATCTCACTGGAAAAACAACTGACCTGGAAAAAAGATCCAGGAGAGATAATTTAAAAATTATTAAACTACCTGAAAGTCATGATCACAAAAAGAGCCTGGACATCATCTTTCAAGAAATTATTGCTTCTTTCCATTCACTCCCATCTGTAGCCCTTCCTGGTTTCAATTCCATAAAACATGATGCCCATGGGTCGGGTACTGCCTAGTGTCAGCCTATCTTCCCAATACCCCTTTCCAGCTTCCTTTAGCATGCTGTCTTCCCCCACTGAATTGTAAGCTCCTTAAGGTCAGGAACTCTTTTTCTTATTTGTATCCCCAGTGCTTAGAACAGTCCCTTGAACACAGTGAGTACTTTTTTTTTTTTACAGAACTGAATGCATATATAATTGAATGCACTATAACTTATTATTTCAGGAAGAAGCAGAGGAAAGCCAGAAATAGTTGAATAAGGAACTTAGAATTTTTTAGGGCAGATTGCAGAGAAATAATAATAAGAATTTCATACCATAAGATTAAATTTCTATAGAGAAAATGAACCTAGAATGAATGTGCAACTATTATTCATGAAATTCTGAAAGCATGGAGAGAAATAATTTTCATTAGAGGGAGCAAGTCTCCAAAGAGATCCATGAAGATGCATATCTGATTGGAAGGCTGGAGAATAGAGTCCTAAATGCCTCCCAAAGCTTTTCTTTCTGTTGTTGTCATTCAGTCATGTCTGACTTTTCACAATTCCATTTGGGGTTTTCTTGATGAAGATGCTGGAATAATTTGCCACTTCCTTCTCCAGCTCATTCTGCAGATGAGAAAACTGAGGCAAATAGGGTTTAGTGATGTGCCCAGGATCATACAGCTAGTAAATTCTGAGGCCAGATTTGAACTTACGGAAATCAGTCTTCCTGACTCCAGGCCCAGGGCTCTGTGCACTCTGGTGCCACCTAGCTGCCCATCTTTCCTTTACAGAGGCCAGGAATAGACATCTAGTCCACTATGCTCACATTCATTCCCACCTGTAGACCTGCCTGGTTTCAACTCCATAAAACAAGATACCCATGGGTCAAGTATTCCCTAGTGTCAAATCCACCTTCCCAATACCCCTTTCCAGCTTCCTTTTGCATTTTGTCTTCCCCCATCAAATTTTAAGCCCCTTGAGGGCAGGGACTCTTTTTTTTTTCTTAATTTGTATCCCCAGTGCTTAGCACAGTCCCTGGCAAATAGTGAGTACTTAAATTTTTTTAATTCAGCTAAATGCATATCAACTGACATATTTTTAGAAGACATATATAGATTATAGAGGCTGGGATAGTTACAAGAGGAAAGATATAAAAGTATGATATAGTTCTATGAGTCAGAAGTGCTAAAACTCAAAATGACCTAAGATTGGCAAGGGATGCTAAATAAATCCAAAATTATTTTCTTAGCTATGTTAGGGAAGAGGGGAGAATCAAAGAAGGAACAAACTACTGCTTGAAGTTCATTGTACAAAGATAGTAGATGCCAGAGAGAAGGTAAAACTTTTATTTTATTTTCTTTATATTCTTTTGGTCATCAGTAATGATCTTTGCACTGCAAAAACAAAACAAAAAAAAAGTAAAACAAAAATGTTAAATCAGCAGTTGATGCCCATAATAATAAGGGAATGGCAACATGGCACCTAGTTGCCCCCTAAAAGTACAGTCTCTGGACTGTAACTCTAGATCAACTATACCCTTAAGCTAGCAAAAGAACTAATAGGCTTGATTGCTAAGCCAGTCAGTAATTTCTGAAACACTGTGGAAAATAAGAGAGCACATGGATTGGGAAAAGGCAAAAACTTGTCAAATTTTCTTACCAGGGCAGGGGAAGGGTGAGGAATGAAGTCTACAAACATGAAAATAGATTAATGAGTTTGACTTTAATTCATGGAAAAATTCTATGAGTTGTTATTAAAAGGATGATTAGTGAGCATCCAGAAAAGGAAAGAGTGATAAAAGAGCCAAAATGGTTTCAATCAAGACTAGGTTGATATCATCCATGCTTACTTAATAAATATACTATATTAGGTGCTGGGGATACAAAGAGAATTGAAACTTAGAGTGGATGGAACTCTGTTTCACATTCAATGATCTGAGCACCATGCTTCATTTTGAGGGTGGTATACTTCTTTTCCACATTAATCCTGAGACTACCAACCTGTTTGTCTTGCTTCATAGAGGTGTAATTACTGCAATCCTTCTGAATACCTTAGGCTGTCCTCTCTGCCTCTCCCACTATTGGTCATTTTTGCCACAGGTGAAAAAATTGCTACTCTGGATTCAAAGATAAAAAACCAAAAAACAGAAGTCACTGCTACCATGGCTTTTGTGAACAGGATTGCTGGTCTAGTAGGTAAGAGGAAGGCTAAATTGTTTACCTGGATTTATTTTAAGATACTTTCATTAATGTTTTTTTAATTTTTATTTCCCTTTCTTTTCCAAATCTATTTCTACTATCTAGCATCCCACTTATTTTAACAAAGATTAAAAAGAAAAAGTAAAATTAAAATAATTCAGCAAAACTTTTCATCATATTTCTCATATCTGATAATATGGGCATTATTTTATATCCATGGACCCTGACCTCTAAAGAAAAGGGAGGATAAGACTTTAGCAATGTGGGATACATAAACATGCAATAATTTAGATTCCAAGTCGGTTTCATGGCCAGAGAATTAGGAAACTCTCTTGAATTATGAAATATAGAAAAGGTATCATTGTGTTCAGTAGAGGAAATTTCTTTATCCAGGAGTCCCATACATGGATAGAATCACAGGTCTGTTATTTATTCCTATCTTTGATGGCCAGATCCAAAGGGAGGTCACAATTTCAAATGTAGGAGTTAATCTTAAATTAAATTCTAATATGACATAGCAGGTGACAAACTGATAGAATGGAGAATTATGCTAACAATATCAGATTCACAGACATTATTTTAACAGGAAAAATTTAACTTTAAAAACATTTCAAGCTAAAGATATACAAATAAAGGGAATTCAAATCATTATTTGGACATGTTCCCTAGTTCCACAATTTCTATCTGAATTAGCTCAGACAGCTTTAGATAGCTAAGCAAATTCAAACCAACTGATATTTATGGAATTACTTGTTATAGACACTAAGCTACGTACTAAAGGAGCAATGAAATAATAAACTAATACCTCTTTTTTTTTGGTTTTTTTCTTGGAGGGGTGAAGGTAGGGCCATTGGGGTTAAGTGACTCCCCAAGGTCACATGGCTAGTTTTTTGTTAAGTGTCTGAGGCCGCATTTGAACCCAGGTCTACCTCATTCCAAGGTTGGGGCTCTATTCACTGAGCCACCTAGCCACCCTACCTCTATTAATCATTAATAAAATAAATGTGTTTAATAACATATGTAATTATTGGAAAGGTAACCAAAATATGGCAGCATAAAAAGACATTAGTGTTTTTGTTTTTATTTTTAAGCAGCTGCCCTGAAAAGACTTACATGAACTGATGCTGAGTGAAGTGAGCAGAACCAAGAGAACAATATACACAGTAATAGAAACATTGTGTGATGATCAACTTTGATACTTGGCTCTTCTCAACAATACAAAAGTCTAAAACAATTATAAAAGATTCATAGTGGAAAATGCTTATGCACATCCAGAGTAAGAGCTATAGAGTCTGAATGCAGATCGAAGCAAACTATTTTCTCTATTCATTTTCTTTCATTCCTGTGGTTTCTCCCTTTTGTTCTCATTCTTTCTCCATAACATGACCAATGTGGAAATATGTTTAATATGATTCTACATATATAGCATATATCAGCTTGCTTGCCAATTTGGGGAGAAAAAAATTTGGGACTCAAAATCTTATAAATGTGAATGTTGAAAAAAAATACAATCATCATTCTTTAAAAAAGAAAAGAAGAAGAATATAGGGGGTGCCCCAGGTGCTATAAATACAGTTGAAGATAAAGTAAAATCTTAAAGTACTTTTTAAAAAGAACATGTGAAAGGGTAAGAAGTTACAGTTCAAAAATTAGATTAGGAATGTTGGTGTTAAATGATGGGCAGAATTTGTAAAGCAGGAAGAGTAGGATTTTTTTGTGGTTTTTGCTGTTGTAATGGAAAATCACAGGGTTTATTAAGGGACACTGAGTACACAGTACAACTGTAGGAGGGAGAAGGTTCATGTATTAAGAGTAGTGGGAGATAAGGTTATAGCTAAGTGTTCTGTAGCCAGCTTTCAATGATGATATAAGTACGGCATAATAAATAGGGCTAAGCTCTTCCCTTTGAGAAATTTGGTCTATTAAAGGAAGGTTCAATTCAACTGAGTAAACATTTATTAAGCCCAGGCTATTCTCTGCATGAGGCACTGTGCCAGGCACCAGGATTACAAAGACGGATAACAGCAGTGCAGTATCTGCTACAGAGGAGCTGTGGTGGGTATGCACACATGCTTAAAATATGCTCAAATATACTTATAAATGGAAAATGATGAGGGAAAAAAGAGAGGTCCAGACAAAATAAGTACTCTCAAAAAATTTGATGGTAAATTCATTTGCCTGAGAAGATCTAGCTAGGAGGATACGACAACTGATCTGGGCATCTGGAGTAAAAGACAGCTTTCATTAAGAAGTGATGGGAACTGTGGCGGCTAGGTGGCGCAGTGAATAGAGCACTGGCCCTGGAGTCAGGAGTACCTGAGTTCAAATCTGGCCTCAGACACTTAACACAAAAAACTAGCCATGTGACCTTGGGCAAGTCACTTAACCCCAACCGCCCTCCAAAAAGCAAAAAAAAGAAGTGATGAGAACTAAATGTGCTACAGATATGGGGGATTATCCATATTACAGATATGGATACATGGATATGGGAAAGTAGGAAACCATGTTTTCTGCTAGTCATATAGGTTGATCCAATGATAGAAAATGGTAAATGCTAGAACATCATACTCATCACAGTCAAAGCTCCAGTGGTCTTATCAAGGGAGGATAATATGCAGTGAAAAACTCTAGCAATTACTACCCCCAAAGTGGTGTATATATTTAAATTGAAGTCAGAAGTCACAGGAATCTGTCGCAGAAATAGTGATTCATTCACAAACCAAAGGAGGGTATCAATAATACATCAGCCTTTTCAGCCACAAGTTGACTATATATTCAGCAACAGTATCTTCACATCTGAAGGACAACAAAAGACCTAGTACATATCAACCTTCTCCCACATGTTCCTACTTTGCAACATCAAAGAGTCCATTCCTCTTCACCAGGCCCCTAAGTTTATCATCTACTCCTAAGAGAATATAAGCTGCTTGAAGGCAGGCACTGACTGCTTTTGTATTTTGTATATTCCCACTGCTTAGCATTCTGCTTGGTACACAGTAAGCACTTAATGAGTGTTTTCATTCACTGACTCCTTAATTCAGACAGATGTTTTGTTTCATAATCAGAATCAACATGAATATTAACCAGTTGATCTTAATATTAGGCCATGTTGAACACTGGAAGAAATGGGGCATAGGTGCTAGAATGTTGGAACTAGTGCCAGGGAGACTTGGGTTCAAGTGCCAGCTCTGATAATTATTACCTGTGTAGCCATGACTGAGTTATTTAACTGCTTTGAGTCTTGGTTGCATCAGGTTTAATACGAGATAATAATATCTATAATTCCTACCTCACAGGGTTACTATGATGCATTTGTTTTTGTTTTTTAATTGAATTGATTTGCTTATTTACTTTTAGTTTTCCAGAGTCCCTTGAGTTTCAAGTTTTCTCTCCTACTTCTATCCCCGCCCTCCCCCCATGGTGGCATACAGTCAAGTGTAGAATCTGCAAATACTTTCACATTGGACATTAGTCTGGTTGTATAGAAGGGTTGTAACGAATGGAGTGGACAATGGGGAAAAAAGAAACAGAACCAAACATGGAAAAGAGTGATAACATGGAGATTGCTTCAGTTTCCATTTAAACTCTGTTCTTTCCAGATCTTTATCTGAATGTAGATATCTCCTTCCAACCTGAGACTTGTAGAGTTGTCTTATAACTGTGTGTTGCTGAGAAGAGTCCAGTTTATCAAAGTTGGTCATCACATATACAATGTATCTGTGATTGTGTACAAGTTTTTCCTGGTTCTTCTCACTTAGCATCAGTTTGTATAAGCCTCTCCAGGTAAATATGAAGGCCATCTCCTCCCCATTTCTTATAGTACAATAGTATTCCATTACATTCATATACCAGAATTTGGTTAGCCATTCCCCAATTGATGGACATCCCCTTAATTTCCAGTTTTTTTCCACCACAAAGAGAGCTGCAATAAATATTTTTGTACATATGGGTCTTCCTCCCACTTCTATGATCTCTTTGGAATACAACCCCAGAAGTGGTGTTACTGGGTCAAAGGGTATGCAATTATTTATAGCCCTTTGGGCATAGCTCCAGATTGCTCTACAGAATGGTTGTATACTATGATGTATCTGTGAAGAAATTGGGGGGCAGCTAGGTAGCACAGTGAATAGAGCACTGGCCCTGCAGTCGGGAGGACCTGAGTTCAAATATAGCCTCAGACACTGAACACTTAACTAGCTGTGTGACCTTGGGCAAGTTACTTAACCCAAATTGCCCTGCCTTCTCCCTAACAAAAAAAAAAAAGCAAGGAAATTTGGTTTTGTTGCTCTTCATTCATTTTAGCTGTGTCTGATTCTTCATGATTACATTTAGGCTTTTTATTTTGTTTGGGTTTGGGGGTTTGTTTGTTTTTTGCAGAGACACTAGAGTGACTTGCCATCTCCTTCTCCAGCTCATTTTATAGATGAGGAAACCAAGGCAAATATAGTTAAATGAAGTCATACAGCTGGTAAGTGTCTGAGGCAAGATTTGAACTCAGGAAGATGAGTCTTCTTGACTACAGGCCCAGCATTCTATCCACTGCACACTTAACTACCTTATAAATACATTTACAAAATCTAAATTCCTATATATACATATTTATGTAAACAAATAACTTTCTGTTACTAACTTAATTAAAGGTTTGTTGAACAAATAAATATAAGTAAGTGTTTGAACTTGTTGATTTTTGGGGAGGGGGTGGAGTGTCCACAAACAATTCTACCAATGTAGGAAAACTTTGATGTGGAAATTCCTTCCTCTGACCCAGATCAGCAGCTAAATTATAACTTTCCGTCTTTAACAGTCACTTGAGGCACTGAGAAGCCATGTTACTTTCCTGTAGTCACACATCTTGTAAGTGTCAGAACCAGAATTGGAACCCAGGCCTTCCAGACTCTAAGGTCTGGAAAATTTCCTTTAAAATTTCCTCTAAGGTCGATCCAATATCAAGTATGCAATACTTTCTGTCTAACATATGATGAAATATATGATGATATCACAGGATGCTTATTTAGGCCATTTTATAACATACACATGCTTGTGTAATCATGCCAGTAAGGAAGTAATATCCTCAGGAAAGTGGTCTTGCTTAGTGAATAGTAATCAAAAATGGAACCATCCACTACAGTAGAAAAAAAGGGATGAATTTGATGTCACAGATTCTGAGCTTAATGCAACCTCTCAACCTATCCAACTCTCGGTATTCTCCTTTGTAAAATGGGAACAGTACTGATTGTCCTAGCTGGCTTGTATGGTTGTTATGAGGCACAAATGAAATCATTTAAATAAAGTACAGTTGTAAAATACTATGTTAAATATAAAAATATATAGGATAATATGTAAGAATAGAAGCATAACACTATATAGGAGACCACTGTTTTTTGTTTGTTCTTCAAACCAATATGTCATTGTAAAAAAAAATGATTCCTAATTCTAAATGTGGGAGAACCTAAGAATATCACTGATAGAATGTTTTAGTTCCTGTGGGCCAAAAAAAATTATGAAAAACACTTCTTAGTTAACAAGTCAAGGCAATAAGCATTTATTAAGCACCTTCTGTGTGCCAGGCATTACACCAAACTCAGTCATAATCATACATGGAAGAAATACCCTCTTGAGAAATATTTTTAAAAGAATAACTTATGTTGTTTCACGGCTAATGTGCAAATATACTGAAGTGAAAATAATAATGATAAGAATAATGACAGTTAACATTTATGTTGGGTTTTAATGGTTTGATAAGATTATAAAACACTTTACATGCATCAATTTTGATATTTACAACAATCACCTGATTATTTAAATATGAGGTAACTGAGGCTAATATATTAAGTGACTTGACTGACAACATACATGATTTTTATTCCCTGAGGGAATGTTAATATATTTTGTTATTTGCCATTTATTTAGCAATAATGGTTAGATAAATTAGAATGTTTTCAAAAACTCTCTCTTCTTTGTTTTGACATTCAGTTTTCAGTGTGTGACTATGCCTGGCACAAAATTTATGACTTGAGTACTAAGAGATGAAGAACTTTTTGGTACAAAAAATACAATGCCATTTTAATATGAGGCTATTTTGCTAGTTAATAAATTTACTGTTTACAAAAGTATAATATCCTGTGGGATTTTTTGTCTCATTTTTTGGAGACAGGAAGGCAGGGCAATTGGGGTTAAGTGACTTGCCCAAGGTCATACACCTAGTAAGTGTCTGAGGCTGAATTTTAACTCAGGTCTCCTAACTCTAGGGCCGGCGCTCTATTCACTGCACTACCTAGCTGCCCCTATCTTGTATTTTAATAGGCATAGAAAAAATAATGATGAATTTGTAGTCAAGGGTCTTTAGGTGTGACAAGACAAGTCCCTAAACTTCTCTGGGATTTAGTTCCCCATTGAGATCACTAGATGACTGGATGACCTATATAATAACCCTTTGAACTCTAAATCTGTGTTTGTAAAGTAGTAACCTCTTTCAGTAACTTTTCTAATATGCTATTATTTATGTATGATGATAATACCATGACCACCATGACATTTCCAGTAGTTATACCAGCACAATCAAAGGTTCTTATCATTGCCTACTGAACAGTGTTCCTTGTGGTCTTCCCTTGCTGTTCAATGGAATCCATCCTATACAAAGACTCATGACACAGCCAAGGCAGTTCAAAAATCCTTTCCCCTCTCCATAAAGACCACTCTTACAATTTCCTTTTATTCCACTGCTCAATTAAAGTAAAATAAAAGCACAGGTTATTTGTGTGGGGGTTGGGGAGATGTTTGTCCTGTTAACTGCTTTTAAAAAATAAATGAATGCAACTTCATTATGCAAAATATATAGCATATTAAAATTATACAAGATCTTAGGGCTCAATGACTTGATTTTACAGAAAAGGAAACCAAAGCTCAGAGATATAAAGTGACCTACCCAAGTTAACACAGCTATTAGTGAGAAAGCCATAATTAGTGAGATATCTGAGGTGTCCTGACACAGTCTTGTGCTATATCTAACACCCAACATAATGTGATTTCAAGATGCTCATGATATTTAAATATGCATGCCCCTTCTTTTTTATTGAATTAAAAAAATGAATGGAATTAAATCATGAATTCTGTCATTTTCTTCTTTCACAAATCAAACATGCATACTTCCTATATGAAAAATAGTTTTTATTTGCTAAATTTAAAGCCATCAGCACCTTTCATAAAGTCTAAACAGAGGGAATAACTCTAGATTGACCACAGTTGCCAGTGAAATTCTCACTATAACCCATCTATAAAGATTGACTGCACATTGACCTTAGGTAGGGTAAACCCTGTTCAAGAGCATGGGCAGTAGAAGCCTAGACAGATGGTTAAGTCAGTGACTTTTTGTTGTTAATAAAGGCTACTGTCACATTCCACTGTGATTCCACATGCATCATGAGGTGGTATTTGAGACCTAAAAAAATTATCAGGACAACTGCTTATATAAAAACCAATACTAGGATTTTGAGGGTTTTTAGAATAGTCTTCCCTAACAGGACTAACAGGAAATAAAATGTCATCTATTCAAGTGATACGTGGTTTGGTCTAATCTTTTCCTGAAACGGGAAGCATCTGACTTGTCACTTTAGTCTTAATTTACTATAAAATATTCTAAAATGTATCTGAATTTGCTAAATAATATGCAAGCACATATATAAATATATATATATATATATGTATACATAGGTAGATATGTGTATGTATATTTTCATGTATAATGAATTGTAATCAAAGTATGAGTTTGCAATGAGTGTTTATTTTCTCTACTAATATCAATAGAGAGTTAATTGCTGATTCAGAGGTAGAATTATTGTCTTCTATGCAGGCACCTAGGTTCAAAGCCAATGAATTCAGCTTTTGACAGGTAATGTGGAATAGTAGAAAGAGCACTGATCTCAGAGTCAGGAGATTTTTCCCTAACTGTGTAGTCTTGGGTAAAGCATTTCATCTCTGTTGGTCTAGGTTTTATCATCTGTAAAATCACAGATTTCTTTAAGGTCTAACATTCTATAATGGACATTTTTAGAAGGGATATGGAGCTGTGATGGGCTTCATTAGATTCAGAAATCATCTAATCCAACCCCATTCATCTTAAATAGCTGAGACACGAGAAGGGTAAGTAGCTGAACTTGGATTTGAATAGAGGTCTTCTAATTCCAGGTTCATTGATCTCTCTGCTGGACTATTCTATCACTCACACATAATAAAAAAATAATTGCTGACCCTTCTTTATTTTAAAAGTTATTAGGTCAAGATGGTGGCATAGAAACAGGAAAACTCCAAGAGCTCCCCCCACCCCATACCACTTCAAATACCTATAAAATATGACTCTAAACAAATTAAAGAGCTCCAGATTTCACTAAAATGATGGAATTACAAATCTCTTGCCAAAGGCAGCTGGACAGGCAGTCATGGCAGGGTGCTGAAAGGAGAGCCCAGCCCCATGTGGTTTCAGCCCCATGGCATCCAGGAGAAGCCACAGCTGTAGCATTCGGGAGAGTGAATCATCAGCAGCTGTGGTGATTTCCAGAATCACCAGCCCACAAGAGCCAAGGACAAAGGGAAAAGGTCAGTGGAACTCAGCTAAATTTGGATGAGATGGTCCAGCCAAACTGCTTCCAGAGCTAGCAGCAGTCTGAAGTGGGGGCCCTGCAACCGCCTCCACATGGCTGCTTCAGAAGCTCCCAGCATGCAGATTGCAGGGGGGCAAAGCAATTATTCAGAGGCTAAGTGCTCTTGCCTTGAGCTGCCTGGATTGGATCGTGATCTTGGGTGGTGGTCCTGAGGTGCATTTTCAGTGAGCCAAAGTTGGTGGGTGCTGCAAAAAAATGGCAGCCTTCTAATAACTCTGGCAGCTGCAAAAACCCCAGCAATTTGAGCAGAGCTTTCCCCTCTGAAAGCAGAGTTTTACTACTGAGCCAGGTTATTGACTGGCAACATGAGCAGGCAAAGGAAGCAAAGGAAGGCCAGCAATCCAATTTTAGATTCCTTTTTTGGGGACACAAAGAACCAAACAATGGAATGGGAGGAAGACAACACAGTCAGAACTCTTACACCAAAAGCTTCCAAGAAGAACACAAAGTGGATAGAGGACATAGAGGAGCTTAAAAAGAATTTTAAAAACCAAATAAGAGAAGTAGAGGAAAAATTGGGAAGAAAAATGAGAATGATGTAAGAAAATCATGATAAGAGAGTCAACAACTTGACTGAAGAAAATAACACCTTAAAAATAGACTAACTCAAATGGCAAAAGAGGCCCAAAAAGTCAGTGAGGAGAAGAATGCCCTAACAAGTCAAATTTACCAGATGGAAAAAGAATCTCAAAAGCTCACTGAAGAGAATAATGCCTTGAGAATTAGAGTGGAGCAAATGGAAGCAAATGATTTTATCAGGAATCAAGATACTATTAAACAGATCCAAACAAATGAAAAAATAGAAGGCAATGTGAAATCTCATTAAAAGTTATTTTATAACCTTTGATATACTATACCACTACAAGGCCTATATCCCCAAAGAGAATAAAGAGGAAAATGGCTTCTATGTACAAAAATATTTATAACAATTTCTGAAAGTAGTCCCAAATTAGACATTTATGGGCAAAGGGCTGCCCTATCAGAGAATGACTAAAATTATATCATATGAGTGTAATGACATATTATTATGTCAATAAGAAATGACAAAATGGAACATTTCAGAGGAAAATATGAAGACCTCCATGAATTGATGCAGAAAGAAGTAAGCAGAACTAAAACAACATATAATAACAAATTACAGGACATGATAAGAACACCTTGAAAGACTTTAGAATTTTTATCAATATAATGATAAACCATAAGTGCAGTAGACCAGATTTAAAAAAAAGAATCCCCTTGTGCCAGAAAAATGATAAACTGAAAATTCAAATACATATATATAACAGGGTGCCTCACCCCCAAATCATGGTATTGTTTTAAGCTATTAAAGTTTTAAATGGAACTAAAACTTTTGGGACCACCTTTATTTTAGGACACGGACAACTTAAAAGTTTCTATTGCTGTGTTATGATGTTTCTGTTGAGAATTTTCTTCCTTTACGAGGGCACAGTGAGAGGAACACATGTAAAGATAAATTATTTTTTAAAAGAAAAAAGTATTGTAAAGAGCAATAAACATAGAAATTTGAAAGATCTCAGGCTTAACTCCCTCAGATGTTTGTTGCCTATACAGTAAGGGGTTATGTTCATTAGTGGCCCATAAAATCTAACATCAATAGTATTAATGGCATGTTATAAGAACTTATAACACAAGTCATGGTTTAGAAACTATGGGCAGCTAGATGGTATAACAGAGAGAGCACTATGCCTGGAGTCATAAAGACCTGGGTACAAATTGGACCTCAGCTTCTTCATATCTGTGTGACCCTGGGCAAGTCACTTAACCTCTATCAGCATCCACAATTGCAACATGGGAATTATAATAGCACTTAGCTCATAGGGTTATTATAAGGATCAAATGATATCATATTAGAAAAGTGATTATTAGCCTAGTGCCTGGTATATAGTTAGTACTTAATAAAAGCTTGTTCCTTTCCTCCTTAGTCTTTGTATATATGGAATACTGCATAGGCAACTAAATCAATAGTAAGTAATATTAAATCAAATATCATTATACTGCATTGTGGTTTAGGGATAGAGGTTTTGTCTATGCATTCTTTGGTATGTGGGCTTCCAAGAAATGAAAATTCTCCTTGCCAGATTGGGTCCACACCTTTCCTACAACTTCTATTCTTAAAGATATCCTTGATTTACTCAGAGTCTCACAACCATATGTGCACAAGAGATAGGATTAGAACCTACATCTTCCTAGTTCCACGGACAGTTCACTCTATCTTCTTCTTTCCATTACTTCTCACAATAGATTCTTTATAAATTATACCCTAAAAATATCAATTAAAAATACTACTTTTCCTGAATTTTACCAGTTGAAAACTCAGTTTGAATCATCCTTCTTTTAATATCTCTGCTATATGCTGGTAAAAAATTCCTTTAAAAATGGGATTTTGTATGATTCCTGAAAGAAATTATTTGTAAATATCAGTGCCCATAAAGAGAAAATTTAATATACCTAGGAAATACAATTTAATGTTTTGATGCAAGCGCCACAAGGCACCAGTTTAAAATGCCACTCTGTTATACCAACAGGCACTGCCTTGGGTCAAGGACCAAGATGGAATTTTTCCCAAACATTCATATTCATTTAATTGGTGCCATAAGGCATAAAATGAATATAAGCAATGGAGATAATGTCTGGTTCCTCTAAGGGGTATTGATTTAGAAATGACTGGGAAGGACCAACTGAATTACTTTTTAAGGCAAAAGGTGTCCCTAAGAGGATCTCAACTGAAAATGACCCTGCTGGCTATTGAGAGGCATGGGGATCACATATTAGAGCACAACAATGATATGTATGCATGGAGAGTGGAGATAAGGACAGTAAGTTACATCTTTGGCAGGAAATGTATTCTATTTCTTTTATAGAGGAAAAAGGTAAGCTGTAATTATTTGGTTTAATTATTCCTCTGGGTTCCACATGAGACTAAAAACATATAAAATCACCAACAACTGATCTGCTACCTGTGGCAGCTGAAAAAAAAACTGTAGTGGAATTTTAGTGAAAATAATGAAATGAACATCTCCAAAATACTTAGAAAAGAACCTTCATCCTAAAAAAGAATTGACAGCATAGCTTTAAGAAGAGAGAAAGGACTGCCTCAAGGATCTGTCTTGCTTCCTTACTTTTTTTTTAAAGTAATACCTTCATTTGCATAGTAATAACCCAATTATTGTAAGATTAGGTGACAGGAATCTCATTATTGTTATTTCTACAAAACAGTCGATATTCCATTCAATATCTTTTAATGTTATACACCTTAAAACATTATCATTTCAATATACTCTCATTCATCTTTAATGTAATTTTCTTTTTAAAAAAGCGTTCCATAATTGTTAGTTTTTATGGAATGCATTACTGTTTAAACAAGAGCTTCTTCTCTCACTCTAAGAACAAGCAAAGCAACCAGTTGCTTGGGGGTCTATGTCCCTCCCCCAAAAGCAAATCCAACACAAACAAATATGCTCAAAATCTGTTTAACAACCTCTGCACTCTTCCCACCACATCATTTCCTCTCGTTTTTCCCCATGCCCTCTCTCATTTTCATTCCCCCCAAAATATTCTTTCATGATGAAATTTGGTCTTGAGGCAATTCTAAAAGCGTCAGCAAAATCTGTTATATGAGTTGGATTTTTTTTTTGCCTGTGTTTTCCTTTATTTGGGGTTGGGGTAGGGCATAGTGGGATTCCATTGAAATACAAAAATTAAAACAAAAAGACCCACATTCAAGACAGCTGACAAATTGAAGAGGTCATCTGCCTGCCGTAGGTTTACCTGTGAGTTTTTACATTTTTGATCACAAGACACTAAGTATAACAATAATCATTTATCAGATTAACAATAGAAAGTAAAAGAACAAAAAAAAACTTTGGTGGGAAGAAGTCAGGAGAGAATTGGAGGACAGAGGACTATTTATATCTGGGTACAGAGCCATATAATACTAGTACTTCAAAATGATATTAAAATTAACATAAATTGAAAGTAGTAGTTCTGTTTTATTGCAGGAAGGAATAGCATGTTAGAGCTAGGGTTTGGTTCCTAGAACTAATAGCGCTTGATTGACTACATATCCTTCAGGAAGTTAATCTCTCCGTGTCTAATTTGTTGACCCATAGAATATGCATATTTTTCCCCAGGGATGTGGCATGGCATGATTAAACTGCAGGAAGGTGACACTGTTTCTCTTACTATACACCAATTTGGTTTTCTCAATCACTAACACAACACAATGGTATTTTAAAAGTTCTGTCAAGTCAAATTTCTTCATGAAAATTGTCTCACAATAAAACACATGACCAAGTCACACAAATCATGTTTATAATCTTTTGAGAAATATTCTAAAGATAATAGATTAAACTTTCTGTACTTCCAAAGAAGATTCTAGAAGGTAGTAATATTTTTAACGTGGTACTTTTCATTGCAATGGAGAGCCCACTATTGTCTAAAAGAGATACTGCACTGTTTTCCCTTTTTCATCATGTCCACAAAGCTTAGCACAATAATTACTTAATAATTGGTTTGTTTTGTTTTTGTTTTTGGCTGGTTGATTGATATAAACCTTGTGCAATAAGTCAATCAATAAATAAACATTTTAAAACATCATTATATACCAGGCACTGTGCTAAGCACTAGGGATACTCTCTGTCTTCAAGAGCTTACAATCTAATGGAGACATGTAAACAAATATATAAAAAATAAAGTATACACAGGAAAATTAGGAAATAATTAACAGAGGGAAGGCACTGGGAATAAGAGGGTTTGGGAAAACCTCTAAAGGGTGAGATTTTAGTTGGGACTTAAAGGAAGCCAGGAAGGCTAACAGTCAGAGCCAAGGAGAGAGAGCATTCCAGGAAAGGGGTGGGGGGGGGACCAGAGAAGCAATTTCTTGCTCAGGGAATAGCCTGCAAGCCAGTGTCACTTGATCAAAGATTATATGGTAGGAAGCCAGGTATGAGGAGATTAGAAAGATAGAAAAGGCCTAGGTTATGAAGGGCTTTGAATACCAAACAGAGCGTTTTGTATTTGATCATAGGGGCAAAGGGTGTGTGCAACATGATCAAACTTGCACTTTAGGGAAATCCTTTTAGAGGCTAAATGTAGGATTGGAGTAGGAAGAGATTTGGGTCAGGCAAGCTATTGGAATAATCTGGACATGAGGTAGTGAAGTCCTGTACCAGAGTGGTGTCAGTGTCAGAGGACGAAAGAATCATATTCAAGAAAAGCTGAAAAGATGAAATTGACAGGCAATGGTTTGGATATGGTGGATATAGCTATGGCAGATATGGTGTGGAGGTGGAGTAGAGAAATAGTAATTCCAGATGACTCCTTGGTTGTGAGCCTGAGAGTCTGAGAGGATAGTATTGCCTTCTACAGTAATATGTTTTGTAATATGTAATACAGTGATAGGTTTTGAATATATTGAGTTTTTTATATCTACTAGACATCCAGTTTCAGATGTCTGGAAAGCAGTAGGAAATGCAAAATTGGAGATTTGTAGAGAAAATCATCAGAATAGAGATGGTAATGAAATCTATGGGAGCTGATAAATTCACCAAGTGAAGCAGAATGGAGGGAGAAGAGAGGAGAAGAGAGGAGAGGAGAGGAGAGGAGAGGAGAGGAGAGGAGAGGAGAGGAGAGGAGAGGAGAGGAGAGGAGAGGAGAGGAGAGGAGAGGAGAGGAGAGGAGA
>CM053597.1:142884753-142972436 GCA_028646575.1 Pseudocheirus occidentalis | reverse complement strand
AGATCATTAGTAACTTTGGAGACAGCGGTTTTTATGTAATGATAACTCAGAAGCCAAAATGTAAGGGGTTAAGAGAGTGAGAAGAGAAAAAGTGAAGGTACTTATTGTTGATGGTCTTTTCCAGGATTTTAGCTACAAAGAGCAGAAGAGATGGAAGGGATAGAAGCATCAAACGAGTGGGGTTTTTTTCAAGATGAGGGAGACATACACAAATTTGAAAGCAGTAGAAATTGAGTCCCTAGAAAGGGAAAGATTAAAAATAAGCAAAAGAGTGGGAGTGACAGAGAGAACAATCTGTTTGAGGAGATGGGATGGAAGGAGATCACTTGAACAAATAGAGGGGTAATGGTCATCTCATCATGAGAAATAGGGTTTGGAAGAGATAGTGGCAGAAGGCATATGAGAGATGAGGAAGAAGAGAGAAGAGGGAGCTAATGGTGAAAGGCCTCAATGTTTTCTGTAAAAATGAAGAAAGGTCCTCAGCCAATAGAGTTGGGGGAGGAGCCATTGAAGGTTTGAGGAGGGTTGAAAAGTTTTGGAAGAGCCACTGTGGAGAATAGGATAAAAAGTTGATAAAAGAAGTGTAGTACATATTGGAGACATTGAAAGCGGCTGGCTAAACTCAAAGGTGATTTTGGGGTCACCACAGGTTGTTTAGATGAACCATTTAGGAGGCACAGATTTTGTAAGCCTTCAGGTCCTTGACTGAAGAATTCTATTGTTCACACGGTTCTCTGTTGAAAATATTTGAACTTGTCAGCTAGACAATATTTCCCAAAACAGGGAATGCTGAAATACATTCTCCTACTATAACAACCATTTATTAGGAGTTAGACATGTGGTCTCTCTGAAAGTTGCCTAAATTATTTTGGATCACCAAGATACTCTTCAGTAAACAACTTCACTCATAGAGAAAGGAACTGCAGAATTTTAAATACATTCAGTCTTTTTTACAGATGAGGAAATTGAACCTCAGAAAGGCAAAGAGATTTGCCCAAGATTATACAACTAGTTAATGTCAGAGCCAGAAATAGAATCAAGTGCTCTTTTAATATGGTATTGTTTTTTTGTCCAGTTTTTCATGCAGCAAATGTAAATTACAAGGCATTGCATGACTTCCCTATAAAATATAGCCAAGTTGGAGCACAACCTAGAAAACAAGAATATCATTCTTTTTAATTAAATTTTATTTTTTAAATTAACAAAATCTATTTTTTCTTCCTCCCAATCACTCTTTTCCCATTGGAAAAATTTTAAAAATTCTTTCTAACATTCATAATCAAGCAAAAATAAAGGAGATGTCTGCCAATTGGGAAATGGTTGAATAAATTATAGTACATGGATGTATAAAATACAATTTGTTCTAAGAAAAGATAGAAGAAATCTAGGAAGACTTGGATGAAATGATATAGAGTGAAATGAACAAAACCAGAAGAGTCCTTTTTGAAATAACATCACAAAGACAAATAACTTTGAAAGATTTAAGAACTCTAATCAACACAATGCCATTCACTCTTCAAAAGTTCTGTTTCCTTTTAGAAGAGAACATAGTCTTCTGTGGGAAAATTAGGTGGAATACAAAAAAAAAGGTTATGTGACGTTAATCAAGTCTAAATCTTTTTATGCATCAGTTCCCTATCTATCAAAGGCAAAAATTACATAGCCACATCTGTCTCAGAGATAATTTTGAAAACAAGTTTTCAAAAACACAGAATTCATTACAAAAGTCTCACTTTGGAAATCTGAGCTATTTTACTAGAAAGCTCAAACTTTATTTTTCAGTTTTCTTTTGGGCTAGGTTTTCAAAACTTGCCTCTGATACTCATCTTTGTGATCTTAAGGTATTAAAGATATTATTAATAGAGTTTTTATTTAAAATGTATATTAATAAAGTTATTAAGTTATTAAACACCATGGGCCTCAGTTTCCTCATCTGTAAAATGAGAGAGTTGAATCACATGACTTCTGTGGTCCCTTTGTGTTCAATACTTAGGAAACCATGATTATGCCTTTTATCATCTTTGAATCCAGAGAGTCTAGCATAGTATATTACTTCCAATAGGTATCTAAGAAGCATTTGCTGGATTGAGTCCAGCTAGCCTATATGAAATAAGATGCACAATATTTCGCAAAACCTAAAGTGCTCCATAAATATTATTATTACTATTATTGTTATTAATTATTCATCCACTGCTGGTTCCCAAAGCAGCATTAGAGTCATAAAATGTGGGAGATTAATGGCAAATCAAGACATTAAGCATAACACCCTTCTTTTACAGATGAAAAAATTTTTTTTTTTGCTTTTTGGAGGGCAATTGGGGGTTAAGTGATTTGCCCAAGGTTGCAGGGCTAGTTTTTGTGTTAAGTGTCTGAGGCTGGATTTGAACTCATGTCCTCCTGACTCCAGGGCCAATTCACTATTCACTGCACCACTTAGCCACCCCTTCAGATGAAAATTTTAGGACCACAGATGTTAAATTATTTGACCAAACATGACAGAAAATGTTGGGGCTAGACCTGGAACTCATATCATACCTAAGTAATCAGGCATCCATTTTAACATTCATATGGAAGGCCTAAGTCAAAGAGAAAGTGCTCTTCTTAATTAAAAGAGAAGCAAGTATCTATAACTGAAGTGACTATGGAATAGAATCTTGTAACCTAAAAGTGAACAAACAAGTTAATTAAAAAAAAAAGTAAAAAAATAAATTAAAAAAAAGAGAAGCAAGTACAAAGCTTAAAGTAATACTTGGAGAAAAGTTAAAATTAGTAAACACAATTTATAGTCTAGGGTAAAATGCAAGCAGGTAAATGAAACCTTACACATCTGTTTAATACTGGAGAGAGTTATCATCCAATTTACCTCCTTCAATAATTCATCTTCAAAGGATGGAAACATATCATGGCATGTGAAGAGTATCTGTTTTGATGTTGGACTCTAGAGCACTTAATCTATGGTTAAAAAGTTACTGTTAACAAGGGTAAATTCAGTGTGATCTTTTATCTGTCTTTTCAGAATATGTACTCAATCTGCTGTGAATACAGTTGCCATTCTATTTACAGAATTTTCTATATATGGAAATATTAAATCCATCTTCTCTCTCTTTGAGATCTTTTTCAACCACAGAATCACCTCAGATGTTCTTCTATAGAAGCAAAATGTACAAAATGTGAATGTGTGTGATAGTAAACACATCAACAATGGTGGAATTATTCACTAAGGGTTGATAGAATTTTCTGTTCTTTATAATCTTGAGAAAAGCAAGCACAGGAAACTAGGAAATATCAAGAGCAAATTAAAAGGCAGAAAACGTTGCCCTTATGTCCCTATTTGGAAGTTTAAAAACCTAAATATTTATTTGTTCAGGGCTTTCCTGCAGACTATGGACGTTTTGATTGTAGACTGAAAAACAAACAGTGAAGATCTGTGTTGATAAATCCTCCAAATATTGTATTCTTTGCTCCAAAATCTTGAAAGAAGAGGATTAAAATGAATATTTGCACTTTTGAGAGGAGAGCCATTCTATTTATTCTTCATGCATTTTATATTTCATACCCCTAAAATATCCCCAATAATTATCAGTTTAGAAAAGCAAAAGACTCAGTTTGAAACCAAAGAGAGATGTAGAACTCTGAGTTTATACAAGGCTAATTGATCAAAAAGACTCAGAAAAGTTGCCTTTTCCATTATTAGCTTTTACAATTCAGTAATTCAAAGCTTCGATATCCATAGACTACACAAGAATACAAGACCATTTTTTTGTAAATCTGTGGCAGCAGACATGAAAGAGTATTCCTTCTTTTGGTCAGGAACTCAGATTTTGAAAGACTTTAAAATTGTTTTAAAGTTTTCCTTTTTTAAAAAAGCTAATTTTCCCCTCATTTTGTTGGTTTTGTAAGTACAGTAAGTATAGAAACAATTATTCTAATCGGATCTTTCAGCAAGAGAGCAATCAAATGGAAGATAACTTTCTGAACATGAAAAGAAATTAATTGGCTAAACATCATTTCTTAAATGGGGGAGGAAAAGCACACATGCAGATCTTTTATGAAGGAAACCATTATAAATGATTTATGCCGCCAGAGTTTTTTTCCTGCCAATTCTATTTTCTAGGATGACAAAACACATCCATATTTATAAATTAATTGAACACAAAAACCTCAAACAATATTTTGGTCTTATTCAACTATAAATTCCATGCTATTGGTGGCCATGTCATATATAATCTTTGCATTGCTGCATTTGGGCATTTGGATTGATTTTCTCCTGGAAATATCCAAATGAAAAGAGAAGGGAAAGGTTCACTTGAGGTCCAAAAACAGAGATGATCAAGAAAAGCTATAGAATCAGAAAATCTCAGAATTGGAAGGGACTTTGGAGGTACTTTAGTCCAAACTGTATCTGAATTAGATAGTATCCACTAGCCAAAATCCTGGACAACTGAACTTTCACTTAAATATCTCCAGTCCTTTGGAGGTCATCAACTCCCAAAAGAGCTCACTTCAATTTGCATAATTCTGGTGGTGAAAAAGTACTGTATGCTTTTGTTTTGTTTTATTTTGGCTTGTTTAGTGTAGAAGCAAAATCTTCTCCTCAACTGCCTTTGCAACTAGTTCTGCCCTCTGGAGCCAAATAGAACCAATCTCATCTTTTTTGCATATGAAATAGCATATTAAAAAGCATCTTCTCATCAAATCTTCTCATCTCCAGGCTAAATATTTCTAATGCCTATAATTGTTCCCCCTTTGGCAGACTTTCAACTTCATCAGCATCCTGCTATTTCCTAAAATGTAGTCTCTGGAATATAGTTTTTATATTATCTGGAAAGAGCCATTGTTATCCTTAACATGAGACTTCTAATTGTAGCCAAAGATTGAATTCTTTGCTTCAGCTATCATTTCACACCGTTAACTTCATACTGAGACTACAGACCACAATTGTCTTCTTCTTTATACCATATCATATCATAGAATTATAGGATCATACATTTAGAGCTAAGAAGGAGATTAGAGAGATATTCTAGTCCAAACTTCTCACTTCAGAGAAAAGGAAACTGGGACCCGAAAGTGCCCAAGGCATAGGAGCTAGTAAAAGGCAAACCTAGGATTTGAACTCAGGTCCTTTCGATCCAAATCCATCCCTCTTGTCCACTGTATAGCTCTTCTTTTATCTTTTTTGTGTGGATTGTCTAGCCACAGTTCCCTATTAACTACAACAATAAATACTTAATTTCTCACTCTGTGAAGAGAATTATTCTTGATCAACTAACCTTTTCCTAAATTAAATATGGGACTTAAGATAGTTTTATATTAATTTTCAGTCTATTAGATATGATCCGTCAATGTAGTTTGCAAAGAATTTTTTTTTAACTTTTGGTTCTCAGTTTTATATTCAATGTGTTAACTTCTCCCCCACAACCTCTTTGATTTGCATATTAAATATGCATGTCATCTATGTCTTCATCAATCACTGAGAACAACTTTTGATAAGAATTAGGCTGCCCAAGCATGATGTTTTGTATATATTAAACATGTAACAAATATTTAATTGAATTTGCAAAGTTTTGTATTTTGCAAGACCTATAGCTATGTCCAAAAAATATTTACTATTAGTTATCATTCAGAGAGTCAAATCATAGCAAAATCAGAAGTATTTGCATAGGATATCTAATTGCTTTGCATTTACTTATCATTTTATTGAAAATAATATGATAAACAACAGTATCAGGAGACTCTAATTTTAACATTAACCACGGCCAACTCTTTATAACTTGACACAACTCAGGATCTAACATTAAGACAAATACATCATCTTAGACATCCCTGTAATCCCTACTATTACCCTGCTTATATTTTAATTAATTCAGTCAAATGGAATTTATCTGACCAGTCACCAAATTCTCATAAATAATAAAATGCACTTTATTTTTAAACAATGTTAAGAAAGAATCAAAATTTTTTTCCTGACATTTTTCCCTTCCCCCTTTCAGGATTTGCACCATCATCAGTCATCAAATCACATTTTGGAAGCTTGGAAGAACAATTTAAGTGCACAGTATATGCAGCCTATTTGGGGCATGTTAAAGGGCTGGAATCACAGAACATATGTGACTTATTTTTTTTAAGGAAACCTATAGCATAATTTCACGAGGCTCCAAAAGTATCACACCATCCGTGCTGTTAATCATGGGCGTTTACTCATTGGCAAAGGTTCCATACATTCTGTCTCCAAAGGACTACACAATTTTCTAAAGGCTTTTATGAAACGTGGTAAATCAATTTTTTTGCCTATAACACAAGATCAGGTATATTTTTAAAAAGCAACATGAAAATATAACACCATGAGAGTTACCTTCAAAGAGATTTTTCCACATAAATACTACATAATTCCAATGGTACCATAGACTATAAGTAGGTTCAAAATCATTTTATGAGATGAAATGATATAAAAAGATATTTATGCAGTGAGAAACTTTTGGCATTAAGTTTCACCTAAAACACAGACTATATGATGACCTCTCATTTCTAAATTCAAGGTAATAGCACCTCAGAAATAAAAAGAATTTGGAGACTAGAAGTGTGATTTCATTATTATACTGAATTCTTGGATAAGGAAACTACTTCTTCTAATAAATATACCTTTTCTATGATTTATAGTCTTCCAGGGTTGTTTAGTATGAGATGTCGTCCTTTGCCCAGGTTCACACTGCCAGTATTGGTCAAAATTGAACCCAACCAGCTCTGAGGTTGACTGTCACTCTTCTTTGCTACATGGACCTAATGTGTACATATTTTACTCATATTGAATTATAGTTCTGATTTTCCATTTAAAAATGAGGTTCACCATAACTTGCTCAAAATAATCAAATAATTTTAGTGTTGACTTCCTCCTAATATAAGACAAGTTTGAAATCATGTTCTAAATCTAAATAACTATTTTAAGAATTAGAATTGGGGCAGATAGGTGGCACGGTGAATAAAGCACCGGCTCTGGAGTCAGGAGGACCTGAATTTCAAATCTGGCCTCAGACACTTAACGCTTACTAGCCGTGTGACCTTGGGCAAATCGCTTAACTCCAATTGCCCTGCCTTCCCCCCTCCAAAAAGCGGGGAAAAAAATAGAATTAGAATTCAATGTTCTGAATGTTCAGAATACTTCTAGGATTTCTCCTAATAGTCATAAAATAAAAAAAAATCTCAGAGTTGGAAGGGACTTGAAGGCCAAACCACATAAAAAGAACGAAAAATATTTTGAAATCATCTCTTAAAAGACACTTTACACATATTATTTCTTGTCTCTTGAGTGAAAAATAAGAAAAAATATGTATACTGATAGTCTATACACCTATCTGTGATCTATCACATATTCAAAGTTTCTGGACCCAAAGAAATATATCATTTCTATAAAAAAGAATTGGAAAATTACTGATGTTCCTGTCATTTTTGCTGAACAAAATTAATGTTGAATAGGCCTCTCAAACGTTTAAAAGCCACATGCTTAACAAAGCAGGCAATGAATGATATTGTGTATGTCTAAATTGTGGGTAACAACTCAAAATGAATGGGCATTCACTTAAGAATGGGATGGCCCCCACAATGACTTGGCATCGTGCAGTGCTAAGAGTCTACGAATTTGATTAAAGCAAGTAATGCTGTAATTAACTGCTGTATATTGAAACCTTCTGTGATTCTTTTTTAGGCAAAGAAAATCATGCTAGTAGGAGCTGGGGTAAAAAAAAAAAAATCACAGTAATCGAAACTGAAATCCCTTATCTAGCCAGAGGCATAAAAACTGAAGCAGCACTTTTCATCATGTCCCTGTCCCTCTGGTGACCTCTGCACAAATCCTTTCTACTTGAACCTACCATTATAAACCTATTACAATAAAGCATAAGCATACTGTAATTCCACTTCTTTACAGAATACCCTACCCCTTTACCTTCCTCATATCAAATAAAGAAGGCCTCTTTATCTGGCTCCCAAACTCCTATTTCACCTCAAATTCAAATTGAACCCTAACTAGATTCTCCTCATCTGGTTTTTCCTTTTGCAAATATGGTAGCTCCTAAACAGTCACCAGTAGCTTAAAAACTTTAATTCACAATGTGTTTCCCATCAGTCCTCCTGTTTTCATTTCCACTATTATTCAAGGCCCTTAAATATCCCATAACTGAACAATTTCAGTGACCTCTTGATTAGTCTCTCTGACTCACTCACTCTCTCTCTCTTTCTCTTGCTCTCACTCTCACTCTCACTCTACCTCTCACTCTTGCTCTCTGTATGTATGTATATATGTGTGTGTGTGTGTGTGTGTGTGTGTGTGTATATAATCTATCAAATATTACTGTAATATACCGTAGTTTTTCATTTCTTATCCATCTATTAAAGGAGATAAGACAAAGTTTGGTAGAAAAAGAGTACTGATCTTTGTGTTAAAAGATCTGAGCCCAGGCTCTGGTTCTGATGCTGAGTTAGCCCAAGTTTTGGTTTTCTAAGCTGTAAAATGTAGATAATAAGACAACATTACCAATTTTTGTTTTACAAACCCTAGAATACAACAGGAATCTGAGTGTTACTAGATTATCAACTTCCTGAAGGCAAAAACCACATCTTCATCTTTTACCTACTCACTGCTTTGCTTTGTACCTGTTAGGGGCTCAACAAGTATTTGTTGTATGAGTAACAAAGAAAAGACCACTTCTAAGAACAACAGAATATGTTGTCCAACAAATTAAATTCTTTTGATAAACATTATGTGCAAATCACCACTAAACACTGAAAATGCAAAGATAAAAACAAGAAACTTACATAGTGTTTATATTTTTGCCATGACCAGGTCACATCTATTTCCAAAGTGCAGGTTGCTTTCAACCTAGAAGAAAAAGTAAACAGTTTGTTAGAGTACCTCTCCACTCTCCAAATTGTTATGGAGAAAGAAATATTCCTTTTAAAGTCTTCCATTTTGAAAACAGTCAAACTGACAAATTCAAAGAGTTTATCGTGATTCTATGACAACTCATGTGGAGGTCTCCAAGAGACTTCGGGGAGCTACATGTGGTCCTGTGCTACTTATGTTGAGTAAAGATATGAAGACATGTTCATTAAATTTGCCAATGACACACAACTAGAAAATTAGTTTGAACACTCGACAACAGTCAGAATCCAAAAAGAAGTGGATAAACTATAAAACTGGCTTAAATATAAATTGATCAAATTTAATCAATCAAAAGTGGTCAAAGTATATGGACAGACATTTCTTATAAAAATGACAAATTTTTAATAAACATGTGAAACATTGGCTTTTGGAAATATATTTCATAATTCTCTAATAAAGACAGGTGTGGGAAGAATACACAGGCTACAGTTCATCTGGAAAAAAATAAATTTGACGAGTGACTGGCTGGCTAAAAAGATAGTATTTGAGAAGGGGATTTGACTCTTTGGACCATGGTTTAAAATATATGAATATCAGATCATTTTCTGGATGTGGATGGATCACACATAACATGGACTGGTAATTTTACAAAAGGGCTTCTACACAGAAAAAGAAAAATGAGAGAGATACCTGCCTATCCACTATGCTAGATACCATTGAAAGCAATTATAATATAGGGAGAAGAGCAACAGAAATACCCAGAAATTGATAAGACAAAACAAAAGATAGGAGCCAACAGCAAAACCCATATCCTAAGATAGCTTTATAAAATATGGAAAGTATGGATAACAAATTAGATGAACAAAAGAGCATAATGCAAAGAAGAAAATGTGTTCTAGAGGTGGCTAGGTGGTGCAGTGAATAGAGCATCAGCCTGGGGAAATCAGGAAGTCCTGAGTTCAAATCCAGCCTCAGTCAATTGTGTGACCTTGGACAAGTCACTTAACCCCTTTCCCCCTCCCCCCCATAAAGAAAAAAGAAAGTATGTTCTCAACAAGACTAGATTTCATGGAAGAAGACATATGACTGAAACAGTTTTAGAAGAGTACAATGTATTTGAAAGGAACAGGATAGATAAAAGAAGTACTATTGTATTTGACAAAAACTTTACTAATGTAAAGAAGTCCACAAACCAGAGAAAAAAATGTGGGAAGCATCCGCATGAAGATCAACAGAGGCAGAAAAGAAGCAATATTAGAGTTGAAGCAAATCATAGATCATCAGGGAGCAAATGGAGTACTAGGCCAGGTTAAATCTCATTCAAGCCTTCATCAACTTCTCCCTGGACTCTTGCAATGCCTTCTCATTGGTCTCAAGACACTTCCTCAAGTGTCTTCCCATACCAGTTATGTACTCAGGTAATAAAGTGATTCTCTTGATCAAAATTCTCACCATACCATTGTATGGCTTCAATAAGCTGCAGTTTTCTATCTGCCCTAGGATCAACTAAAAAGTAGTCTGGTATTTAAAGTTCTTCATAAAATGGCCTCCTCCTATCTTCTACCTTCCTCACACTTGACCCTCCTCCACATGCTCTATGTTCCAACAACACTGGCTTACTTGAAGTTCTTCAAACATGACATGACATTTTCTTTTATCTAAAGTTTTCCTTATGTATTTTACATTACAGACATTTCCAGATCACCCTTCACTCTGTGAATGCTCTCCTGTAGCAAAATAAAACAATTAAGCAAAACTAACAATATGGTAACCTCAGCTGAAAGAGCATGCAACATTCCATGCCTGAAGCAAATCTCACCAAACATTCTCTTTTTAAACTGTTTCTAATTAACAATTTTTAACTAACAAAAACTTTTAATTAACAAAATTTTCTTTCCCAACTCTCACTCTATCAAAAAAGAAAAAAGAAATCCTTAAGAACAAATATACATAGTCACAAGCAAAACTAATTCCCTACACACACATATATATAATTCTGCACCCTAAATTCATCATCTCTCTGTCAAAGAGTAGATTTCATCATCTGGAAACATGGGTGGACATTGTGTTGATCATAACTCTTACAGTTTTCAAAGCCATCTTTGTAATGTCATTGTTATTATTATTATATAAATTGTTCTCCTGATACTGCTCATTTCATTTGTCAACAGTTTCTAAAAGGCTTCAGAAATGTTTGTTATAGTAACATTATTGTTACTGTAAAAATTGCTCTGCAGTTTTGATTACTTCACTCCATTTCCCATCTCTCTGCCTTTATACTGACTGTTCCCCATTCCTGAAATGCTCTGTCTCTTACCTTCACTTTACCTTTCCTGGTTTTCTTCAAGACAGCTCAAATTTCACTTCCGCTGGAGTTCTTTCACCTTCCTCCCATTTTCTAATGCTTTTCCATCTCATGTTACTTTCCAACACACACATGCACACACACATGATAAAAAGTAATATATTTGTATAATATGTGTATTTGTATGTTTTTTCATTTGAATGTAAAAAGCAATACATAAAAACCAGGTAAATACTATTTGATGTGTGTATCTGTATGTATGTATTTATATATGTGCCTGTCTAGATAGATAGATAGACTGATAGATGGACACAGACAGATAGACAGACAACGGACGGATGGATAGATAGATAGATAGATAGATAGATAGATAGATAGATAGATAGATAGATAGATAGATAGTATTTACCTAGTTTTTCTATTCTGTATCCTCCACTTGAATATATTCACCTTTGGGTAAGGACTGCCTTTTGCCCTTTTTTTGTATCTTCAATGCTTAGCACAGTGCTTGGCATAGTAAGTACTTAAATCTGTCAACTAACTGACAGATTGACCCAAGTTGGAATCCTGTTAAGACATTAGCTATGTGACCCTGAACAAGTCACCTAACTTCTTGGTGCTTCAGTTAACTCATTTGCTAAATTAGGAGGTTGAATCTGCTGGGCTCTAAGTTTTCTTCCAACTCTAAATCTGATCCATCAACCTGGGCAGAAGATATATAGTGACAAGGAGTTTGAGAAACAGAAAACAAGCCAATAACAGTAGAATAATCTAGTCATAATTAGAGATGGAAACTATCCAGAAATTTAATGAAGCTCTCTTTCTGACCAAAGTAAAGCAACTTAAGGGTAATTCTTTCTTGAAAGAAAGAAATTGTTCCAACCCACAAGGAGGAATGTATTCAATATCTGCTCTCACCAACAAGGAATAACTTGTTACCATGAAGAATATAATGGGAAACCTTAAAGGAAAGTTGTTACTCTATATTAGAAGGTGAGAGAAAGAAAAAAAAAGCTAAGAAAAATCTGAAATGATCTAGATCTTTGGAGAACAAAAGTCAAAGGATTCAGAGGAAGGATAAGTCAGGTTTCACAGGCCTAAAATATCACAGAGAAAGGAAACTCCAAATGCTTTTCAAAATGGAATTCCAAGGATATAAGGAAATAATCCTGAGTATGAGTTAAAAAGAGATTTGCCTAATGAGATCTGTGTGGATGCACAGAGAGCTCAACAACTGTCTCAGATTTTAAAAACGGATGTCCAAAACATGGAAGCAAGGATAGCTAATGGAGGATCAATACTTCATGTCACTCTAACATAGAAATGTTTTACATGATTGCCCATCTATAACCCATATCAGATGACTTCCCATTGTAGGGAATGGGATGGAGAAAAAGGGATAAAATTTGGAACTCAAAATATTTTTAAAAGTTTAAAATTGTTTTCACAATTAATTGGGGAAAAATAAAATATGAAAGAAAAATACTTCACATCACTATCCTATAAAAATAGTATCAGAAGCATTGATTCTAATGATGAGCTAAAGATATTCTTTAATACATTCAAGGGAAAAACAAGATTAATGAAGCTATATGACTACTACTTAAGGTGCATTAGAAAATCTGTGAATAATGGCGAGAAGGGAAAGCTGTTCAATTTTGATTTTGTTTCTATTTTCTTTCAGTGAGAATAGTGTTCAGCCTGGAGAATACAAAATAAAAATGGCTAAGAGGCAGTTGATGCACAAGATAAAAAGGAACATACAAAAGGGTATCTAGTTGCCCTTGATGAACTCAAGTTACCACATCCACAACATAGGTTATTCAAAGAACTTGCAGACATAATTTGGAATTTCTGAAAGATCCTGAAGAATACATAATTTTCTCATTCTTCTTTGTATTTGAAAATGTTTCAGGTTATGGATAATTGTTAAGTTTGTCATAAAAATGGATATAACATAGGATTGTAGGAAAGCAAGTATTTCCCCAATTTTCAAAAAAGATAAAGGAACTGGAGTCTACTACCTATAGGTCAATTAGATTTACTTTGGTTCTTGGCAAAATTCTGGAAAATATCATTAAAGAGAGAAGTGATGAACATCTGAAAAAGGAACCATTGGACAGTAAAAATGACCATAGGTTTGTAAAGAACAAATCATACAAACAAACCTGGGAAGACTTTATGAACTGATACTGAATATGAGATCATTTTATACAATAACAATATTGTAAAGACAAACATCTTTGGAAGATTAGAAATTTCAGACCAATGCAAAGATCAACCATGGGAATGATGATGAAATGGAGTAGCTAGAACTAAAAGAGAAAAGATGGACTCAAGATGCTGAATGAGATATAAACTTTTGGACCTGGCTAATGTGGGAGTTTGTTTAGCTTAACTGTGCATATTAGCTAAAAATATTTTGTTGTTGTTGTATTTTTTTCATTTGGGGTGGAGAGAAAATAAATGCTTGATAATTAAAAGAAAAATGTATATTTTTAAAAGGGAACAGGTCTTGCCAAACTACCTTGATTTACTTTTTTGAAGGGTCATTAGACAAGGGTCAGGAAAATGCTATAGTTTCATATATGTAGTTATATAGCCGTATATAACAATATGGTTATATACATATATTTATACATAAAGTTATATAGTTACATAAAGACCTTGATCCTTGATATTTGCAAAGTATTTAAGAAAATATTTCATTTCATTCTTATTAAAAATATGGAAATAAAATGTGAAAGGGACACTCATGCTGTTAATATCAGATTAATTCAGACTTCATTGAGTGGTCAAACCTCAAAAGCAGTTATTATTATTCCATATCAACTTGAAAGTAAATCTTTGGCAGAATAATTCTTGGACATGTGTTTGGTGCTGGATTATTTACCATTTTTATCAATAACTAGGATAGAGATATAGACTACATGCTCATTATCTTTGAGGATGATGCAAAACTCCCAGGACTAGAAAAGATACTGGATGAGAAGATGGAGAGCATCTAGAGGAGGGCTGCCTGGAGGACAAAAGGCCTCAAATCACGATCTATGAAATGGGATACATTTACCAAGGTAATAAGGAGACTTATGGGGCATTGGCGAATAGTTGCTATCTTTAAAGATGTGATGCAGGAAAAAAGATTGGACTTTTTTCTTTTGTTCCACTGGTCACACCAAGTAGAAACAAGTGACAATTGTAAAGAAGTCAATTTAGGTTTCATATAAGGAAAATCCTCAAAACAATTAAAACTGTTCAAAGTGTAAAGAATGTTTCAAGGATAAGCAGGCTACCCATTCCTTTTGGACTTTAAGAAAATATTGGAAGACCTTCTGCTAGTTATGGTATCAAGAAGATTCTACTTTAAGTACAGGTTGAAATCAATGACTTGAGACATCCCCTCCAACTTTAAGATCTTATGAGTAAAAAGGAAGACACACTAGAAAAAGATGAATAAACTGGTTATAATAATACCTGTAGGACCTACCTTGTATGACATTATGAGGTTAATATCAGATAAAATACATAAGGTGCTTTACTAAAATAAAAGTTAAATGAACGTCACTAAGTGTCATTATTAATGATGACAATGATAAAAATAATAGGTCAGATCTTTAAGTTGACAAATGATTACCATCTATTAATTAGGTAAAATAAAGAGTGAATGTTGATGCAAAGGTTTCAAATTTGAATGACTAGAAGATAGTAATTCTACCAACAAAAATAGGGTAGAGTGCAGTGGCATTCACTGTAATGACCCCCTACCCCCAATACAGAAATAGGGAAGTTAGAGAGGGCTAACTGGGGATTTAACTGATTGAGTTCAGGTTTAGATACATAGATTTTTGAGGGGTTTTGGCTATATAGGTTGACATGGCCAGCAAACAGCAGGCAATTAAAGACTAGAATTTAGGAAGATTTGGGGAATGGTACAAAGGTTTGAGTCATCCATAGAAATGCATTAACAATTGCCATGAAAGCAAATGACTCAGTTAGGTGAGAGATTGTACAGACAAAAGAGGGCTGAGTAGATTACTTCACAGAACATTCACAAGGAGAGCAAAAAAGAATCAGTAAAAGAGATTTTTTTTTTTGCTTTTTGGAGAGGCGAAGGTAGGGCATTTGGGGTTAAGTGACTTGCCCAAGGTCACACGGCTAGTGCTCTATTCACTGCACCACCTAGCTACCCCAAGTAAAAGAGATTTTAAAAGGGTGATCTAAGAGTCAGGAAAAAGGATACGAATTTTCTGGACATTTTGTTGGGAACTAAACAGAATTTCTAAACTATATATCATTGTTACACTGGATCTAGAGAACAAAAATAGCAACCTTTACATAAGCTTCCCTATAATAAGACATGTATTTTACTTCAAGTAAAACAAACAAAGATGTTTTCAGCATTGTGTCAATCAACATTTAATAAACATTAGACATATGCTACATGCAAAGCACTGGTTTACGTACTAGAGGCACAACATGAGTAAGACCTGGTGCTTTTTCTGGAGGAATTTGCAGTTTATCAAATGCAATGAGAATGGATATTAATACCTGTGAAATGAGAAAAGCAAAAAAAAACAAATGTTGCAGAGAAGCTAAGATTGATGAGGACAGAAAAAAGGCAATTGGATTTGGTAAAAAGGAAATCACAGAGTGTCTTAGAAATAGACTAGCTCAGCAGAGTAGAAGGGATAGAAAATTTCATTGCAAGGCCCAGAGTACATGGAGAACATTACTTTACCTTTACCAATTTAATGATGTTCTTTATATTACTTTACTTTTCTTTTTTTTACTCTATGCATACCATATGCTCCTCTGATCATAAGACAAATGTACTTCTTTCTGTGGTAAGATATATACATATATATCTGTACATATGCACACATATAAATGGATGGATATATGTGTGTATGTGTATCTCTACACATGTATTTGCAGTTTGGTACAATGTTAGAGAAGGTTGCTTGAAATCAGGAACAAGTAGGTTCAAGTCTCACTTTTGACATATCTATGTGACCCTGATCAACTCAATTAATCTTTATTGCTTATTTTTTTATCTTTTTGGAGGGGGGAAAGGCATGGCATTTGGTTAAGGGACTTGCCCAAGGTCACACAGCTAGTAAGTTTTAAGTGGCTGAGGTCGGATTTGAACTCAGGTCCTCCTGACTCCAGGGCCAGTGCACTATTCACTGTGCCACCTAGCTGCCCTTCAATTAATCTTTTAGTCTTCTAGGTCAGTCAGTCAACATACATCTATTAATTTCCTGCTACCTGCTGGACATTGTGCTAAGCATTGGGGATACAAAGAAAGATAGTCCCTGTCTTCAAGAAGCTTATAGTCAAATGTCATAGAAAACACGGAAACCAGTATAACACACACAAGCTACATAGAGGATGAACTGAATTTAATCAATAGAGAAAGACCCCTGGCATTAAGGGAAGTCAGGAAAGATGTTTTTGTACAAGATGGGATTTTAGCTTGGATTATCCAGGAGATGAAGATGAAGAAGGAGTTGGCAGGCATGGAGAATAATTAATAAAAATGCTTGGAGTCAGGACATGGAGCATCTTCTGGTGCAAGGAACAGCAAGGAGGCCAACAGTACCATATTACAGAGTATGTGAAAAGAAGTAAGGTATAAGAAGACTGTAAAAGAAGGAAGGCAGATTAAAAAAGCTATGAATGCCAAACCTCTAGAAGGTTGTGTATTTGGTCCTAGAGGTAATAGGAATTTATTGAGCAGAAAGGTGATGTGGTCAAGCTTCCATCTTTACCAAGAAAATGCCAAAGGGTGTAACAAAGAGTCAGACATGACTCAAAAAACACAAGTAGATTCGAAAATAACCAGCACAGAGAAGATAAATAAAACAATGATGCTTGATAAAATCACTAAATGAACTAGTACATAAAGATAAGAGTGCCCAAGACAGAACCCTAGAGGTTACCCACCTTTAGTGGGTGTGGACTAGATAAAGAAATAGCACAGGAGACTGAGGAGTGTTCACACTGTAGGACAAGAACCTGGAAAGACTAGTGCCACAGGGATATAGAAAAAAGAGGGTATCAAGGAGAAGAGAGTGATTCACATTGTCAAAGGCCAAGGACTGAAAGTAAAGAACTGACTGGTTAGAGAGAGCATCCTTACTTGGAACTCTCTCATGCAATGAAATCACACATTCAATCCCTGTCCTTATCTATGTATTTCCAATAGCTTCTGGCTCATGAACACCTTTGAAATCCCCAATCAGAAAAGCAAAACTATTCAAACTGTATACAATATACACAAATACTGAAAAGTTAAAGGAAAAACTGGAGTATTGTGGCCATACCATAAAATATAAGACCAAAGCAAATTTACTTCACAAACCTAATTTGTACATTCACCTGCTACCTTCTTTCATAAAAAGTTGAGCAGTTCTATACAACATGCAAAGAAAGTATGACATGTTTGCTTTTACTTCTAAACTTCTTTCCTATGCTAATCTATAATTTATCTTTAGACAAGTACAAATAAAATTGCAACATCATAATAGCACATATATTTTTTAAGCTGGAAGGGGTCTTGAAGAGAACCTAGTTCAAGCCACTTATTTTGCAGCAAGGGGAATTAAGGTCCAGAAAAGTTAAATGTTCTGCCCTGTGCCATACTGCTAATCAGAATTCTCTAAACAGAATCCAGATCTTTTAAATCAAAATCCTGTCTCTTTCACTGTAACTATTTATTATTAGCAACATTAGGTGGCATCATGGATAGAGCCCTGGGCTTGGAGGTAGGAAGATGAGTAAAAATCCTACCTCACACACTTACTACCTAAGTCACCCTGGACAAGTCATTTCAACCCATTTGCCTTGATTTCCTCATCTATAAAGGGGGGATAATAATAACACATAAATCACAGGTTTGTTGTGAGGAACAAATGAGGTAATGTTTTGAAAACACAGCACAGTGCTTGGCACATAGTAAACAGTGTATACATGGTTGTTATTACTATTGTCCAAACCACCCTAACTCCTTGATAAGGCTGGTTAATTATGACAATTATGAGAACAAAATATTCTGAATGTTTCCATGATCAGCAGTCTTTTTCGTCCTACATCTGGTAAGCAATCTTCTACCTCCACCCATGCTGCATGAACATTAATGCTGTATGTGATTCTCTCCTCCAACAGCCCATTTCATCTCTTGAAACATAATCCCATTATCTCGTCACCTTCCATCCACAAACTTGTATCTCTACTCCCTTATAGCATCAGGAAAATATCCATCACAAGAAAGAAAGAAAAAGAGGAAGACAAAACAAAAGATGTTATATACACACTGCTTATACTGCATGTCTGGGATATGTTACACTACCTTTTTCATTAATCAAGCATTGACCTATATGAGAAAGTGGACATTATTTTTTGTTAATTTGAAATAACCTGGACTTTGAGTTGATTTGTGCTTTACAATAGAACCCCATTGTTGGAAACTTTTGTGGTTTTTTTTCCTTTTAAAAGCGTCTGCAGTATTCCATGGCAGCATGTTACAGGCAGAAGTTCATGGCAAGTTCAGAGGAAAGGAATTTTCAAAGAAAACCCAAGACAAAGCATTGTGGGTAATGATATGGAAGGTTGACAAAACAATGATAAACAATGAAAAAAAAGAAATAATTAAGTGTGCTAAAATACAGTATCAGCACTTCATACATTGTTACATTTTTTAAGGAAAAAAAAATTTAACGGAATTTCACAGAGAGATCCTAACCCAGGCTATGAAAACAGAATTGTGAATGTATAATTCTCAAGTATATTCCTTTAAAAAATAAAATGTGCAAATATGTCAGCTTGAGATAAGGCTTTCTGAACAAAATATAATACATGGAAATCCTTTCTTAAGTGTTTTTGTGGATTTAGGGAGGTAGGAAACTTAAAACAGTGGTGGTATGGTAAACATACAAGTCTAAACAAGGTGTGAAAAATTGAGTACATGCAGCTACAGGCAAAATAAGTAGTCAAAAATAGCTACTGAGAAAAAAGGGGAAAAATCCTCATGGCTACACTACAGTCTCTTTAAAGGTACCATATCCATTGGAAACTGAATCAAAAAAGGAGGGGAACTGACTGATCAATATTTACATTTTTCCCCCTTTATCAACTTAATCTTCACTCATTCACAACAGAGAGCAGAAACATAATCTTGTGTTAGTTTTGGTGTCAATCTTCATTTATTTGTATTTTATTTATACTCTGATCCTTCCTTATAAAATGTTATATATGTTAAGTATGTGTATATTATATATAATTTCAAACATATGATTTTATATAAAAACATAAAATGCTAAATATATATTTATTGTGGGCTTCTAAATTTTTGAGATTATGGAAACTTTATGCACCATCTTTCATTCCCTGGATTCCTAATTTAATGTTGGACTAAGGTCTAGAAGTCATAGAATAGCCACAAACGTGTCTACTGTGGTTACCCTTTCAGGAACTCCCTGAAGATACCCCCTGGAACATTCAATTTCCACGTAACACTAAAAATCATCCACTGATTTCCAGTAACAACAAATTCATTTCAACAGTTCAGCATATTGAACCAGTTTATTTTAGGTGAGAGACATTTTAACTCTTAACATAAGCCATGCTTGCATATAATATATTTTTCAAAAAATAAAGTACTCACTGATGGCAGCAGTCAAGTGTCTGTTTTGTTTAGCACACACTCAGGTACTGAAACAAGAATGAGTCATCATAATGTTAAAGCTATCTGATACGTTATATTAAGACTGACTGCATGGTGAAAGGATAACATCTCATCGCAGGCCAGGCAACATGATAATCAGTATTGACTTAAATCACATGCTTTTGTGTATTCTAAATGCAACAGATTGAGACGTACATTCATTTTGCAGGGAAATCAGATTTGAATGAATAAGGAGAGGCAGCTTTTTCAACACTCATTCTAGTACTTATACAATAGCTGCAAAAACACACTACTTCAGTGTCAACTATGACTAAATAAGTTAGATACACCTAAGTCCTTTGAAAACTATTGAATTAAGTGGTGATATTCAGAAGATTAAACTTACTCCATGGATCAGTGTTTACAAAGTCGGATCCCAGAATCCCTGGGGGTTTCTGGTTTTTTCCACTCTACTCCTATACCTCATGCCTTCTTTGCCTTCAAAGACTGACTGGAAGCCTTGAGGGGAGAAGGCATGCTATACGGGAAAAAATAAAGCAGGATCCATTTAGTTAAATAACCCCCAGCAGCAACAGACGACTGCCTCTTGGACATAGCTGTTTCCCTTCTAAGAATCACCTGCAGTGGCCAGGAGCTACACAGAGAGAGTTCACTCAGAAGAACAAAGACAAGAAATCACAGACTCAAGTTTAGAAAGGTAACTTTTCACTGGTACTCTTCGCAGGTGACCCTTCACTGTGTGCAACGTATCAAAACTGCAAGGTTTCAGATACTCAGTGTCATAAAGCCATAGATTGACTTCAGACTCTTAAATCTTGTGGCTGTTTCATTGGGAAACTGTCCTTTTGGTCCCTGGATAGGTCTCTTTCCCTGGACCTGCCATCCTATTTTGTATATTGAGCTCATACTTCAATAGCTTGATCCTACTGCCTACACAATTCAATTCTTGTTTCTGGCCTCTTACAACTGCAATTTAGCGATGTAGATTTCACAATCATGGCTGGTCAGGTACTACTGACATCATATCTGGAACAGTATCCATCAGAATCTCTAGCAGACACCAGCGGCTTTGGAAGGAATCAGGATTGACTTTGTTGTTTAGTGTAACGATTTTTTCTAATTCTCATGCTAAATGAAGCACCACAACACAAGAGACCTGTGATGTAATTTCTAGAAGAAAAAAAGGAAAAGAAAATTTAGATAAAACACATCTCCTATCCCCTAAACAGTACAGTAGTAGTGAAAATAATGAAGTAGTAATAGTAGTAGTAGCTGCAGCAGTAGCAGTAGTAATAGAATCAACAACTATAAAAACAGCTACTTAATTGGATTTTAAGATTTGCAAAATGAATACTAAATTTATATCATTTTGTCCTCAGACAGAGGTCTTCCCGACTTTACTTATAGCATTCTTACCACTGTGTGACCTAGCTGATTAAAAAAAAAAGATAATTATTCAGAGTCAGATGAATTGGATTTAAATACTGGATCTACTTACTTACTAACTTTGTGAAGCTTGGAAAATTATCACACCACTCTTGAACTCAATTTTTTCCTCCATAAAAATTAGGGTGTTGGACTTGTGACCTTCAATGTCTCTTCTAGGTGGCTAGGTAGTGCAGTGGCTAGAGCACCTGGCCTTGGAATCGGGAAGAACTGAGTTCAAATCTCACCTCAGACATTCACAAGCTCCATGACCCTGGGCAAGTCACTTAAAGCTATTTGCCTCAATTTCCTTGTAAAACGATCTAGAGAAGGAAATGGCAACCCTAAAATGTAAAATAGGGTCATAAACAGATAGATATAACAGAAATGACTGAACTATGTCCCTTCTATGATTCTATGTTCCTTCAATGTAGAAAATTACTTAAGAAACAAACACAGATAAATATCATACACAATGTTACATAAGAACATTAGAGGGTTGTAAAAATAAACAATTAAACGGATGGATGAATGGTAAGGGAGAGAGACTGAGAGAGAGATGAATAAAAGTGCTATGTGAGCTCTAAGAGGACTGTCCCAGAAGTGTTCAAAGCAGTGTATGACATTCTGGGGGGAAAAAAATAAGATATAGTTCCCACCATGAATCAGTTTATAATCTAATATAGGTTATGTTATATGGAAAGATATTATAAAAATCAGAATATAATTGCGAAAAGGAGTACATGGTATTATGATCTCAGATAAGGGAGAGATCACTGCTAGCAGGGGAGTTAATAAGTTTTCGTGGGGGACTTGGCATTTGAGTGATGTTGAAGAATGGCCATAGTTTTAACTGGTATTCTGGAGGTGGGAGGAAGGGGTGCGGAATTTCTGAGTAAATGGAACATAAAAAAAAATCATGAAGGCCAGAAATCAATGCACATGTTTGAGTGACAAAAAGTAATCTAGTTTGGTTGAATATTAAAGTTTTTAAAAGGAATTAGAACTCAGACTTGTAAAGGTAGATTGGAGCTGGATTGTAGAGAAACTTGGATATAAATGTAAATCTTTTTTTTTTTTTGGTGTCAATGGTTGACAATCATCTGTATACCAATCTGCCATTGGTAAGTAGTATTTATTGTAATAGGTACAAAAGAACTTTAATGTCATATTCCAGAATATGTTAGCTACATGAAAACCACAGAACTTATTTACTTTCTTCTTTCTTTTGGACAAGTCTCATTCTATTGATGCACTCAAAAGGGTTCATTGAAACCAGTTGCTAAATTAATTGCCCACGTGCAAAGCAGCATGGCATAGTAGAAACAGGGTTACTGTGGAGCCAGAAAGACTGGATTTAAGTCCTGCATACTATATATCATGTGTATTAGGTATATAATGACAGAAAAGTCACTAAACCTTTTAGGGCTGTGAGCTCCCTAAGACCAGAAATCACAGATAAGCTTAACAGTTGAGAATTCCTTACCCGGTCCAGAATTTTTCTAATGTTTAATATAGCATATTTTTTTGCAAGGGGGGAAAACCAAGGCAGTTGGGGTTACGTGATTTGCCCAAGGTGACACAGCTAGTACGTGTCAGGTGTCTGAGGTCATATTTGAACTCAGATCCTTCTGACTCCAGGGCCTGTGCTCTATTCACTGCACCACATAGCTGCCCCTAAAATAACGTATTCTTAAATGTACGAAATATGGTTCCTACTCTCAAGAAACTGAAATCTAGAAGAAGTCAGGAATATTTGACTGTTTAATACATTTCCTTACACATTACTCCTCTTTACATATCTCACTGTCTAACCATACCAACCTACTTGCTGTTCCACACACATGATGATTCATCTCCCACTTCTTTGCCTTTGCACTGGCCTCATGCCCAGAATGTACCCTCTTCTTGCTTCTCCCTCTTAGAAACCTTCATTTCCTTCAAGAATCAGTTCAAGCACCACCTTCCACAGTAAAGCTTTCCTGAACACTTCTTTCCAACTGTTAGCTCTTCCTCAAACTACCTTGCATTGATTTCATATACACATTATTTGTATTTATATATGTACAGAGCATGTTGTCTCTCCCATTAGACTGTAAGATCCTTGAATCAGGTGCTGATTCAATTTTGTTTTACAATTCCCAGGTTTCTAGCACATGGTATGTATTTAATGCATGTTTGTTGATTGATGGTAATAGTTCCTCACGTCTGAGGAGGCTGGGTGGTGCAATTCCAAAACCTTATTTCAGATGTGGGCTCAGACATTTATGTGTGTGACCCTAGGCCAACTAATTAACATCCAGTTTTAGGACAATTAGGTAGCATAGTGGGTAGAGTGCCAGACTTGATTCAGAAAGATGTGTGACCCCAAGCGAGTCATTGACTCTACCTCAGTTTCCTCAATTGTAAAATGACCTGGAGAAGGACATAAAAAACTCCAGTATCTCTGACGAGAAAACCCCAACTGGGATCATGAAGACTTGAACACAACTGAAAGGGCTGAACGACAAGAAAGCCTCAGTTTCTGCAACTGGAAGGGTAGTTACTATCATCCACATTGTAAAAGTCCGCACACTTTACATATTTGTGGTTACCTAGCCATAAAGTGGCAGAGTTAGCTCCAGCACCCAGGTTTCTACCTAGTGGTCCATTTTTTACAATACAATTTAACTTTCCATGTTATTAATGTTGAAAAATATAATACAGGCCATAAGTTCCAAATGAATGATATAGGCAATAAATACTACATTAGTTCAAAGGAAAAGTGGAGTCACCATCATCAGGTTTCCTGGATAATAGAGAGCATTTTGAAATGGTAGAAGGCCATGGGATAGCCTCTAGAGAGGCCATTCTGGCTTCAAGTCATTGTAAGGAAAAACTTTCTAACAATTACAGCTATCACAACATGAGATGTACTACCTTAGGAGGTAATGGGTGAAGATTTTCCAGCAGAGGCTGTATAACCATTCCTTAGGCATATCATGATAGAATTCATGATTCAGATGTGGGCAAGATCCAAGGTCCATTTTCAACTCTGAAATTCTATGATTCTGTAATTAAGTAGCATCTAAATCCTTAGCTTTTAGAATCACGGCTGAAAGAGATTTAAAGCATTTTTTTAAGAAACCAATGGATTCATCCCCTTGGTTCTCAAAAAAATCTTTATGTCTTTCATTGCAGTACAGAAATATACAGGTGAAGACTGTATGTAGGGAATGTATGGCTTAGAGAAGAGGAAAGATTTGGGGGCCCGGGAGCAGGTGAGGGAAATGGGGATGGAACAAAAGTTTTTTTTTTTAATCTAAAGAAAAAGGAATTTATGCTCTCTCAATTAACTTCACCCAGGATCTAAAGATTCCCAAAGTGACCCTGATTCCACCTTTTAAAAAAAGTTCTAGGTTATATTCTATCCTTTATAATGTTATTTTCCTCAGGACAAATATAAAAATGAAGTATATCTTTCTTTTGATTTATGAGAACTTTCAGGAGATAGAAGGTCATGGACGTTATCCAGCCAACTAGCTTTTATACAAAGTAAATAAAAGGTCTTAAAAACTTGAAATTAAAAATTGCTTAAAAGGACATAAAATATATTTTCTTTTGCACTTAAAATAGCAACTTCTTCATTTTCACTTAATATGTAAATAAAAGGCAGTGATTGCAGTGGCAAGTGACTGGGGAGCCTGACTCAGACTCAGGAAGACCTGCCTGAGTTCAGGTGCTGCATCTCACAAACTAACTCTTTGACTTAACCATTCGTGAACTCACTAAGTTGCAGAGCAGGTGCTGACCTACATTGAGAGGGGGGGGTTCTTCTCTGGGGGCTCCCTATTCTGATGAAATCAGGTCTTTTGGGTAAGCATAGTCTTTGTTAATTCTTCTATAGCATAATATTGGAGAGGCCGCACAGCAAAGTGATTAGAAAACTAGATTTGGAGTCAGAAAGATCTATATTCAAATATCACTCAACATTTATTATCTGTGTGTCCATGGACAAGGCCTTCAAAATCTCTGAACCTCATCTTCCTCATCTGTAAAGTGGGGATAAGAACAGTGGTGCCTCCCTTACAGGGTTATGATGCTAGGATTCATAAGACATGTTTTACAAGCCTTAAAGTCATATGTAGGGGCGGCTAGGTGGTGCAGTGAATAGAGCACCGGCCCTGGAGTCAGGAGTACCTGAGTTCAAATCCGGCCTCAGACACTTAACACAAAAAACTAGCCGTGTGACTTTGGGCAAGTCACTTAACCCCAACTGCCCTCCAAAAATAAAAAAAAAAAAGTCATATGTAAATGTCAAGTGATATTATTCACAGTGACTATCAGTAATTCTAACCACAATTTCAAGGAAGTATATACTGAAAGCAATTAGATAATTATATCAAGTCTCTCAGTTTAAAAATGAAATACTAATTAAAAGGAATATGCAAAAAGGTTGAATATGAACTTTAAAATATTGCCCATGTAAGTTTAAAAGGCTATTCAGAAAAATATTACTGTTTTATTCAAAAATTAAGGAGAATACATTTTAAAGAAAAAATTGTATGCTGAATACAATAGTTAATTTCTCGTATTCACATTGTGGTGTCAATTTAGAAAATATTCATATCTCCAAAGCTATTATCACCCTCATCTTCATCTTCCTCCTCTTCATAATCATTACTGTTGCGATTCACTCATTTTTTCAGTCATGTCTGATTCTTCATGGCCCCATTTTGGGTTTTCTTGGCAAAGATACTGGAGTGTTTTGCCATTTCCTTTTCCAACTCATTTTACAGATGAGGAAACTGAGGTAAACAGCATTAAAGTGACTTGACCAGGGACACATGAACACACACTGTCTGAGGCCAGATTGTAAATGAAGATGAGTCTTCCTGAATTCCACAGCCAGGCACTTTATCCACTGCATCACATAGCTGCCCACCATCATCATCATCATGTTCCAAAACCATGGTTTCATTGGTGTAGGGAACTCCTAGTGAAGGATCCTCCAACAATGCAGATAAGCAGCTTTTCTGCAGCAGGTCAAATGGTGTATGTCCGTGGTTTCAGAGTTAGTATGTCAGAAATAGAACTTGAACCCAAGGATGTCCCAAATCCAAGACTACTCCAATCTACTTCATCATGATGCTTCTTTATATTCAATTACAATAATTATTCAGTCCCCCTATGATGCTATCTGTACATTGTGCTTAGGAATTATCTGTTTATGTAGTAATTTAGCCAAGACTCTCAGGTCCTGGAGCACGTACTCATGTTGCTGATATTATTATACCTAATTAGTGATTTTTCTATGAAAGAATGGTAATCTGAAACAATATTCTGGCAGACGGAACATTGTACAAAATATTTTTTCAGATAAATTGGTTCAAAGTGGCTATGTTCTAACATCCAACAGCTGTGAAACAGAGCCAATTTCTGGTAAGTGGACATGATAGCCAATTAAAGTGAACCAACTGGTAGCCAGCTAAGATGGGTAAACAAGAGCCAATTTTTACTCCCACTCTGTGACCTTTAGTTAGCTGTACCAAGGCATGCCTTTTTAACAAAGTGGTTCCAGGTGTTGATACTCCAAAAGTGTCTAGTTCTCTGATTCAGCATGATTATAATAGCTCTTTAGTTATAAAAAGCCAGGTATTTCCATTTTATGCTATCCTGTGGATATCTAAGAGCAAAAACATTTTTTTTCCAAATAAAATCAAAGAGTAGCTGAATTAATCTAATTATCTAGTGACCCAATTTAGTAATTTTGGAAATGGCAATGTTGAAGAAAAATGTTGGTTGTCTTTTTTTTTCTAAGACTGTACTATCTGCTCTTTTAGTCCATTTCCTATTCCTTTGGTTTCTTGGTCAGAAATGAGGAATATGCCTTTTGCACACCCCCAGAAAGGTATTTGAACAGGCACTCTACATACTTTTTTAAGAACACTGCAAAAGTGTCTTCTGATCATTGAACTGTAGAAAACATATACAGGTGACTACTTGAGTAGTGACAATTTTCACTAAAGGTCTAGAAAACTCCTGCAGACTGATACAGCATCTCTTTTCATCCCGTTCCCCACTTAGTATGGGTTAGGGTTTGATCCAGGGTTGCAGTTTTGATTGGTGGCCAAACTGAAGTTTCAGAAATGTTGTCACTTTCACTGACATTTCTTTAAATTCAACTATGTTGGGCCCTTCCTCACATCTCTTTGAACTTTGCTTTCTTTCACTAGACACTTACTTGATATGTGTGTTCCATTTTCTGGTTCATAGGTATTGATTTAAAAGGTGGGAAATGACAGGAGGAAATCATCTCCTACCTCTCAGCTAACAATATCATTACCCAAACCCAAATCTCTTCACAGTGATCACTCCCATTTTGTTTTGTTTTGTTCTTTAGAACTAAAACAATGCTCCCTCTTGAGGGGGAGCCATAGACTAAATGCTCACACCCAAGCATTTAAAACTTCTTTAAAAAATGTTTCCCTTTCCATCTAATGCCATTTGGAAATTTTAATATTTATAATGAATACAATTATATGCTTGGAATGCACCCTTCAGCATAATGGCATTACAAATAAACTTTTATTTGAATTATGTTTATGATAATAACTATTTTTCCCATGACACAGGTTAAAAAGTCCATCACCTCTAATTTGACAGGAATTCTATTATCACTTTCTACAAAATTAGACAGAAAGGAATATTAAGACATCTAAAATCTGACACAAAGAGAAACCTCCCTCCTTCCCCCCTTTTTCCCCCTCTTTTCTCTACCTCCTCCCTCCCCCCCCTTCTTTCTGCCATAAGGAAGATGATTATATGTTGTTTGACATTCCATTTTCAGGGCACTAAGGGGTTATTCCTTCTAATACTTGCCACTGAAAGAATGCACTGGTATTTTGAATACACTGGACTTCCTGAAATATAGGCTAGAATTAGTTTTATCTTCTTGATGGTCTCATCCATACAGTGCCTGTGTTTCAACTCACATAAAATAGCTTCACTGCAGGGTCTCAGCCCAGGCTGCTAATACACAGCACGTCATCTGTGAAGCATGCTATCCTGAAACTTGAAAGACAAGCAGCTAATTAAAGATGGGTGAAATGGTGTAGATGCAGGAAGGGCCTGTTTGATCCTATATGCAAAACTGCAACAGAACCTGAACTGAATCTTTTTTTTTTGAAGTTCAAAAGTTTGCTGACTTTTTTGCTGGCTTGTTGGATTATTATCTGATGCTTTTTTCTTAATGCTTGATACTGTACTTGAGCACATTTTGTTTCAGTTATAATTACAAATGAAATTCCACAGGACAAAACGACTTTATGATGCATAAAGAAGCAACTCTCAGAAGCCTTAGAAATCATATTTTAAAGTCTTTTCTTCTCAGAAAACAGCACATACAATGATTGTTGTTGTTGCTTAGTCATTTCAGTCATGTCCGATTTTTCTTTATCATTTTCTTGGCAAATATATTAGAGGCATTTGCCATTTCCTTCTCCAGCTAATTTTATAGATCACGAAACTGAGGCAAAGCTAAATTGCCTAGAGACACACAGATACTAAATGTCTGAGGCCCAATTTGAACTAAGATCTTCCTGACTCCAGGTCTCCTATATGGTCTCACATACATTGATTAAACAGGTGTTAATGGAAAAAAAAAACACAAAACTGAACCTTGTGTAAATATAACTTGGCCCTGGAGAAGAACTGAGAACTGCCTATCCCTTAATTCATGGCAAAGGTGAGGTACTACTGATTAGTAGAGGGTTGGAATAAGGCTCTACTCACAAAGAAAATTATCTATAATGTCAGACATGATAAATTCAACAGTTGGTTTTGTCAAAGTGTTTTAATTCTCTTTTTGAACCTTAGTTACAAGCAATGTCTCACTAGGCAGGGGATAGGAGAGGCAAAGATTTGGAAATAAGGGTTATATTAAAACAAAAGCAATCAGTGAAAATCAGATAAAATTAAAATAAAGATCTGGTTTTACACACAGATTAGCAAATAATTAAGATTAAAGTGTTTAAGTTAGAGCACCTAAAAAATTCTGTTATGAAGCATTAAACCATTTTTGGATGTTAGAAGCCACCAACCCATTTGCCCCACAGATAAATGGCCTCTGATTGAAGTAGGTTATCTGCACACTGCAATGATTATGGCACTCACGTCCCAGAGCTTCTGACATTTGTCTAACTTCTAACACGGAGAGGGAATGTGGTTCCATCCACAACACTCAGAAAATAAAAGACTCATTCAGGCAAAAGACAGCTAGGAGGTCTTCTAGGCAAACCTCGTCATTTTACACTTGGAGAAACTGAGGCCTAGAAAACCAAAATAACTTATCAGTTGTCATGAAGCTAGCAAGAAACATGAGAAGAGCAAAGTGTTCTTATCATCACAACACTCTGATTTCCTAAAAGGCTATTAACTAAATGGCATGTGACAGAAACATCATTTGAACACAGGTCTGTCCAAGCTTTGATTCTTTCTACAATCCCATCTGTGTTTAAATGGGCTATTTCCAGAAACTTTACTTTCAGAGGAATAAGTACTTTGGGAGGCTATAGAATACAATACTTTTTTTTTTGACTCGGCCATACTACCTCCATTTTCCTCCCTTCGCTTATTAAGGATGGTGTCTCATTAACAATGACCCACCTCATTCTCATTACCTGACATATAGTTTCCCTTATGATTCATCTAACTGTTAATCTGACAGAATACAAATTAAAACAAAAATCATGTCACCCTTTATAGAATGTGATTAGCAATTCTAACTTCATGGTGTAAAAATAAATCATTTATGCTGATAGGTTAGTAAAGCTAAAAATGCAGTATGCATAAGATCCATTTTTACAGTCTTTTAGCCAGTATATAAAATTTATAATAACGTGCCTTAACAAGGCACTTAAGAAGTCATTTGGCAGTTTGCTTTTTGCCACATACCATACATTGTTTTAACGTCTGATAGAAAAGCAAAGTTATTTATAGATTGAAATATAACACTATTAAAGCTCAATCTGATATACAGCAACACGTTCCAAATAGAGTTCTCAACACCACATTTTAAAGTGCAAATCACTGCATTCAGTACCGGCATAGGAAATGTCTGCTTCCTAATAAACGATCCAGATGTGTGACAAAGATGCTAAGGAAGGAATCAGTTAAAAGAAAGAGCTAATAATATTAATGGTTTACTTTTCATGCTGACCTAAAAAAAGGACTTTTGTGATTTCATTTTAGAAATTTCTCCCTGTTACCTATGCTCCTTAGGGCTGTTCTCTCAGAAAAATGCAGAACTATTGCAGAATAGCATTTGCAAACTTGGATGTATTGAACAAGTGTCAGGGATTATCATTATGATTACATCAGAGAACGATGGGTATCTCTTACCAAGAGGCAAGCTGACTCCCTTAAAAAAAATTAAAAACCCACCAACCTGTATAGTTTTTTCTAGCTAATCTATGTTCATTTTAAATCTGATGACATTCTTTCTTTGACTATACAGACATAAAATTTTCTGGTTTTATGGGATCAAGTTTGAGTAAAATAGAATATTTAACTAAGAATTCTTTTATAATCATCTTTCACTGCAACAGCTTATAAGAGGACAGCCATTGATTTCTATACAAAACAACTTGACAGTTTATGAATATTGTCACAAATGGAGAGTGGAAATATAAAGTACACATTTCTTACTGTAAACTAATTATGTCCTGTGTTTAAAGATGAAGTTCTCTTTCATTGCACTACCATATAAAACAGTCCATCTTATCTATTTGCTACAATATCTTGAAGTCTATTAGCATGTTTAATTTTAGGACAATTTTCTGTTAGGCATGGTTTTCAGTGGGTATTACCAAAACAATTAAGGAGGTGGAGAATATGTGTCATATCATAAAACTGTTTTGAAAATTCAGATTATAATCTTCAGTTTTAGCCCAAGATAAAATACCTTGGTTCTTAATTTAAAAAAAGAGTGCACAATGTTGAGAGTGGTATTGTTGTTGTGTATTTGTGAACTAGTTTTTGCATATTGTGAAGTTTGACAGCACCAGTCCTTTAGAAAACAAAAAGAGGGGGTGGGGAAATAGCCAATATTGTGCATAGCTCTGCCATCAAAGCCATATAAAGAGGATGTGAGCACAATAAAACCTGTCATTCAGTACAAGGTCTCCTCCTGGTTTTCTTTCTTTTTTACCTGGCTTCTGACCTTTTGGCTCATATCAAAGTTTCACTCTAACCCAGTTCCTTCATCTGCATTGACTTCCATGTAATGACAAAGCCTTTATCATTGTCTTTGGCATAGCAACTGGACTTGCCTGGATTCCCTGGTTCAGATTCTCAGCTGCCTCCTCTGTCAACCAATTTGCTCCTCTCCCCTGGTAATTTTGGTGCTTGGCCTCTCTCCCAGGCCCACACAACACACAGGCGTTCTTGCCTGACCCATACCAGCTGACCTGTACATGACAGTGAATTGAATACAAACTTTAATTCTAATTTCATTCACCTCATTTTTGTTGTTGTTGCTGTTATTGTCTAAAGGCCTGTCCAACCAAATTTGTAGAGACTCATCATCCATTTGGCTGCCTGGTGATGGCTTTTTTTTTAAACAATCTCAACTCTTGAAGATAACCTAGTAAGTCACAGAGGAGTTATGAATTGGCATCAGAGGATGGAATGAGTATTAAATCATTAATTCTAAGTAGTGGCTTAATAATCTCAGAATGCTTTCTCAAACATTTCCAATCAAATCCAATCAGGTTAATATTTATTTACATGTTGATTAGGTTCAAGGCATTGTGCTAGGCACCAGGAATATGCACACAAAACTTTTGTGCATACGCTAAAGCTCAGTTCATCTAAGACCTGTACATTAGGGGAACATCAATAAGCCCTCAAATCATAGTTTCCCTATGGTGGGACACTTTCTCTGTAAAACTGGGCAACCGTCATAGTGTCACCATAAGAGCATAGCAGTGTAATGGAAAGGTGGGAGGGAACAAACAATTATTAATCACCTACTATGTTCCAGGCATTATGTAAATCCTTTTATACATATTAACATCTATCTATATATATATATAACTAATTTGTTTATATTAATTTTAAAAGGTTTAGCACAGTGCCTAGCAGAGAATAGATCCTTAATAAACGCTTGTTTCTTCTTTCGCCTCTATTATACCAGTCCTTTGTTATAAGGAAATTCCCCAAAACAGTTTTATGGAGAAAGTACATGCTCTAGGAAATCTGAGGGTTGGCAGCCCTTCCTCCCAAAACATCTCCATCTCCCCTAAGTCACCACCTTTAACAATTCATTTAAGAGTTGCTTTTTCATAATGACAGAATCTCCTGTCTGCTTTTTCTTTAAAAAATTGTAATCACTTTAGAGAATTTAAGACCCTTCCTCCTAGATGTAAAATTGTTTCCTTCTCTTATTCTTGGCATAAGAATCCTGGGTTCCTATAGACACTGAAAAGGAGAAGGATGGAAGAGTACCAAAGGAAAAATTCCCTCCTTCACAGTGCTTTCTTAGGACCCTTGATAAGTAAAAGCCATACCCTTTTCTGAGTAAGGAGAATGAATGCTCCAAACATTTGGAGGAATGGACCAAATCTGTGATTTTATTTATGTAATAACTCCTTCTGTCTGTAACTTACAATAACACAAGAACAACTTCCTGAGACATAGAGCCTTGCGCAAGATCCCAGAGCCAGTATATGTCAGAGGCACAACTTTGAATCCAGGTCTTCCTAACTCTGAGGCCAGCTCTCTAGCTCCCACACCATGCCGACTTTAAACAATCCTTCAGAAGTATGGTTAAATTTCATAATTTACTACTCACCCATTTGAACTCTAAAATAAGAATAGCATATATTTGAAAAGAAGGTGTAGATGGGAACTTTATTACACAACACTCAACCTAGCATGTGCCATACAAATGCTTAGAGTTATAATAGAAGCAATGTTTGTTTTGTTTCTTAAAGCATGACTTCTGGCAATTAGAAGTAACTGAGGCTAATTTGTTTTATTGTGTTTTAGAGATTATAGGGGAGGTGGGCAAAGGAAATCAGGCCTGCATCAATTCAGTGAAGGAGTTTCTCATCTTCAAAGCCCATCTGTATTGATATCAGAAAACGGTAGGGGAGCAAAATGACAGTGGCTGTCCTGCCCTTTAACCTTTCTAACAGGGCTTGTGGCAGCAATGAAGCTTAATCAATGCAATGGAAGTGACATTTTGCAGTCAAATCAAATTAAATGGAAATGAAAGGAATGTCTAGGTCCAACCTAAAGGCTGTTACTGAGGTCATCTCCATGGCAACTAAATGCTACAAATGTGTAGAGTAAATCCTTAACAAATCCGCAGAAAGCATGTCCAATTGAATATGATAGTGTCTGTCACTGTACTGTGTGGCTTTTTAAAGAGCTCACAATGAAAGTCACAAAAAGGAACTTCAGTTGGTGAGTAAGCAAGAGGAGCACAGTTAATCTTTGCTCATTCTCTGTGGCAGGGGATTCTGGACTCAGAGAATGAGAACTATGAGGCAGTAGTCCGTCCATGGATTAGATTTCCAAAGGTAAGGTTGTCTAAAATTGTTTGGTCATTTCAGGAGACTTTATTGGTCCAGTGTAAAGGCATTTTTACCACTTCAGCAATTTCTGTTCCATTGCAATCAGGTCTTTTCATGTTATTGTCTAAAGTACTCTTTGAGAGGAATTTCCCCATCTTTTTGAGAGGTGTGTCAAGGAGAGATGAATTCTGGCTTCACAGAAGTTGACACTGACAGTAATAGCAAGACATGGGTAATTGTGCGATGTCTTGCTAGCCAAGTTGTACCAATGCACTTATATTCATGGATTCCTAGTATCTCCTGCTGATTCATTCCTAGGCAATCAATTGTGCTGAAATAGGAGCCAGACTGAATAGTCCAACTCAAGAATTGTTTAAATTATGTGGACTAATTTTGTGAAAAGGAACTAAGATGTTCACAAAGTACATCTCAGTTGTTCTCTTAAGGGTTATCTAAACTAGTGCCTTTGGTGGGGGTTGGGGAGTGGAGGTAGAGACAGGAAGCTGTGTTTTCATATAATGAATTAAGCTAGTATATGTATATAGGTGTCTTCATCACTCATCTCTGGTCTCTTCTTTCTTCCAGCTAACAATAGCTCATTTACAGGAGGCAGAAGCATACCAATCTCTACTTTGAGCCTTCTACTGAATTTCTACATTTCATATTGAAAAAGAAAATTCTACCTGTACAACATGGAAAAAATTCTTTGGGTAGGATCTGCTCCAGACTCATTATTTAGCTAAATCATGAAAGGTTACAGCTACATCCTTCTCTTAAATGCATTGATTTTGGATTCAGAAATATCAATAAAGTCACTCACTGTTTTATGGAAGATCTCAAGAAATTTTAAGCCCTGGTTTAAGGGAAACTGAAGTCACAAATCTGATGTGAGATTATATTTCCTGTTCAAATACATAAAATCACAAGTTATTACATACTTTCATATATGCATATATACTAATGAAATAATTTTAAGGGAAGGAGGGCAAATGTTAATTCCCAAATGGGAAAAAAATCTCTATTACTTCACAATAGTAAAATGTTAATGACCTTTTCTATGTAGTAATAATTCACCAAAGATAAGTCTGGTGACTTCCAGAACATCAAAATATGTAGAAATTAAAGTGTAAAAACATATCATTTACATATTTGTTTGTTTTTTCAAAAAACAAAAAGATAAAACGAGAGAATTTTTGTAAAACAGCACAGTGCTTGGCATATAATAAGCACTATATAAAGGCTTATTTAATTCCTTCCCCCACTTTTTTCTCTCACATGATCAATGTTTTTCTACTTCAGTATATATAGAATAAAAATTTACCTCCTTAGACATTTCATATGTTATACTTCACAATGCTAGAGTAGCAGCAATCACTAGGGATGAGAATTTGTAACCCTGGGTTATAAATCCAGCTCTGTTATTAACTGTATTTTCTTTATGTCTTAGTCTTCTCATCTATAAAATCATGCTTATGATGGTGATATGCCTACAACTACACAATAACATGATATAACTACAGGATAACATGAGCTAATGTCTATGCTAAAGAAAGGAAACAGAATAAAACAACTACCCCTCTGTAGAGAGAAGAGGTGTAGGGAAGGGGAAAAGCCTTTATTAAGCCCCTACTACATTCCAGGTATTATGCAAGTGCTTTACAAATATTATCTCATTTGAGCCTTAAAACAACCCTGTGTGGCAGGGGCTGTATTTTTCCCCATTTTACAGGTGAAGAAACTGAGGTACAAAGAAAGTGACTTGTCCAGCATCACATACTAGAGTTTTTTTTTAATTGGAGAAAGTGTTAATAATATTTCATGCCCCTTCCAAAACTAATATTCCAAGAGGATAAGTACATAAAAACATCATTTTTGCAACAATAAAGGAAAACTTTGAATAACTAGAAAACTTAAGAAGTGAAATATCTTGGTTAAATCAGCTTTAATCAGGGAAGAGTTTGTTGTTTGCTTTTAAATTTTCAACTCTTGCTACTGAAATATTTACAAAAGAGTAAGAGCAGGATATCAAAGACAGCAGAATCTTCCTTCAAAGACAGAGAATTCTGGGGTGCCTCAAGATTCTTACTTTGAAGATAATTTTTCATTATATAGCACCATACCTATAAAAAGAGACAGCTGGTAGAGTGAGAGTCTTTATTAGCTCTGAGGTCAGAGGATCTGGGTTCAAATAGTATCTTTGGTACTAAATGCATGTATGACATTTAGAAAGTATGATTCATTACCCTTATGTGTATGTATGGAACTTAGAAAATCCCTTGGCCTTAGTTTACTAATTTATGAAATGAGTTAGAATAGATGTCCCTTGAAGTCCCTTCAGCTTCCAAATCAGTTATTTACCCTCTGATATGGCAAAAATCGATATTTTAACCAATCCTATGAATTTTACTTAAAACTAATTTGTATAATTCTTGTATTTCCTAAAAGGCAAAGAACATTAATTTCCTATATATTTGATTTATACTCAATATTTTTTTCATGGGTAAGGGTCCAAACTTATGATTTTATCATTGTTGGGAAATCCTCATATGAAAATTCTGTTCGTTAATGCAAACTAACACATTGTCAGTAACTTATAGTCCGTCAATCAATGAACATTAATTACCTGTGCTAAATGTAAGGGATACAAAGAAAGGGAAAAAAAACTCTGTGCTTTCCTGGAACTTATATTGTAATGGACAAGACAACATGCATACTGCTTTGTACAAATAATAGATAATAAGCAGAGGGAAGCATTAAGTTGGAAAGCCTTCAAAGATGGAGTTTCAGTTAAAGCTTAAAAGAAACCAGATTGGTTAGGAGGTGGATATGAAAGGAAGAGAGTTCCAGACACAAGAGACAGCAAGTGAAAATTTAGGTAGTTGGGAATCAAGTGTGGTGGTTGAGTTAGATAAGAGAAGGGGGGAAATAAAAGGAGACTGAAAAGGTAGGAAGGGGTTAGGTTTACAAGGACTTTGAATACCAAACAGAGGACTTTATATTTGATCCACAAAGCTACAGAGAACCACTGGAGTTGATTGAATGGGCTAGGAAAGGGGAGGGAGGTTGACATGCTCAAAATTGATCTTTAAGAAAATCAATTTGAACACGGAGAGGAGTACAGACTGCAATGAGGAGAGACTCATGGTAGGAAAATCAACCAGAAGCCTATTGCAATAATCCAGGCATGAGGTGATTAAACCTGGACCAGGATGGAGGCAATGTCAGAGGAGAGAAGAGGGCATATGTTAGAAATATTGTGTAGGTAAAGGTTATTTTTTGGTGTTGCTTTTCAATCGTTTCAGTCATCTCCAATTCTTCATGACCCTATTTGGGGTCTTCTTGACAAAGCTTCTAGAATGGTTTGCCATTTCCTTCTCCCACTCATTTTGCAGATGCAAACAAGATGAAGTGATTTGCCCAGGATCACACAGCTGATAAGTGTCTGAGGCTAGATTTGAACTCATGAAGATAAATTTTCCTGACACAAGGCTGACCCTCTATCCACTGTGCCACCTAGCTGTCCAGGTAAAAAAGTATAGAACTTGGTCATAGATTGGATGTGGAGGGTGAGGAGTCAAAAATAACACCTAAGTTATGAGCCTAGGGGACTGGAAGGATGGTGGTGCCCTTGACAGTGATATGGCAGTTTGAAAGAAGGGAGGAGTTGCAAGGGGGTGGAAATGAGTTCAGTTTTGGACATGTTGAGTTCAAGATGCCTATGGGACATCCAGTTCAGGATGTCCAAAAGACAGTTGAAGATATGAAACTGGATGTGAGCAGAGAGGTCAACACTAGGTAAGCAGGTCTGAGAATCATCAGCGTTGAGATGATAACTGAAACCCTAAGAACTAGTGAAATGACCAAGTGAAATAGCACAGAGGGGAAAAAAGAAGAGGACTCAGGAAAGACCAGCATAATTAATAGACATAACCTGGATGAAGATCTAGCAAGGGAACTGAGGAGCTGAGGAGGAGGGTTAGATAGGTAGGAAGAGAACCAGGAAAGAACAATGAGGAGAGGAAGGCAATTAGCAGTGCCAAAAGCTGCAGAGAAATAAAGAAGGATGAGGATTAAGAAAAGCCATTGGGTTTGGGTAGATTACTAGTAATTTTGGAAAGTGCAATTTTAGTTGAATAATCAGATTGGAAGCCAGACTGCAAAGGAGAGAAAGATAGGGGAGAGAGAGGGGGGAGAGAGAGGGGGAAGAGAGAGAGAGAGAGAGAGAGAGAGAGAGAGAGAGAGAGAGAGAGAGAGAGAGAGAGAGAGAGACGAAGGGAGAGGAGGGAGAGGGAGAGAAAATAGAGAAGATAGAGAAAGGGGGGTATGGAGAGTGAAAGGGAGGAGGGGATATGGGGAGGGGAGAAAAGGAAGGGAAATCATTTATTGTAAATAGCTTTCACAAGTTTAACCACAAAAAGGAGGATGGATGTGGAATGCTAGCTATTGGAATGGATAGATGGATCAAGGGATGGGTTTTTAATGATGTAGGAGACATGAGCGTATTTGTAAGCAGCAGAAGCAAGGTTTCTGGCTGAGAGTACAGTTGGAGGGAGATTTACAGGAGATTTGAAAAGGAATGAAAATGTTTAGAAAGGCTGCTGTGGTGAGTGGGATAGTGAGTCTATTAGGGAGGTGCAGGATTGCCTTGATACACTGAGATTATGCAATATAAAACTGTAGTGGATCCAGTCAGCATGGTTTCCCAATTTTCTCCCACTTCATTCAGCAGCATGGAAGTAGGAGCAAATGTAGCAGATGGTGGGAGCAATCCAGCATGTGTCAGATTCAGGACTTGAATCTAGGTCTTCCTAAAACAGACCAGTTATCTGTCTGCTAAGTCATGTTGTTTCTCAATAACTACATGTTTTTCCCTCCAAATTGTGGAGTATTTTAAAGTTTAGGAAGCACTTCTTCACAATGGCCTGGCAAGGTAGCTATGATAAATATTGTAGTTATTTGACAGCCTCAGAGGTGATATGAATTGCCCAAAACCATGCAGCAAACATACCAGAACTCAAACTCAGCTCCTTTGACTCTGAATCCAGTCCTGTTTTTGTTATATTATATGAAATTTTAGGGGTCAACAGAGAGCCTTCATCTCTTAAAATTTATTTGAAGCAATTTATACAAGGAAAAGTAAGTTGTACTGTGCATTACAATGAATTACTACAGAGGAAAATATAAGAAGATCAAAGAGGCCACTGATACCATGTTTACTTCTTAATAGTTTTTGTTTTAATGGATTATACAATCATTTCATATGAGATCTTTAAATTTATTTCATTGTAAAAGATCTTACAAAACCAGTGAAATTGTGTTTTCATGTGTCTGCAAAGTCCTTGCTATCCTATATTTTTTGAAAAAAGAATGTCAGATGCAAAGAAAAAAATGAACAAATTGTTGGATATGTGAACTGCTAAGTGACTACATATTTTCAGAGATTATAGGTATAAGATTTGGAGCACTGGTTAAGATAGCAAAATGATTTCTTCAATAAACTAGCACTCTCATTCTCTCACCATGATTTTCTAAAATTGTCCTTTTGATCTAAAACTTCCCCTCTTGGTCCCAGCTTAAATGTAATTTTTATTTTAGAACACAGAAATCTACACTATCCAGCCGTTTTGTAGTTACATGACCAGAAACACTTTTTTTTCTCTTCTTCACTTTAATTTCTTACTCAGCATACATTTCTTGATCATCTATAGTTTGTCTAGGGCTCAAACTTGGTACATGAGAACAAGGATTGCCATGTTTATTTCTTTTCAAAGCTATGCTAAAATACAAGTATCTAATTCATGTTGAAAATACAGGCAATTAAAGGGCAGCTAGGTGGCACACTGAATAGAGAACTGTCCCTGGAGTCAGGAGGACCTGAGTTCAAATTTGACTTAAGAAACTTAACACTTATTAGCCGTGTGACCTTGGGCAAGTCACTTAACCCCAATTGCTATGCCTTCCTTCTCCAAAAAAAAAAAAATAAACACACACACACACATACGTATACATATATACACACACACACACACATACACACACACATACATGCACAATTGACTCAACAATAGTGAGCCTATACAGATCATAAGATCATAGAATTTCCAAATTGGGAGGGATCTCCATATTCATTTGGGCCAGTCAACATTCAGTAGGAATCCCTACTGTAACATATCCTGTTAATGGTTATATGAGATTTTCTTAAAGATTTCCAACAAGACAGAGCCCTAAGGCAGCTCATTCCATTTCTGGACAGTTCTGATTTGTCAGGAGATTTTCCTGATCTCAATACTACATTTGTCTCTTTGCAAGATTCATCACTGTTCCTCATTCCACCCTTTGAGGTCAAATATAACAAGCTGAACACTCTTCCTCATGACAATTTGAACAGCAATCATGTCTAACCCAAATTTTCTCTTTTCTAAGCTAAACATCCCTGTTTCCTTCAAGTGATCCTCATATGGAACAAATTCAAGGTGCTTCACCATCCAGGTTGCCTTCCACTGGATTCTCTCCATTTATCAATGTCCTTCCTAAACTGTGGTATCCAAAATTGAACACAGTATTCCAGATATCTGACATTCAAAGAGTTTAGAGGTACTATCACCTCTTCATTCCTGGAAGCTTTTGTGGCTGCCCCCCTCCCAAGATTATCAAATTATAAAGAGTTTATAGCCTACCTCAAACCCTAGACTCTTCTCTGACAATGTTCTATGTGACCATACTCAGTAATTGTGAGTTTCAAGCCTGGAATCAAGAAGACCTGAGTTCAGATTTGATCTCAGACCCTTAGTGATATGTGGCTATGGGCAAGTCACTTAATGCTGTTTGCCTCAGTTTCTTCACTTACAAAGTGAGCTGGAGAAGGAAATGGCACACCACTCTAGCATCTTTGCCAAGAAAATCCCAAATAGACTCACAGAATTGGACATGACTGAAACAACTGAACAAAAACAAAATACTTGTGAAGCTGATTATTTGAGTCTAAGTATAAACCTTTACTTTTTTCCTACTGAGTCACGTCTTATTAACCTTTCAAGATTTTTTTTTTGGTCTTTGACTTGTCATCCACTGAGATAAAGCTTTCCCCCACACCATTTTTGTTATCCCTCACAGATTAGAGTCATCTGTATTTTTGATGAACATGTTTTCAATGCCTTTATACAAATGACAGAAATGCTGAAAACCACCTGGATAAGCACAGATCCCTGGGGCACTCCATGGGAGACTTTCTATTAGGATGACAATCCAACTAATTTAGAATTCATCTAATCATATTATCATCTAGTCCAGATCTCTTCATATTTTCCATAAGAATAATGATATACTTCCCCAAATACTTTGCTAAAATCTAGGTGAATTGTCTCAACAGACTCTGCCCTTTGTGACACCATCAAAAAATGAAATGCAGTTAATAATCTAGAATGCCCTGTTTTTATGCAAGCTTTATTGGATCTGCACTATGTTCACTTTCTTTTCTGGATGGCCATTAAACATCTCCTTTATGATTCATTCTGAGAATTTCCAATGAATTAGAGTCAAACTTACTGGCTTAGCATTTTCATCCTCTAATAATAACATCTGCTAATTCTTTCAGTACCAAAGGACATAGTTCATGTGAGTCAGGTGACAAAATCATCCACGGCCTCTAAGTGCTATCTTACTAGCCTGTTATACATTTTTCTTTTGTAATCTTAATGTTCCAAGGTCATTCTCATAGCCAGACAAAACAGAATTAAAATAAAAACTTAATAGCTTTTTCTTCTCTCTGTTTGTATCCAATTATCATGGCCTTATCTCTCTGTAATCAGAAGTCCTATAACTTCATTGATTCCAGTGACCCCAAACCCTTTTTTCTTTTATGTCATTTTAACTACCGAATATTGCAAATGGTATCACCTAATATTACTTTAGAGGATTTATCCACACTCACATTCATCTTCTGTGGACAGCCCTCCTTTCCATCTTTTGTAGTGAAGATAACTAAGTTGACTGGTGCATGTACTTGATTAGCTTTAGCCCTAATGTAGTTGAGAAGGAGCTCAAGAGACCCAATATCCTGAGCCTCCTCAGTAGTAGGCAATGACAAACATGTGGCACTACACTTGCTTGAAAGTTTCGAGTGGAGAGAGAATCATATATTCCAGAGCGTCTATATAACAGGAAGTTTTTCATCATTACAATCTGATTCTCTGAAATTTCAACCCATTAATGGAACAAATTTAATACTTCTACTTGACATATGCTCAGAAAGGATGTCTCTGAGTTAAGGTTTCTGGGACCAAAAATGAATACTGAGTGGGATTATGTCTCTTAAGCCTATCTAAATCTGAATTTTCTTTCCCAGAGCATCACTGAGTGTCTGATGATCTGCTAAATAGCACACTGGTCCAAGGGTATGATATAAAAAGGGGTTCCAAGATCCCAGAAATGCAAATGGTATTTCTGATATACACAGGAGGGATATGATATATTCAAACATATGAAAGATTTTCATGTGGAAGAAGGATTAGATTTGTTCTACTTGGTCCGTGAGAGCAGAACTAGAATCAATGTGTGAAAAAGAATCAGTATGACTGAGTGGATGAAGCATTTAACTAAGGCATGTTAATCATCTGTAAACCTTAAAAAACTATATAGATATAAAATACATAGTGATCTCCATTGTTATCCACAAGGGACTATGGTATAAAATAAAAAGACATAAAGTAGTCATCTATTATGGCATCTCCAGGGATGTTTTCATTCTTTCACTTGCAAAAATCATCCCCGAGGAAAATCCAAGAGTTTCAAAAGAATTTAGTCATTTAGAAATATTTTATTCCCAATCCTCCCAGGAAATGTTGCCTGTGTCTAAACTAAATCCTTCCCTCTATAGTTTAAGCCTGTTTTCTTCATTGTTTGCCTTAATAAAGCTAGAGCTACAGCTGATCACCATCTAATACTATTTCCTTAATGGTATCTGATAAAGTCCATTATTAAATCACACTCTGCTGGAGTTACAAAGGCAAAGGATCTCAGTATCCTCAGATCTTTGCCAAAAATGTTCTCTTTCTTGTTCTGACCTGTAGACAATTAGCTGATGAACAAAGTATAGATAAATTACAATGCAGTAAGTACTTTGCTGACTGATCTTCTAGGTTCTGGCATTACATTGTATTCAGATCCTTTATATAGAGGATACATGGACACTTTGGGAAGCTTCACTATTTAACCAAATGGTATTGCAATAACATTTCTTACTTCTGGAGTTTAATGTAGAGTGAGTATAATCTAACTAGCATAGAGAGAACAGGAACACTTCTTTAAGATATTCCATATTAATTACCAAAATATTAAAAAATAAAATCTGAGATAAAATATTAGGATCAGAATAGTCTGAGGGTATTATCAGAAGAGAGAAAAAATGATCAGTCTCAGTCAATAGAATTCCTGAGAACCATTGGGATCTAGCGTATAGAGTAAGAGATTTGGCTCTTGGCTTGGTCAGAAGTCATAGATAAAGCCCCTATCCCTATTCTCAATGTAATGCAATAATGAAAAGAAAATTACTCTACTTCTAAAGGATTACTGACCTATGAAGTAGAAAAACTGAGCAGGATAGTGATTGCGGGCTTTCTAGGCTAGCCCCACAAATATCAAATGACACAGGAATCTAGGAGACATATATTTTTAGATATATGCACTGAGGGCATTTATTTTGCTGGACTGTACATTGGTTGCAGGGATTTTATTTTTCTTTTTCCAAAGAAGTGGGAGGGAGAGAAAATAGGTTTCTGTTCATTTTTTAAAAATTCAAAAAAAGTAAAGTCCTCAGCTCCCAGATCCATAGTGCCAGGCAAACGGGAGTAGACAAATATAGTTAGGCAATCCTTGTGGCAATCTGTCTTATTCAAAATCTAAATTCCCTTTCATGCTTCTTTAAGTTCCAACTCTATCATTTCTTCTTTTTAAAAATTTTATTTGACCAACCCTAGTTTCTGGTCCACAGGCTTTCCCTTAAATGATTCATTGTTGAATATACAAGTTTCTCTTTCTCAGTTCCCTTAATCTTTGTGGCTCAGAACTACCTAATTTTTTATTTCCAGTCATTGTTATTGAATTTACAAATTGATGTTAGTCAATTCTATCTGGAGTTTCACAGACCTTTAACCATGTTCCAGGTCCTTTATTTTAACTTATCATTTCCTGATAACTGTTTTAAGACTCCTGATTTACATGTCTTAAATTCTAAATTTAAATTTTAAGAGTGCATTTGCTTTTTCTTCTCTCTTTTCGGACTCTGTTCCTGAATTTGGGATCTTTATACATTCAGATCCCTGAAACTCTACCTTAGGTTCACTTCTTTGGCAATATAGATCTAGTTTTCATCTTTCATTTCCATGGGTGGTATTTTTTTTTCCAATCTCATTGAGTATGTAATTCACACGCAGTCACTTTATAGAAAGCATTATGTTTGTTCTGAGAACTTAAAGAAAAAAAATCATATATGTCCACACATTTAGTGTTTGAAAAGATACTTAGTCTCTGTGGAATGCAAAAATCTGTTTCTAATTTTCAATATTCACTCTCTGTGGATATTCTATTAAGTAGACATTAACAGATTAGAATGAATATTTTACAGCAAAAATATTTTCATCCATTAAACTAGCTGATATCCACTGGGGTTTTCTTTCAAATGAGCTCATTTGATTGTTTATCTAATTATTGGAAAGGAGAAAAAATTAAGAACCTAAGGGGACAGAAATAAAGTAAATATGATTAAAAGTTACATTGTTAAATATATTAAATTAGAGCAAGATATTATGTACCAAATCCTATGAAAGCTCAGTGGCAAGTTAAATGATATTTATTGATTATCATATCTCCAAAACTGAAGCATTTTATAAGTGAAAGTACTGTGTAGTGGATAGAAATCTAGCCTCAGAGCCTGGTGGACATAGGTTAGAGTCCTAGCTCTAACATATCCTGACTCTGTGACCATAGGCAAGTGATTTAACCTTCTAGTGACCATAAGATTCTAAATCAGAAAAGAACTCACAAACTGTATTAGTCAACAAAGTTTCCTTACCAGAAGGCTCCAAGGTAGATCTCTATTCACTGTTCCATATGGCCACTCATAAAATACTATAGTTTTTATAATATCATCATCAATATAATTTAGGTTGTCACTGGTCTTTCATAGTACTTGGTGTATATTATCCTGCCCTAATTTAACATACTGAACATCATAACTTTTTATTACATTTCCTTATTTTTTCTTTCCTCTGGTTCTTATTTCTTTTTCTTTTCCTGTAATGAGGCAAACAATCATACAAGTTCTTTTGAAGAAACACCAGTGGATATCAATTAGTTTGATGAAAGAAAATGTCTTTTTACTGTGCAATATTTGCTGTATACATCTATATAATGTATGTGACATATGTGAGAGTATATATACAGATTATATAATACATGCATATATATATACATATATATATATATGAATTATGCTGGCACATTAAGTCCAAGTAATTTAAGAACTTAAAGCATAGATATCTTCAAGTGAAAAGCACCGATGAGCTAGCAAATCTATACTTACTTCCATTTGTTAATTATTCTTACAACAATTCTAGGTTTAGAACATATTCTACATATGATTGCCACTTAACCACATCTGTATCATGTCATCTCTAGGTGTTTTTTTTTAATATTGTGCACAATCCTATCACCAACGATGTGAAGCATTATAAACAAAAGGCATTTGGCGAAGGATGTATCATTACTGACAAATCAACAACAAGTAATGCAACTAGAAATAATGAGTCAATTTAGGTCAAATACCAAGAAATAATTCTTCACAGAAGAGAGATATCAGGTAATATTCCAAGACAAGTAGAGGCTGAAGTACTTCAATTGGTTAGAACACTCATCTGAATGCTTAATAAATTTTGGTAAGTCACTTAACCTCTCAATGTCCCAGATAATCCTATAAGACTACACATTGCATATGGTGCTGATCTGCCTTAGTACAGGAAATTCCTTACCAAATATACCCTATATCAATGAAATCATGTCTGATTTAAAAAAAAAATTCCATAGAGTAGATTCTATAACCAACTTCTATTTATCTTGAGTGTAAGCTCCTTAATAACTGGGACTTTCTCAATTTTAAAATTTATATCCTCACTGTCTACCATGTGCTAATTGATTGATACATTCATTCAAATGTCCTAGGGGTATTTTTTTTGACCCAACCGTCCTCAGCCAGGTGATGATTTTCTTCATCTACCCAATACCACCTCTGTAATGCATATGTCACCAGCTAATCTAGACTATTTCCTCCCTGACAACCAACCATGCCTATACTCCTCTTTTCTTTTTTTATGGAAGAGAACAGTGCATTAAAAAAAATGTGTCTGTGTGAATAAAGAATCATAATAATCCAATAACTTTGATTAAGATTATTTTTATAAATGTCAATAACTTAGATTTCTTTTCTAGATAACTAAGATTTAACTAGAAAGTTTTATATTGAAAATTATTCTAGGGACAACTAGATGGCATAGTGGATAAAGTAAGGAGAACCTGAGTTCAAATCTGTCCTCAGGCTTACTAGCTGTGTGACCCTGAGCAAGTTACTTAATTGCCTCAAATAAAATTGCTCTAAAATTCACAAATATACTTTCCTGTTTAAAAAGATACAATATGATGAACACAAAAAAGTTTTGTGGTACCTCAGGTACATTATTTTAAATATCAATACTCAATATGTTTATAGTAAAGTGCTTTCATATGATAAACACTTTGCAAAGTACTTAGAGATACAGAGACAGAAACCAGCCCTTCACCTGAAGAAGCTTACATTCTCGAAGGAAAACCAATACATACACAAATAAGTAAATCCAAAGTTTATAAAAGGCAAATGAAAAGTAATCATTTGGAGGAGAGGGCATGGTGGGTGGAGCTCAATGAACACCTGATAGGATTAGGAAATTCTCATATAGGAATCAACTCTGGCACTAAGCTTTGAAGGAAACTATGGTTTCTATGGAAGGGAGTGATTGAAAAATGCATCCTGAGCATAGGATACAAACTGTGCAAAAACATGAAACAGGAGAAGGAGTTTTGTAGATAAATTATAGTAAGTAGGCCTATTTAATTGTAACATATAATGTATGAAGGGAATAGCACATCTTAAGCCTATAAAAGCAGGGTGAAGGGCAATGAGGAAGAGTTTTAAATACAAAATAGAAAAGGTTTTCATTTTGTCTTAGAGACAAAATTAAACCACTGGGTCTTCCTGACCTGGGGAGTGAGACAGTGTTCTAGGAATGTCACATTAGGATGTATGTGGAGGATAGATTGGGAGAGAAAGATCTTTGAGGTAGGGGGATAAATTAGGAGGCTACTGCAATAATGAGAACTGGTAAGGGTTTGAACCAAGATGGCAGCTATAAGAGTAGAGAAAAGGGGAAAGATATGAGGTGTTGTGGAGGCAAAATCAGTAAGATTTGGCAACTAAATGTATACTGGAGCTGGTAAAAGAGAATTAAGAGTTCAAGAAAATCTATAAGATCATGGGATCATAGAATGTTAAACCCAGATCTGAAAGGCATCTCAAAGGACATCTAGTCCAGTACTCTCATTTTGCAAATGAGGATATTCAGAGGTTGTGAAACTGAGTCATTGGAAGTGAACAATGTCACAAAATTCCTGGAGAGGAGACAAAGCCCAGGAAGATATGGAGTGGTCAGATAGTATCCAAGGCTGGAGAGTTTTAGGGAGGATGAGTAGTAGTTTCATGTGTAATGAGGAATAAAGAGAAATAGAAAGATAGTATTTTAGGATCACAGAAAGAGTTTCAGGGTGCCTGATCACTGGAGTTGAGCTACTTTGGAGAATGTTATCAAGACCAAGGTTGGAACAAGGAGAATATTGGAGCCAATTCTTAGGATATATTGTTAAATTTGTAGTGTGAGCATTTACACCTCAGAAATTGGCAACTGGTATATATCAGTACTTGATTCATTATTCTGTTGTCTAGACTTAGGAAAATGTCAATAACTTAGATTAAATTTAAAAGTGTGTGTGTGTGTGTGTGTGTGTGTGTGTGTTTCAGATTTTAGGTACTCTATATTTACCAGTACTCCACAGAGCTCAGTGACTCTTGCTTATATGGTACAAGGAAAGACCATGTAGTAAGACAGACCTGAGAACAAATGGTCCCTGAACAATTGGCCTTGGTTCTTCATCTTTCCTTTTGTTATTTTCCATGCTAGGTGATGGTAAAGTAGTATCTGATGTCCTAAATGCTGGTGGGTTTTGAAAGTCAGGATATCAAGACTCAAAAATCCAGGAGGCAAAGTCAAGGTCAGGTTTTACATCTATCACAACATTGATACCTCTAGGAACAATCTTTGGTAGTGACATTCAAGACTCCAGTCCAGCAAAAGCGGTCATCTGGTAGTCAGACTACAGTTGGACATGAATTTGATGGGACCAATGCTATGAGAAACTGTGGTCATATAAGAGAAAGTGTGCCCTGGAAGTATTGAGGAAAATACACATAGGTGTGCCTCTGAGGTTCTACCTATTTCTTTGAAATATGTTATCCTTTTGTAAAAGCTATCTAATATTAAGTGGATAAATGGAGCTTGTATTAATCAATGACTTCCTAATAACTTAGGGAAAATAGGTTATGGGGAATCTGACAACAGAAAAGAAGAGACATTACCCCAGCACCCCTCAGTTATCTCCTGGAACTCTTTAAGTAGATGTAGTGTCATGGTTATGGAAACTTGAGTTAGAGTTTATCTGTTAGAGTGAATTGTCAAATTTTGGTCCTATAGATGCCTAAAGAACATTGAAAGGTTAAATAACTTGTCTGTGGTCATACAGCTAATATGCAGAAGCAGAAATTGAGCCTACATCTTCCTAATTTCAAGGTTAGCTCTTTATCTACTATGCTAGTGGTTTTCAAAGTCAGGTCCAGGAATTCCTTGGTATACCTGAAACACTTTCAGGGACTGGTGGAACTGAACTGTTTTCATAAAAAATATTGAGATGTTTTCATTTCTAATATTGAAAATATTGGTGGAGATAAGCCACAAAAGCAAAAGCTCTTTTGGATGGTTCTCAATACTTGTAAAAGTATAAATGAGTCCTGGGGGATTGAGAACCACTGTCCTATGTCCCACTTCTCTCAGTGAAGACTAAAAGATTAACAAAATATCATAACTATACTTTGCAAATCAGGAAATTCGGGTATAGAAAGAGAAAATATTTGCTCATAAACACAGACATCTTTTGTTTTAGATACAACATAATCAGATGGTATTCAATATCACTTCCAAATCAGGGATTAATTGATTAAAAGAAAATGTAGCTTTTATACAATGCATACAACTGCACGTTATCTAAATTAAGTTATCCTTGAACAAAACAGAATATGAAAGGAGAAAGTTCTTCAGTTCTTTTTACTTTTAAAACTTTAATAAGTAGCAACCATGGCACTAATCAGTAAGAAATAAGAAAACTTGAATGTGTTCAAAACCTATAGATCTAAACCAGAAGATAACAAAGCTTCATAAATGTGTTTGTTCATCAAGTTAAAAAAAAAACCAGACTTTGTGTTGCTATCATGTCAATTGGCACCAAACCATACTCAATTTAGTATGACTACAAAGTGAAGCCCATAGTCTACAATGGCAGGGTTTTTGATCACACTAATTAACAGCCATTTTATTTAAAATAAACAGATATGACTCTAATTGCCTTTTTTACATAAGAAAGGCAAGATCTTAAAAGTGAAAGCATGCAAAAGGAAAGATCACACAGACGCCTTGCAAACAGATAAGCAAACTGTGACAGGAACCCAAAGAAAGTTGGAGATGCCTTTGGATTGACACCAGAGAATGGAGCAAATGAAATGGTTGGCTCTTAAGTGAAAAAATCCTGTTGTATTTGCACAACATTTCCTTATTTAGCCTTCCCTTAACAAGTAATATGAAACAATCCATGATATGGTAGGCAGTAACCATCCTGATAATTCCTAATCAATAGGGAATTTATAGTTTATTAAGTCTAGATCCTTTCTTCTACACAAACAGACACAAGAGTACATCATAAAGCTCAAAGTTCAAAGGCACAATTGGAACCTGATCATGGAAATCTAAGCAACTTGTTTGACTTTTGGGTCAAAAATAAAGGAAACCTTACCTCGGTACTCCAGGCTTAATAAGGTCCTTCAATAAGCAGTGTCTAGCATAATGAACATGTTTGTAATTGGCTTCTGTGTAATCCATGTGAGTGGAAAGGGTAAGAATTGTAATGGGCAAATTGTTTGCTTTGTCTTTAAAAGCGACTCCTACAGATATTTTGGAAAGTCTTGTGTTTGAGATTTTTCACTATTACATATTCAAAATGTACATATATTTCTAAAAATCTCTCCTCTTTCTCTGTCTCTCTGTCTATCTCTGTCTATCTCTCTCTCTGTCTCTCTCTCTCTCTGTCACACACACACACACACACACACACCTTCCATTCTAAAACAGGTTTTTTGAAAACCTAAAGCAATTATTATATATTTCACACATTTAAAACTACTTGTATGCTATTATGTCTCCTCTAAACCAAAGTCATTATTGTCATGACCATCTTTATTTATATGATCAAAGGCCCCAGTTTAAAAGAAAAGACCAAAGTGTCCACCAGAGTTATAGAGGTGATTATGGATCAAAGAAGACAATCCAAGGTTTTCTTTGATACTTGTTCTTAACCCAAACATATCAGTCACTAGGGTCTTAGCATTTCTCATAAGTTCAAAGATGCGAGAAAGTTAAGACATGATAATTTTTAAATGTACCAATATTACTTACACAGCTAATTGTTGTTTGTGACCTCAAAATAATCCCAAACTAACAATAACAGGCCTCCTAACACCACCATCACCAAAAGATGTATAATAGAATACTTTAAAAAGAAGAAGAGCAGCCTTGGTTATATAGACAAGAACACACATTTAGTTTATTAAAAAAAATAACTATAGTTGGTTAGTAGGGTCATCATTTTTCTAATTTAGATTTATATGCTCAATTTGCATAAAATGCTATACAAACTATTTTATTCTTAAGAAAATACAGATATCAGTAGAGCACCGGCCCTGGAGTCAGGAGGGCCTGAGTTCAAATCTGATCTCAGACACTTAACACTTACTAGCCCTGTGACCTTGGGCAAGCCACTTAACCCCTATTGCCCTGCCTTACAACCACCCCCAAAAGAAAATAAAAGCTATAAAGAAAAGAATATACAGATAACAGATCTGAAGGAGCATCTTCAAATGGAGTCTATATTGGATCTTTATTTTCTGTTTTACCACAACCTTTTCTTTTTTCACATTGGCTAAAACAAAAGTTTTATTAAGCAAGGCTTATCAGACTAAACAATTCTGTAACTCTTATCTGACAAGGATAATGTCAAAATCATTTACAATGTAAGAAAATTATGTCTGTGGGCATAAACTGCCTTAAAGTCATGCTTGACTAAATCCATCTGGAAGACACACCCAAAGCAATGTCATTTCAGATACTGAATTCTGTCATGGGGAAATTTTGTCTGTAGGAAAATTATATATGATTAATACTTCTTAATTTGTTAATGTCTAATTATGTAAATTATTGGATTAAGATTTGCTATTGACTAATTCATGTCTTCTCATGTACTTTATCCCATATTAACTTTAAAAAACCTTCACTTGAAATAATGTGATAAATTATGAAACATCAAGTTAATCACTTTTATATTGGAAAAGCATCCCTTCAAAATTATGTCAATATCCAGGATATTAAATATATGCAGTTAATCCATCAACAGTGATAAAGTGCCTATATGTTCTAGGCCCTAAATCTACAAATACAATTGCATAACCGAGGATCAGAACCTTGAGATCACCCTTGCCTCCTCCCTCTTCTTCATACCCTACCCTGATTTCCAGTAACCTCATTCTTTACTTTCTTCTTTCAGATCGAACTAGTTATCATCATCTCACACCTAAACAACTGTAACAGTCTGATAACTGGCCTGCCTTCCTCCAGTCTCTCAACACTCAAATCCATCCTCTCCATTACCACCAGATTAATCTTTCTTTCAGGTCACCTCATTCCTAATAAGTCTCCTAATTGGTTATTGCTGCCATATTTCTCATCTTGCTACAACCTGCTCTGTCAGACTTCCCAGAGCAGATAGAGGAGACATATTCAGAAGTGCCTCCCAACTAAATTGTAAGCTCTTTATTGATCAGAATTGTATCTTATGCCTCTTTGCACTCCTGGCATGGTATCTTGTACAACAGGTGATTTGAAAAAATGTCTTATTATTATGATGATAATGAAAAAGCTGCTTGGCAGCTTGTACTTTGATCCCTGACCAGATCATAAAGAGTAAATAATAGGAGGTAAGTCAATCAGTAATAGCTAATGGGTAAATAAATAAAGCATAACAAAACAAAAATAAAATTATGCTGGATGAAGCAGTCTTTGGGGACAAAATAAGTATTTCACAAAACTAGGGAAGCTGAACCAGAAATGATACAGATGGGTTAACCATTTTATAATGATGGTTCATTTCAATCTTAATGGAAGTGTTATCCATTTCCCAGGTGAAATGAAGAACACAAAAAGAATCGATCAGAAGGTTTGTTGAGAAGCTGTATAATTTATCTGATGAATTCCCAAAGATATTTTGTGGTTTGTATTTGTAACAGAGTATTTGTCATCTGTTATTTTGTAAAAGATAGTGACCTTTGGTATACAATCCTTGCTACTTAATAATGCATTTCTAAGTATATGGCAAATTTTTGCAAACCATAGTGATATGCTACACAGTTTAAACCACTTCACTACAGAATTTGCACTGATCACTAAGTTCTAATCCCTTAAAGATAACTTTTCTCACATTTTGGGTATCAGTGACATGATCCTGAACTGCTATCATTATTTCCTCTCTTTTTATAAACAAATCTACATGATTCAGTTATTTGTTTGGCCCTCCTTGTCAACACTCTGTTAACTAAATATCTGTAGATGCTGCATAGGGGGTTGCCTATGATCCCACTCTTGAATTTTATTCATTTCATAGGTTATATCCAGAGATAATTTGTTGTTTCATGCAATAAATCCAGAGGTGTATGCCTGTCATCAGTCTTTTCTATTACTTTGTGAAGTGAGCTCTGTTTGTTCCAAAAATATTTATGTAGATTTTTAACCAGTGTATTGAATGCGCTGAGAATATCTATCAATTGTGTTCTTCCTTTTTGACAAGGAAGTCTCCATCTTTCTAGATCTGTTTGTGAGGAGTATTCATTTGACCTCTGCATCTTGGTGACTAATAACACTATTATTGTATTTACTATTATTGCTGTTGTTACTATTATCACCCAAATTTCTATTCTTAGTGCCACTGATCATTTGTTAATGCTGAATAAACATCAGATAAATCATATACCTATATCTCTAAATTTGGAAAATAGAAGAATAATAATATCTGGGCAAGGATAAAAGTAAGCAGAAACAGAAATGATAGCCTTGTGGGAGAAAAATATGGAACACTTATCCTAACAAAGTATGCTTCCCATAAAAAGGGATCCTAAATCTAGACAGAGACAATTTATGCCACTATTGGAAGGTGTCTAATATATAGACATTTCCTTAAAAGTCTAATCCTTGCGATTTCTTAAATTCTTGACTTACTGAAGGAAGAGTGAGCAAGAAGGACTAATCCAGACTTAAGATTAATAACAACTAGCCAGCAAAAGAAGGGAGAAGAAAAAGAAAGGCAAGATCTTACCTTTTTGGTGGACAAAAAGAATAAAAAGAATCCCAAGTAGATGCTTTTGAAAGAAACAATAATGGGGAAAACCAATGAATTTGGAGCCTAGGGACCTGGATAAATCACATTTTACAACCTCTCTCAGCCTCATTTCCTTCACCTGTTAAGTTGAAGGAATTGGGCTAAATGATCACTAAGAATGTTTTTTTATGCAGTAAGTGTATGCATATATTTCTTGTTTTTGCTTTAGAATTTAACAACTCTTTCATATTGAATGTTGCCTTAGTTAAATAATTTTTCAATTCTCTATAATCAATATTCTCATATCAACTTGAAATATGATTACTGTCAGTAGCCCATAGGAAAAAAATGCACCAATATTCAAGGCATATATGAATAATAAGAGAGATAGTTGTTTGTTACACTTGAAAAATAGAAGTAACTCCTTTTGTTGATTTGGACAAGTAAAATAATTTATTTGAAGTTATTCTCCCTTTTGAAAAAGGCATATAGACTACTAGCACTGAGAGTTACCATAAATTAATGTTTTTAAACTTTCAAAAAAAATTTCAGATGATAGGTATTAATTTAGTGCAAAGTACCATTTTTTGTGATATACCAGAATGCTACCAGTAATGGACTGTGTTTTCCTTTCCATCAAAATCTAGCAGAAAATGACAGTATATACAGAAAATTACATTTGACCAAAGCTGCTAGTTGATGACAAAAATGTGCCAAAAAATCATATATTTTGCTAAAGTACTAAATGGATGTATTAGAAGGGAAAAAAGAATAACTAAACATTTATATGAAGAAACTCCAATGCTTTCAAACAACTGAGTTAAAATTAAATGGCAAAAAAGGTGGTTGAAACTATTTAGAAACATGAATTTACACCTGACCCCCCCCCAAAAAAAACCAAAACCTAGGAAATTTGAAATCAAAGCTCTTCTTACTTATGTCTATTTATAGATTTTTTTTCTTTTTTATGGTGGCATACTAAAAGCATTTTATGAATTGTCATGAAGAACTAAAGTATTAGTATTAATATTGAATATGCTTTCTTTTCTTATCATATCCCTTAAAGCCACTTAAATAGTTTATTGTTTTTTATATTAAAAGCCTAGGCAGATTTTCATCTTTACATTAAAATTCCTTAATGAATGTCTGTTATCTTCCTATTTGTTTTATGGCAGTTTTTTTCTTTAAAAGATAAATTTTATGAGGCTTTCTGATGGGTTGTTGGTTAGATGCCGTATGCAAAATAATCTCTTACAAAATGTTGGTTTATTGAAATGGATGCCTCAGGGAAGCAACACTGGTAAGTGGAAGAGTATTGTCTCCAAAGCAGAGGACATGGGTTTGAATTTCATCTCTGAGGCTTACCACCTGTTTGACCTTGCCCACATCATTTTAACTTTCCATAACACCTCAGGCAATTTGAGTAGTAACCAGGGCTTTCCCTTATGCATAGCTTAACTCTAAACTTGAACAGTAAGAAAGGTTCTCGGGTGAAAAAGAAAAGTATATGCTCAAAATTCATGTTCCTGATCATTGAGTGACAGTTTGCTCTGACAAAGAATGAAAGATTAAGTAGAATTCCCCAAAGCAGAGAATGGGGAAATCAGACCAGTTTTCATTCAGTCAAAACAACATATTGAGAACTACTTTCCTCATAGATTATTCAGTCATGTTAATGCTGACACCAAGTTTTTTCTAAATCAGGGATGTCACTCTCCTACCTCTCACTATTACCATTTATTGAACATCAATAGGGATGTACATAAAACAGTGATAATGTGGCAACTGGTCAGTTGGGAAAATAAAATTTAAATGTAAACCACTGCACACCTTTTTATTGATTTTCACGAACTTTTAATCTGACTCCTTTCCATGAAGGTCTCCCCATTTCCAACCCTATAATACCTACTTGAAAGAGGCCTGCAAATTCTAAATTTAAATGTATACTTTCTTAAAAATTAGTATTTCAAAGCCATTCTCATTCATTTGCTACCAGTTTGTGACTCTACTCAACCATTTTATAGAATACATCTTTTAAGGAACAAGATAATAAAATATAATTTGCAGATGTGAATAACTGATACTGTCTCTGAATAAAAACATGAAATTTAGAGAGAAAAAGTTCAGGATAAGTGTCTGTTTCTAAATAATTTTCTTGATATTTGTTATTTTGTGAAGAATCAATTCTTGCTGCCCTGTTTTGGTCAGTAAGTTTGCCCACCAATCAGCAGCTGAGAGTCTATGCCAATTGTTTCATAATGTGCAAATAATTGAGAAATAAACAGTTAAGATACTGACAAGAGAAACTCAAACACAATTACAATGGTACTTATTCTCAGATAACGCTGACTCCACATGAGTCATTTGAGTGAACTTCCTCATTTTTTCTTTCAAAAACAGCAGGGGTATGTGGTGTGTGTGAGTGTGAGTGTGTGTGTGTGTGTGTGTGTGTTGTTGTTGTTGTTGTTGTTATTCTCTAAATAGCACTTTAACTCAGAAAGTGTTTCTTTTTCTTTTACCAAAAAAGAAAGAAAAAGAAAAAAAATGTGTAGAAACTTCCCAGAAAGTCAAAGCAGCAGAAACAAGCACATGTATTCAGTTCTACAGTAATTTCCTTTTAGTGAAAGTTCCTTGTGGTTATTCTCAATTTTTCACCACAGAAACTCAATCCCATCATGGGCATTCCCCTCCTTTGTTGCCTTAATTCTATAGACCGTAAAATGTCACAAACTACCCTCTTAGATGAGCCATGGATTACTAGGGGTAGTCTTTTTGAATGAGACTGAAAACCAAATGAGTAATAATACATTATTTTCAGTATCATTCTGTTTTGCAGTGGTTTGATAGAAACCCCCCTTTTAAAGTTGTCTCAGCTATGACCTCTGAATTTTTTTCAATTTCTTTAATGAAGCTCTCAGAGAGTATAGTGAGTTGTAACAGTCGTAGAACTTTTCCTGATATAGTTATCAGTTTTAAAGGATTATTAGCACAAACATTCCTATAAGCTATCAAACAACTTAGTGTTTTGTTACAATATCAAGGGGGCTATTACAAATCCAAAAAATCAAATTAATGTAAAAGGAAAGGAGGATAGTACTAATTTAGATAAGTTTTTCTCATATGCCAACTTTCATATATGTATAAATTGTAAAAGATATTTCACATTCTGCCCCCTCAAATTTTCTTCATTAGTCATGTACTCACACAATACACAAAATCCTGAAAGCTCTCCTGCTAAATTCTTTTTAAAAAATGACTTCCACCTGTGAAAATACACTGCTTACTCAGATATTCATTATCCTAGAGAAGGGTTATTATGTGAATTTCCATGTATGTTTGAAACTAGTATATGTCACTGACCTGAAAGTACTGTAAAGAGCTTATAGACTATATACCAATGATCCACACATTATCTTGCCTTTTCTGAGGGCCTTGGATTCAAAAGCTTTACAAAGGAGTAAATTTGGGCTATTCATCATATCTCCCACCATAGTTCACATTTAGTCTACTATACATATTTAGTTCTTTTAATCTTCCCTTATAAGACAATCTGTTCAGTCCATTAATCATCCATGCTGCTTGCCACCTCACTTCCTCAACTCAGTTTACTAGTAATAATATACCTGAAATGAAGGTAAATTTCACCAAAAGAGTTCCCTCTTCTCTTCTTTAAAAAAATGATAAACATATATATTTTTTCTTAATTCATTTTATAAAATTTATATTCAAGTTTAGGTACATAAGATTTGGTGCTTTCTTTGGGTTCAAAGAATATATTGTGTCTAAACTGCCTTTTACTTCTCTCTATTTTATTTACTTATTCTCATTCACTTATATTATCCCTATTTGGGAGTATTTCCATATGTCTGACTTCAATGCAATGAATATCTTGAATTAAAATTATCTTCCTAAAAGATACTAAATAAGAACTCCAGGAAGATAGAAGAGTGAGAAATAGTAAATGACTCTACCTCTTCACAATCCCCTGGAAAATTCAAAAGGAACACCCGGACCCAGCACTCTATCCACTCCACCAACCTAGCTGCTCTGTAAAAGAAAAAATAGACAACTAAGACTACAGGAATAATGACTGACCAATGGTCCTGTCATTGTTCTTGTTGTTGTTCAGTCATGTCCAGCTCTGGGTTTTTCTCGTTAGAGACACTGGAGTGGTTTGCCATTTCCTTCTCTAGCTCATTTTACAGATGAGGAAACTGAGGCAAACAGGGTTAAGTGACTTGACCAGCGTCATATAGCTAGTGAGTATTTGGGACCACATTTGAACTCAGGTCTTCCTCGTTCCAGGTCTAGCACTCTACACATTGTACCACCTAGCAACTAGATAGAGTAGATAGAGCACTGATATTGAAATCAGGAAGAGTCATCTTTATGAGTTCAAATCTAGCCTCAGATATCCATTAGCTGGGTGACCTTGGGCAAGTCACTTAACCCTGTTTGCTTCAGTTTTGTCATCTGTAAAATGAGCAGAAGGAAATTGCAAACCTGTCCAGTGCCTTTACCAAGTAAACTCCAAATGTGGTCATAAAGAGTCAGATATGATTGAAACAACTGAAGAAGAAAGTAACAGGCAAAAGCAGAACCATTTCAGCACGATAAAGAATTTGTAGGGAAAGGTAGTAGCTATTGAAAGCAGCTGCTACTTAACAAGATGATGAAATAATTGATAAGAAAGCATGCAAAATGTGAATTCCACACAGATTTAATAAAGTAAACAAACAAAATAAATGTTTGTTGAATTTAATTGTGCTTCAGTTTCAATAAACCTGTGGTCTTGTTGATGCAGATAGTACTTGTTGAGATACAAATGACAGCCCACCCCTGCTCTCTCATTCTTCAACAACTCATCCATTCCTTCTCATAAATACTCTGATTTTTCTTCTTTTCAGTTTATAATGTTACATGATTTACCCTTGAATCCAAATGAAATTATATTGATGAAAATAGATATTAACTTTGATAGATCCATGATTTCATCTTTCTGTTATAGTCCATCCATCTTTCCATTTCCTTCCGCATTACTTGAAACTGAATCCTCTGAGACTGTGATGTTCTATAATTTACAGTCAAACTATATCACCATGAGAATATTTGTAATAAAAAGATGATTTAATATCAGCAAGAGGTTTGGGATTATCAACAAATGCTGTCCAAATTCCTGAATGCAATCCAGGCCAATCAATCATTTTTTTTTACTCATTCCTAGGCCCAGATCAATGCCACTTGAAGCAACTACCCAAGAAATACATATGAATGAACTACTTATAATCTTGAGACATTCCTTTTCAGTGATATAGATAATAGATAGAAAGATAGAAACAGAGACAATATGTGGTCTTTATCCATTTAGAATAACCATCCATGGGGCGGCTAGGTGGTGCAGTGAATAGAGCACCAGCCCTGGAGTCAGGAGTACCTGAGTTCAAATCCGGCCTCAGACACTTAACACAAAAACTAGCCATGTGACCTTGGGCAAGTCACTTAACCCCAACTGCCCTCCAAAAAGCAAAAAAAAAAAAAATAGAATAACCATCCACACTAGAAAAAAAGATGTTTTCCTTCATATTTCCATCAATTTCTTTATGATTTTGTTTCAAATAATGAACATTATTTTCTCCCCCTCTGAACCATTTTCCCACTTCACTGAATAACTAAAAAAGAAAAAGAAAAATATTTTAAACAAATACAGTTAAGTCCCAATTGATCTCACTAATGGAACTCAAGAAGTAATCACATATATTTGAATTCATGTTATACTAAGTTATAATTATGTGAAATATGATCATTGGTACTAGCCAATGGAAATATGCTTATGCATAGTCAAGCAAAACAAATCCCCATGCTTGTTCTGTCCAAAATTATCTATCTTATTCTGCCTCCTGAGCTCATCACCTATCTGTCAGAAAGTGGGAAGCATGCTTCCTCATTGATCCTCTTGAATGGTAACTGGTCATTGTTTCCATTAATTCTCATGTCTTTCAACATGGTATTTACAGTGTTAGTGTTATTATACAAATTGCCCTTGTTCCTCTCACTGCACTCTGAATCGCTTAATTGAAATCTTCCTAAGTTTCCCTGAAACCATCTTTTCATTCATTTCTTACGGCACAACAAGTACTGTATTATATTTATGTAATAGGTTTAGAAACAACACCTCACATCATAATAAAAATTAGCCCCAAAAGGACACATAGCTTAAATATCAAAGATTATGAAATAAGAAAATTAGAGGAGACAGAAAGAAATTAACTTTCAGATCTCGGGATAGGGGAAGAATAATGATCAAATAAGGATTAGAGAGAATCACAGAAGACACAGAAAACAATTTTCAAATGCATAAGAATAAGATTCAGGTCCTAATTTATAGATAATAGGAATAAGCAGTTTTCAAAGAAATAATTACAGATCATCAATAACCATATGAAAAGTATGTCCCAAACCACTAATAATTTGAGAAATGCAAATTAAACCCATAGATGTAGTGCCAGAAGCGGCATTAGAGATGATCAAATCCAACCCTCTCCTTTTATAACTGAAGAAACTGAGGTCCAAAGAGGATAAGTGACCAGTTTACAAGGTAGAATGTGAAAGGCATTGTCCATTATCCTTTCTATTATTTTGTAATCATCTCTCCTTTGAAATACATTAAAAATAATTCTCCTGAGCATCCTCAGAGGCAACCAGATGGCCAAATGGGTAGAATGCTCGGGCTGGAGTCAGAAATACCTGAGTCCAAATCTATCCTCAAATAATGACTGTATGATCCTAGACATGTCACTTACCCCTATTTGCCTCATTCTCCTCAACTGCAAAGCAGGGATAATAATGGTACCTGTCTCCCAGGTTATTGTGAGGATTGAATGAGTTAATATTGGTAAAGCACAGTACAGTGTCTGGCAAGTAGTGGATGCAATATAAATGCAAGCTATTGCTATGAGAACTTTTAAATAGAGTTTTCTATACTAAAGATAGGAAAACAAATTCCCTCTGAATTGCCTTCTGATTGTGCCACTCCAATGAATTATAAACATGGTTTCTTGGAAGTTTTCTGTCTTCTATGTTTCATGCCCACATTAAGGCAATGGCAGCTACTCCATCTCCAATAATTGGCCACCCATCACTTTAAAATGCTTCCTGAAAAATATTCATTCCATATATGCCTTCATGTTTATTTGGAAATAAGGAACAGTCTATTGCTTGAGTCAATTGGTAGCTTATACTTGCTTTACTTGGTGACTGAGTTTATCCTATATTTAATGTTTGGTGATTTTTTTAAAGCCTTTAAATATTTCAAAAGAGCTGTAAGACCTATATTTTTTCTGCTTTCTATATTCCCAAGAAATTATGGTGGCTTAGAATCTGAAGAGGAAAAAAATTTTGGTGATAGTTTTCTATGTGACACAAAAGAGCATTTCACATATTGTGTAAAAAAAAAAGAGGACATCTAAAAGTCAATGAGTTAGGACTTTTTATTGTTTATCAATAGTAAAATAGCTACACAAGTGACATTAAGCTACTCAAAAATTGACCCCCTAAAAACACAGTGAACCTACTAAGATGACAACAGGCAGATTGTGTTTCATCCATCTGAAAATTTAAACACTTAGATTTTAAATGAAATTTTTTTGAAAAATGTCTGTTATCTTGTCCTCTATATAAAACTTAAGCTTACATTCCTGATATATTATTCCATTAAAAAGAAAATACTAAAATCTTAAATTAATGGAATCTATAAAACAAATTATTTTATATGTCTGCAGATTTTTTTTCCCTAAGTATAAGGAAAATGAATAAGAGAAGACAGATTGATGGGAAAAGACCACATTTTCTTAGAAAAAACTGTGTATCTTCTTCCTGTGTTGGAAACTGCCAGGTGAAAATTCATGTACAAAATTCTATCTAAAATAGAATTTACCAGAATTAGAAGAAAAGCAGAAATTACCTCAGACTCACTGATATACTCTGCCACACTGTTTCTGAAAGAGACTGATTAAAGTCTATGGAGGACTTCTTTCACCTAAACAAAGGCAGGGGATGTTTGATGCTGAATTCCAGGACTACAGCTTGTCATCATCAAGTTTTATAGTACCTGCTTTATTATAGCTCCAACTGACAGAAAGAGATAAGTCTGCCCATCAAATTCATAGGAGCTATTTTACTACTATTCCTTACTTTTCTTAAGATTAAAACTCTCAATATTTTGGACATCAGGAAGACATCAGTGTTCACTATAAAAGCTTCTCAAAAGAAATAGGAGATGACAGGAGTTTAGCTCTCACACTTTTACTATAAACAGGATCTGAGTATTAGCTTTTTCTTCCTAAAATTAAGAGACAGGACAGAAAATAGCAAAAGAGACAAGAGGAATAATTGAATTTAGCTCTTCTGTAATGAGTTTGAAAGGTTGAAAAATAATGTCAAAAGATTTGGAGGAAAAAATAATAAACAAATTGTAATAGAATTTTAATAATATTTACATTTATGTTAAGATTAAATAAATGTTTCCTCAATACCAAACTCCTTTGTTGATCCTACAGGCATCTCTGATGTTCTGTTTACCTGCACTGTCTAGAGTTCCTTCCATACAACAGACAGATATGAATATATGAACCACCTGCAGTGCCAACAAGGAATCTGCCATCAGATCTAAAAGGTCAATTTGAACTCACTATTGAAGAAACAACCTACTTAAATCTTTGACTCTTATCAGAGGAAAGAGCAGTTAAAGAAAAGGGTAGTTTGTAAGCACCAACATTTTAGTGCTTTCCTTTGACCTCACTTCCCCTCTCAATCTAGACCTTTTTATCATTTCACCTACTCTGAGTGACCAAACTGCAAGCAAGCTATATCCAGCACAACTGAAACATGTGAGTGATACAGTGGATCTCAGTTGAAATATCAAATTTATACATGAAAGAGGGGGGAAATCGCATAATTTGATTTCTATATTCTAAAATCTCTAAGAATTTTTCATTGAAAATTAAAGAAAGGTAGGGTTGAAATGCTAGCACCCTATATTTAATGTGCTAATGCACTACTTATCTTCTAGGCAAGTAACTAAAGGTCATTTGTTCTTCATGGCAAGTGTTGAAAATAGTTTACATTGATGGTCTAACTTAAAAGAACAATGTCAAACCCCTCAGGCCAAAAATGACCTTTTTATGCCAACATGGAGATCTAAATCTCTTACTGAGAAGAGAAAACAATGTTTTCTTTTTTTTCTACTTGCTTCAACTGCCCCTTCTTGAATTCAACTCTTATACAAATTGGACTACAAAACTAATTTCATATTTTGTGGGTCTTTGTGTACTTCTCCCTAGTTCAACAATCACAGCCAGGTATCAGAGCTGAAAGAGTGACTTAGTGGGGCAATTTTCCAAGCCTATGTTTTGCCAAGTGAAAGGGTGGAAGTGTGGGAGAGAAGAGAACATGATAAAACAGCTTCAGGAGGGGGAGGTACTTTGATTCTTCTGGGTTTGAGTAGGCTTGTATGATGCTATTCAGCCAGCCAGCAAAAGTAGCTGGCAAAATCCCAAAGTCTAGCTACAGAATGCCTTCCTCAAAAAATACAGATGTGAAAAGAGGAATGTGCAGAGGGGGAGGAAGAAGTAGTAAAGTCATTGTAGCTGTTTTAAATTTTAAAAGAAGTCATCCAAACATGAGGAATCTATATATGCTGGTCACTAGATGAAATCCTACCTAATCTCATGTGTACTAAATGATCATTCTAAGGTACATATATTCAGTTAATGTCTTCTTTCTATTTGTAAGTAGGAGATAAGCAGTTCAGTGGCATCATGGCTAGAGTACTGGACCTGGAGTCAGGAAGACCTGAGTTCAAATCCAACCTCAGATACTTACTAACTGTGTGTCCTTGGGTTTTAATCTTTTAGTCTCAGCCTTTACAACTGTAGAATGAGAATAATAATAATAGCACCTAACTCCCAGGATTATTGGAAACATCAAATGAGAAATTATTTGTAAAATACTTAATACAGTGCTTATTACAAAGAAGATACGATGGCAGAAGATACCTACATAAGCATAATAAGTATATATAAAGCCTAACTAGTTACTATTAGTAGTAGTATTGTAACAGTGATGCTTCTCCACACACACTAGAGAGATCATGGAAATTTTTTCATCCTCATATAGATGAGAATGGTCTCCAGGCTATTGAAAATTTATACTTCTGCCCCTCATTCTAGCAGGGGCTGCTTGTTTCTGGTTTTTTCCCCAACAGTGTGCCTACCTACAAATATACATAGATATAGATACAAATATAGATTGATAGATAATGTTAATATGTGGTTTTCTAAGTTATATGAAACCCATAGGGGTCCTTATGGACAGTTTACTACCCTCCCATTTCAATTTGAGTTCACCACAACTGTTCTAGGTAGCTCTCTAAGACTGCAAGTTGCAGAGAAGGTACCTACTGAATTGGTAGAGGGAGTTTCTTAATTTTGGGGTTCCCTATAACAATAAAATTCTTGATCCAGTTTATTCTATATCCCTAATTGTATAAGTTAATATATTTTTTAAAAAGATGTTAATATTCACACATATACACATGAAGAAGATATCATGGTGTAATGGATAGAGAGCCAGTCTCCTCAGAGTCAAGAACACTGAATTAAGACTCCACCCTTGAGAAATAGGATAAATTGTATGTTCATACATATATACATAAATAACTGAATTAATACAAAATATAAGAAAAATAAAAACAAAGTAATTTGAGAGGTGCACTAACACCTAGGGAAATATGAAAGGTCTTTTGTAGGAGATAGTACTTAGAGTATTGAAGGAAACTAGAAATCCCAAGAGAAAAAAATATGGAGAGAGAGTGATCAAGACAGGAGGGGACAACCTGTACAAAAGCACAGAGAGAGCAGATATAGTGTTGTCTTCGAGGAAAAGCAAATAGGAAATTTGATCGAAATATAAAGTGCATAATAGGGAATAATTGAAATCAATCTTAAAAGAGAGGTGGTAGACTGATTGTGACGGGCTTTCAAAAAAGGAAATCCGTACTTTAGTCTTGAGCAATACAGACTTCAACTGAAGTAGAATATGATAGTAGTAAAGAAGAGAGTAGACAACTTATTGGATATGAGGAATGAAGGAGAAAGATTAATCAATCTTTGACACGTTCAATCCCAATAACACTGGAGATGAAGAGCTCAGTTTATAATTTTTCAGTTTAAAAAAAATTTCAGTTAGAAAAAAGGTGTTTCAGTCTTCTAAGAATTCCAATCCCTAATCTTCCAGTATTTAGAATCAAGTGGGAAAGTGTATTTACTAAATGATGTGTATATTAAGGTTAAGTATGCCATTTCCAAAACTATTTAATTTATGAAAAATAAGGGCTTCCTTTGATGCTTTTTTTTAATTACAGCATCTTATTTAAGGAAAACCATTACTACAAAGCAAGCATATTTTGAAACAGGTATGAAACTAGTATGCTGAAGTCGAGTTGAGACCAGTGTAGCTATTTATTTCCACTTACACAGGGAAATTCAGGACAAAATTGGTTACATGGGCAACTCACAGTTTCTTTTGGAATGGTTTCATGGAAATTTGTGCTGTATTTGATACACACACCATATTTTTTAATGGTGTTGTGTGGGTGGGTTTGGAAGAGCATGAAGAATTTAAAATTCATATAAATGTCCAAAATGGACATGGAGAAATTCTCTCATTTCCTTTTCATTGTCCATTACTTTTTCCCCCATTATGATTTGTAGCTGGAAACTCGATTATACCTTTTTTAACTTCTATATTATTAGGGAATCTCTAAAACCCATGGAAACAAATGAAATGACCAAAACAAACAAAATAAAGCCACCCCAAACAAACAGATAAGCAACCTAATTATTACATTCATTCTCTAGTCTATGCCAGTGTAGTCTTCACCTCCACCATCAATCAAATCAAAACAAATAAAAGGAGGGGGGAATCCTTCAACATTTTAAATACAGTAACATATTTTCTTTCTTTCATCCTTATTTTTGTAATTAAGAAAAAGAATGGGGATACTATCTGGGTGGTATCCATTCACTTTGCCTTGTGTGTACTTCAAGTAAAGAGACTTTAGTTAATGAAGAAATTACAGATTACTTTGTATAGTGGGTTTTGTGATTTATATTTGTGGTAAAACCCCAGGCAACTGATGTGTAACTCCAACTTGAATTGGGGCCTGACATGGAAATTTTCCTTCATCCTTACCACTTATGGCAGTGTCTAAAACATGGTATCTGGGAAATATCCAAGAACCTATCCTTTCCTAAGGGAGCCCTCCACAGGGTATTTTGACTGCATGTTATTATTCATCCACAAGATAGTTAGAAGTCTAACCGGTCCTCCCTCTTCTTCCTCCAAATTGCTAAGGTAACTAATGTAATGTTTCAGTAGGGTTATAAGCTATTTTATAGTAAGATAATTATCTGCACATTTAAATCAGAAATGTTCACTGATTCAACATGCATGTATTAAGCACCCACTGTATGGTAGAAATGTATTAGATGCTGAATCTACAAAGAAAAAAACTAAAACATCTCTGCCCTCAAAGGCTTGAGGGAGGTGAGGGTAGGGAGGGGCAGGAACATGTACAGAAAAGCAAATAGAAAGTGATATATGGAAGACCAAGAAAAGTCTTGGATAGCTATTGGAACTGAGTTGGACTTTAATGAAAGGTAAAACTACTAAGAGGTGAAGAGGGGAGGGCAATGTATTTCAGGTATGGATTCAGAGATGGAATGTGATGTCTGGGGAACAACAAGGAGGCCAATTTGATTACAATGTAAGATGAATGAAGGAGAATTATGTGCAAAAAGTCTGGAAAGCTAGGTCAGACTGTGAAGAGCTTTAAATCCCAAACAAGGGTTTTATATTTTTTTCCTAAAGAATGAAGGAGGCCTCTACAGCTTGTTGAACAGGAAAGTAACTTGGTTAGACCTGTGTTTTAGGAATATCAATTTGGCAGCAATATGAAGAATGGATTAGGCCACAGGTAAGAGGCTATTAGAAAAGACCAAGCAAGAGGCAATGAGGACTTCAATAAGAGTGGTAGTAGGTGACTGAAGGAAAGAGAATTAAGGAAATTGATATTGTGGAGGTAAAATTTATAAAGCTCTGTGTGGGATATGTAATATGGATGAACCAAAGATGGCCTGAGGCTTGGTTGGAAGGATGATTTTCCTTCCTAAATAATCCTAAAGGGAAGTCATAAACAGAAATAGGGAAGTAAAAAAGAGGTGGTGTGTGTATAGGAAAATATGCTTTGCTCTGTATGGGACCTGGTGTATTTAATATGCCTATTGAAGCATTCACTAGGATGCCTAAATTTGGAAATTATCTGATAAGACTCATTCAAGAGAACAACTAGGGATAGGTACAGATATAGGGATAAATACACATACGTGTGTGAGTGTGTATGTGTATAAATCTGAGAGTCATCTGAATAGAGATCATAGTTGAAGCCCTAAAACCTGATTGAGCAAGTGAGTGAGAAATAGTGAGAAAGAGAGTGCAAGAGCAAGAGTGAGGGGGAGAAAGAGGGAAGGGAGAGGGGGAGAGGGGAGAGGGCAGGAAGAGGGGAAAAGAGAGGGGAGGGGAGGGGAAGAGAGGAAAAAGGAAGGGAAGGGAAGAGAGAGGAGAGGAGAACACCTGGGAGTACAACTACACAAGTGAAGTATGGGATGGATGATGATCAAACAAAGCAGACTAAAAATGAAAGCCTAGAAGTGGGGAGAATCAAGAGGGAGAAATGTGTCAAAAAAAAAAAAGATCCCAGAGTGGAGTAAATACATTTGAAGAAGGGGCTTTCAACATGGGAATGATGCTGATTAGTAATTATAATAGCATTTAAATAATATTTAAAGATCTGCAACATGTTTTACAAATGTTATCTCATTTGAACTTCACAAAAAACCCTCTGAGGTGCTATTATTATCCCATTTTACACATAAGGAGACTGAGGCAGAAAGAGATTAGTTGACTTGCCCAGAGTGACATCAAAAATTCACTAGAATAAAATCAGTGTTGTAAATGATCCTTTTAAATTTCAATTGGGTTTTTTTAATGGCAGAAAGAGAAGATGCTAAGAATGTTGTTTATAGATCTGAGACTGTTATTAGCCACAGCAAAGAAAAGAGTAGGGAAGCTGGTTTAGGCTAAAAACTAGTCTAGTTTATTTGTTTTTCTGGACTAGGCTATCTGTTTCTAGATTTTCCTTCTGCCTGATATCCCTTCCACTTTACTCTGCCCATTATTTGAAATCCCTAACCCCATAACCAGGAAATATCTATAACTTAGGAGATTCTAGACTGGAAATTTCTAGTTTTCTCCACATTTAGTATCTCTGTTCCTGTTAGGTCAATTGAGGAAAAGTGGATTGACAGTAATATAAGAGTATCCAGTTTTATATTATCAGTAATACCGATCCAGTAGCTATGCTAACTAATGAAACTCCAAGAACTAAGGTACCATGAATTATGTATCTGTGAATCCATGATAGATTCTCTCTTCCTATCATGGCCTAAAAACAATGGGTGCTGTTAAATATTTAACAACCAGCTTTCAGAAAAGCATAGCACTTTTAAAGTTTAATCTGCATTATTAACATTTTCTTCATCACTAAATCTAGACAATCACCTAAATAATAACCTAAGCCCTAGTGTGTAGCATATGTCAAATTCCAAGATATAAAGGATAACCCTGAAAATTTAACAATTGGCTGCCCTAAGACAATACAAGCTGACTCCAGCATACCTCTTCTTGAGGACAGTAAGATTCATAGCTGCTTGGTGACATCCTTGATTGTATTCCTTCTTTGTCCCTTCCCAGTCCTATTTTGGAAGTGTTCCAGCCCCAGTGTGTATGTTTTTGGGCAGGGATAGGGAGTTTGGGGAAGTAGCCCTAGCATGAAGTTGTCAATGCTAGCACCACTGTGAGGGGATAGATGCCCTGCCCTATTGGAGGGCATAACTCCTGGGCTACAGCATAAAGAGAAGGAGCTTCCCAGTGAGAAGTCCTAGTATTCTTCCATAGTTCCCTCTGCTTCTCACTTCCTTGAATGCTTAAAGCCACTGTGAACTTTCCCAAAACAAACAAAATAACCTATTGAATTGAACGTTAACTGACCTATCTAATTGTTCTATGAAGTCCTTTGAGTGTCAGCAATATATTCTGACAGAAGTCAGATAAAGGTTATGGGCATACGTAGTTTAAATTCCAGGTGAAATGAGTAATTAGATAAGGAATAGAGATAATATTTCAAGTCTAATTCGATTCATTTCATTTAACACTCAGAAAACAAGTGTGAGCTTTTTTACACTGATTTCCTCTCTGGCAGAAAGAAATGTTTTGCCTTTTCATTTATTCAGTATTTGCTGCTTCATGTTACTGGCAAGACTATGTTCAAAGGGAAACTATGACCTAGCAAGTGGCCACATGTCTGGTATTTGTTTACTGCTTTAGAAGTCCAAGATCTTCACCCAATTTAATTGCTTTGAAGCAATATGCTATAAACAGCAGTAGTTAGAGTGTGTTAAATGCAAACACACACACACAAACTCACCAAATCTGATAATCTCCTGAAATTCTTACTGTTGAAGACCTTACCTAATAAAACTCATAACACTAAAAAAAGGTCTACTGTGGTCCTACCATTGAGAATATAATAAAGACCTTTAAAAATAAGGAGCCTAAATATGGCACCAGAGAAAACTCAGCACCTGTGCTATAACCAATCACATTATTAGCTTACTAAAAGCTAGGTTCTAAAGTTTAAGTTGCTGAACATTCAGTTGTCCACACAAATCATCATCTTCTTATATAAGACAGAAAAAAAATTAAACTTGCCTTCTAAAAGGAGATTTGACCTGATGCAAAACAAGTTGTGCCTTATGATGTACCTTATTTAAAACACTTTTGTGAAAATGAATGTTAACAACTATAAAAATTGACTTGATACAGGGGAGCAAGCAATGAATTTGTTATCAGAATACCTGGGCTTTTGAACCTTGGCTCTGCAGTTAACTAGCTATGTGACCATGATCAAGTTCATTTCTCTCTCAGCTGACCCCTTCCTTCTGGTCACAAAACTACCCGCTTATTATTATGGAATCTAAAGCAGAACAATCTAAGTGAGATAGGCAACATCAAACAGGAGACTAGGGAAAATGTTTACTCTGGGGGACACTTAGGAATCTATCAATTAATAATGATAACTAACATGTATATAACCAGGCACTGCACATAGCTCTTTACAATTAAATCACCAAAATCTAACTACAGGAGTTCTGGGGATATAGCACTGAGCAGGAAAACACCATAAAATACAGATGAGACAGATCCTTGATTAATAAACCTCAATGGGACAAAAGTCTACCTACCATTCTGATCAGGTATAGCAAAAAATAGAATTTTGACCAGCAGGATTGATATCTACCTCTTTTAGGTACATAGACTACAAAAGAAATGGACACTAGATCTAAGAACACAAGAAAATAAGGTTAGAATCAAACAGGGTGTGATTACACACAACCGTAAGTGGGCAAAAAGGCAGTACCTCTCTCTGGCACTAAACCACAAATTAAAAATTGAGTATCAGTTAAACAGAGGAAGATGCTAAACACCATGAAGAAATATAATTGGTGAAGGATTGCTCAATAGGTGCAAGAGAGAAAAGGGAACAACACCTCAATAACTATATGCAGAGCAAGAGATTATTAATAAGATTAAACTTTTAGAAGAAAGATTTGAAAGGAGAAGGAACAGAAAGTGATCACCTACTCAAAAAACAAACTCCTTGAGAATTAAAATAGATCTTTAGAATGCTGTTAGTGGGATAACAAAAATTATTTTTTAAAATTTTAAATGGAAAAAAATAGGGGAAAAAATAAGGTATTTGCTATCAAAAAGAACTAACCTGGAAAATAACTCGAGGAGATCTAAGATTTATTGTACTACCCAAAAACTGTAAACAAAGAAAAAGCCTGAATACCATATTTGAATAAATCATAAAGGAAACTACCTACATCTATTAGAATCATAATGTAATTTGAAAATTAAGATTCTAATGACATACAGAAATAAAACCCCCAAAGAAAATTCCCATGTATATCATTGTCAAAATTAAGAACAACCAGGTCAGGGAAAAATAGTATAGCAGCCAGAAAAAGTTCAAGTACAAGGGTATGAGAGAAAGTATTACACAAGACTTGACAGCTGCCATAATAAAAGAGAAGAGAGCTTGTACATTATGCTCCAAAAGACAAAAGTTAAAGATTTAGTGCTGTAACCTCAGCTAATGCTTATGCCCCTAGGTAGAAAGTTGAACTCTCTAAAATCAGGTTGGAGTTTTAGCTTCCAGTCATGTGCTATAAAAAGCATCTCTCCTTTGAGCAGCATACAATGCCATCCAGCACTCTTGTGTTAAAAACAAAAGGCACCAGACAACTTATAGACAAACTCAGTCTATATTAATAAAATTAATATAAAATCTGGCAAAGGTATTCTAATAATTTTTAATTAAATAAAAGTAAGACAAGGGTAGGGTATGGACTGACTGTGTAGCCTATGTCAAATTCCAAGATATAAAGGATAACCCTGAAAATTTAACAATTAGCTGTCCTAAGACAATAAAAGCTGACTCCAGCATACCTCTATAGGTTTTTCCCCTATACTCTTGCCATGAGAATAAGAGCTGATACTCCCACAGCAACCCAGTCATACACACACATCCACATTTCTTTCCTCCTCTCTCCATGCCCTACCCTGATGTGATATAAGTTCCCCTCTTTCCCAAACTGGGAAAAAATACTAATCTCAAAGGACTTTTCAACCAGCCTATCCCTTGCCCTTGGTGGTTACATTCACATTCATAAAAAAACTCTATCCTCCCTGCCCCTATTCAAGGATGGGTCATCTCTTGTCCTAGATGGTTGCACGAGCAAGAATAATTTTTTTTTAAACTTAGTATAAACATATGGGAAGGGTGAGTGGAGGGAAATGAACATGCAATGGAATTGAACACTTTCAAGTATTTCTGAAGAAAAGATGAGAACTGAATAGAAGACTGAAATGCAAGGAATCAAGAAAAAACTAGAAAGGTAAATTCATTTCATTCCTTAGAAATTGATATAGGGTAATAAAGTGCTCACATTCTAATAGAAGCAGAACGAACAAATATTCTTCCAGAACCGTATCTTCAACCATCTCCTTCAGAGAGGAGTTTAATACAAACAGATGACATAGGGAAGGGGTGATTCTACTTGATGGCATTAAGAGAAGGAAGAGAAGGAAGAAGAATGGGAATATATTAGAGAAGAAAGGGGAAAAGGGAAGAGAACTTGCTATCCCTCTTTTCTACCTCTCTCAATGTGATTTCTTAAATATCCAGGAGTTTAACTTTCCTTTTGGAACCACAATATTCCTCCTTATGTTCACCCTCTGTTTTTCTCCCATCTCCTCTGAAGTTAATTTCTTGCACTAAGAGAAAACTTAAGTCTCTTGCAAATATCTCTGACTTTAACATAAATAAGCCATGCTCTGTCTTGCAGCTACCAATGTATCACCTATATGTCACAATATATCACATATTCATCATGAATCTCAGGTCCGTTACACTACTTATCTTTCTCATTTAACAACCAGTATTAGTAAAAGCAGCTGTAGTAGTAATAACTAGCATTTGTATAGCTCTTTAAGGTTCACAAAGTATGTTTAAAATATAAGCTCATATGATCCTCAAAACAATCCTAAGAGAGAGAGATGCTCTTTATGAACATGGAAATCATTCAACTCAAATTTAAAATTCCTAAGTTCCTATTATGTGCTTAATACTGGGGATAAAAAGAAAATAAACGGCATATGCCCTGTCCTCAAGGAGCTTACAATTGAGTGGGAGGGATAAAACACAAGCAAATATCTATAATATATAGTAAAATATAATTAAGTGAATAGGAGAGGTCAAACAATAGCATGAAAAATTCAAAAAAGAAAGGCATCACTTTTAGCTGGTAGGCTCGTGGAAGACTTTATAACAGAACTGATATCAAAGTTGGACCTTTTTAGGAAGAGTATTCCAAAAGATAAAAAATTTTGAGGAAGACTATTCCAGACATGAAAATATAGAGCAGAGGAAAGGAGAGGAAATGGTTATATGGGTCTACTTTGGCTACAGCATCAAAAGGAACATGAAGAAAAACATGAAATAATATTGGAAGGATCATTTGGAATTAGTAAAGAACCTGAAACATCAGGGTGGAGAGCTTGTATTTGTTTAGGCTGATTTTCTATCAATCCATGAAGTATTTTAGGACAGGGAGCCTTATGATTATTTAGTTTATTAAATTTATTAAATTTTCTATTATACTGACCTATTTCCAAGTGATTCTTCAAAACGTAAAAGCTCATTAAATAGTATGAGCATTTAAGCCTGGCAAATGCTACAAATTACAGCTTGCTTTATTGTTTTGATGATTGTCTAGACTAAAGAAAGTGATTGAGAAAATTTTGATAACGTAGATTAAAAGTGTGTCATGAGTACATTTTTTCACCTAGAAAGCCAATTGTTGAACATTTACCAACATACTTTCATTCTACAATCTCCCCTCTTTTTGCCATGCAAAAAATAATGATAAAAATATAAAGTTTTGGAAATCTGTGTGACAAGAGATTAAGAATAACATGTGAGCACTTGTCATTTACTTGAATGTTACATGTATAAGTAAGCAATGGTCCAAATATACCTAAAACTCTCCCCTCACTCAATAGCAATTAGAAGGAAAAGGAGGAAGCAGTGTTAGACAGAGGAAAGAAAAAGCAACAATGGGAGTATGTTCTAAAACAGAGTACTTCCTGGGGAGGGAGGAAATGATGGCAGATACACTGGTAACTTTTTACTTATTTGTTTTCAAAGACTTTATTTCTGTTATCTGAATTTTATTTTCATATTTATTTCTATTACCTTCTTTTATCCTAACAACACAGTGAGGCAGATAAAGTTGGTAGTCTCATCAACATTTTTTGGATGAAAATGAGAAAAAAAGAGGTTTAGTAACTTACCTGAGATTATGCAACAAGTCTGGAGCAAAGCCCAGACTAAAATTCAATTTTCCCAACTGCTACCCTTTCTACGACTGTAACCACTAGGCCACAGAAAGAAATATCTTAGACAATCAATAAAAATGATTGCGGTTAAATTTGGTGCTCTTCTTAGTGAATTATGTGTTTCACAAGGCAATGAATGAACTTGCAAATAAAATAGGACTTCTGTGTAAGAGATATATTGTTATTTGAATTTCAGTATGTCATACATAAAAGAATCACGTTCCCCAAAACCTACCAACTATATAGAGCAAAATGAAATCCTTTATCATTAAACTAAGAGAAAAGAAATAATCCTGCATATCAATATTGATATTATACAGGTATTCCATAAATATAATCATAAACTAAATTATGTTAAGACTACAGACCCTACTTTCATGCCAAGAAGACACAAAAAGTGTGTGCAAACCTTGAGAAAATCACTTAATCTCTCAGTGTATATAAAATCATAATTTACAGATGAATTACCAATCTATATCAATGGAGGGAGTTTTACACCAAGAGTTCCCAACACTCTTAAGTCACATGTTCAAACCCAACCAATATGAAAAAATCAACCAAACTTTTCTCCAAAAGTACGAAATTTGGAGATTGATTCAGATTATTCCATGTTGGCTCAATTCTTCCTGAAGAAAGGTATGAGATTCTATGATAGCACATGAATTTGAAGCAAAGATTGTTCATGTATTATCTTGAATTTCTGCAGGTAGTTTTTATAGAAGTAAGGATAGTCTAAGCATTATGTTCATAATCATTCACTTCTACAAAATAATCTTTTCAAAACAGGATCATCTACTCTGTGTAGATAATTTAACCAGGGAATGGTACCAATTCTGATACTATCAGATTTTAACTGTGAATAAACTATTATATCATAGATTCCAGGCCACAGAGTTTAAAGGGAACACTAGAAAATATCTAGCCCATTGCTCTTTTCATTAGACATAAGAAAGGGATGGGGAGAGAGAGAGGAAGACGGAGAGGAAGAAGGGGTACGAGGGAGAATCAAACATTATTAAAGTAATCCAAAAAAACATGTTCTCCAAATTTCTCCTGGTAATTTAATCAGTATATGTAACTTTTTGTAAGTTTTTAAAATTAGGGGCCAGTTTCCACATGAAGACAACAAAGAGGTATTTGGGGGTAGTATTTGGAGTGTTCTGTTCATTTTTTTCCCATATTTCTGCACACTAGTTAAGGTGCATTTATGGTTTCAGAAGAAATAATATGAGCAATTTCTAGCTCATATCCAAAGTCAAATATCAAGGAATATTTTTAAAGCATAAAAAACACCACCTGACACACCAGCCTGTGACATGTACTCTAGTTACTACTTATTAATTTCAGTAAAATCTAAGAAACTAGAGAATAGGTTAGACTTTTGAGAGTCAAGGAGCACTAAAATTGAGGTTAGAAGACCTGGATTCAAATTATATTTCTGTGTCCTACTTCATGTGTAATTCTAGGCATTACTTAACCTCTCAGAGCTTTGGTTTCCTTATGTATTAAACAAGAGGTTTCAGTAAATCTTGGATCCACAGAAAATATGTCTAAGTAAAGAAAAAAAAAGTTAAGATTTGAATATGGAAATTATTTTAATTCTGACTGATTTCTAATTTTTAAACATGATCTCATGTATCCAAACAATAGAAAAGAATACGGAGTAACTATGATAATCTTATTCTATGACCCATTCATTAAGTTAATGTGCCACCCTGGACAAAACTATTTACATGAAAATGGGTCTGAAATCCTCTGGTCTATAGCCAAGAACAGCTAAAATATTCTGCATTGTCTAAAATCCAGAAAGTAGGAGGAAGCAGGGGAAGGAGGAAAAATACCCAAATCTTTATAAAACATCACTTCTCATTTTTGAAGGATTCTTTTTCTCAAACAACTTAGACCTAAAGGAGAAGATTAATGCATAAACATCAACAGATTGTATAAACTTTAAGAAAAGATGAAATTAGTATAGGAAACCTAGCCAGTTATATTTTTGCCTTAAATATGAAGCTGAACAATAATTAAAGAAAAATAATTCATATTTTAAAATTCCTTCTACAACCCTCCCCTCCCTCAAAAAAAATGACCAGTTTCACCTTCAGATTTGAGGCAGGGGGAAGTCCAGACATTCTAATATACTGGATCAGGCGACATAGTCTTTGGTGTTTCCAGGTATAATATAGGGGTAGCATAAGCAAAGTAAAACAATAACACACACAAACACAAACACACACACACACACACACACACACACACACACTTTGACCAGTTTTCTGTTTTACTGGTAAAATGTCCAGAATTATTTAAGAGTTGGAAAAATAACAACAAACCACACCCTTCAGAGGGCTCCAGCATGAATTCCACCATTGCTTTGTGCCATATTGCCAAATCCTACTTTAGAGTACAACTAATGGAAGGAAAGAACTCCTGAAGAACGTCCTGAAGTGACTTTATCCCAAATACAGCCAATTTTTTTTAAATGTAGTTTTCTTGTCTAAAACTAGACTTTCCCCTTATTGTGACCTCCTATCTCTTGTCACCACAATGAGAAAAGCAAGGCTGTTAATTTGTGGGTCAGGGAGGTAATGCCTATTGTCAGTAGTCCTAAAGAGGGTGCCAGTCTCTGTCCCACCTTGAGGTTCAGCATCGAATAGTAGAAAAAGACTGAAAGCTCTAGGCTGATGTTAAGCTGGCCCTTTACATATACTGTGGTAGTTGAACTGGGAGACCTTTTATGGCAAAACTATGCAGCTCTGAAGAGTCTGACATCCTGGGTAGTTTCCCCTGTGTGTCTGTATTCCTCTTGTATTTTATGTTTCTGGGAAAAGACCTCACACATTGGGCTGTGCTGCTAGCTACTTGAGATCTTAGTCAAGGAATACACAAAAGGGCTCAAAAAGACTAGAACAGCTATGTCTTTGCTGACACTCACTGAGCCTTTCCCTCTTGCCTCAGGTTGCCCATGTCAGGGATGATGAGGCAATACTGATAATCAGTGGGTACAGGATTCTTATACTTCTGACTTCTTGATCCATCTTCATTATCCTTCTCCATTCCCCCACTCCAATTGCCCCCAAATCTAGCCTCAAACTGACTCAAAACCAACATTTTAATGCTACCCTAGTTATCTAAGCTTTAATTATCACAATAATGTTTCAAGACACTTCCTCCATGCAGCGACTACCATACCTGTTCCTCATTGTTTTTCATTAACTGCTACCTCCAAAATCACATCTTTGGTGTCCCTCTTCTGGACCAACTTTGCCCACTGACTCCTTCCAGATTGAGAGCCACACCACACCCTCCTTTGTAATAACTGCATTCTGTACATATGGTTGTAGTGTTCTCTGAGCTGCTACTCTTACCCCAACCCTGTTTTTACCCAAGGTGAAAATACTTCTAGTTATGCCTCCATTTGCTATTGCTTTAGAAGTCCTTACCCTCCTGACCTTCTACTGTTCCTGATTGGCAATCCTTCTCACTGAACAATTCTCATGATTTTATTTCTATGCTCCTGTTCCCAGTTCATTGTCTGGATTAAGTTGTGAAATAATAGTGATTTCACCCACCACAAATTTATGATGCATAATAACCTGTACAAGTCACATCTTTAAAAATGGTCAAAATTCATTCCTTTTTGAAGTCACTACAAAAGAAAATTTAAAGCTTCTGTTTTTGTTTTGTTTTTAATATAAGAAATTCCTATGAGAGAATAGGAAGAATGCTGAACCTAGCGCTGCTATCTTTTGGACCAAAAGTTCAATGTTACAAAGTATAAAGTTGAACATAATGATGAAATTTGTTGCTCTAATATCTGTTCAAAAGGCCTTAGCAAAATGAAAACATTTGATAACATCAAACCACCCATTATGACTCATGTCTTCATGAAATTCATCTCCAGCACCATCAGTTTCTCAAGCCTTATTTTTTTCCCAAAAGAGCAGAGATTTAGTGGACTGATGATAAAACAGGAATTATAAACTAAAAAACCTAATCCTAAGTCTGCCACCAATGTACTTTAAGGCAATGTCACACAATAAAATATTTTGATTTTTCTATCCGTAAAACATTTTTATGTGGTGAGTCAGTCATTAACTATAAAATACCAAAACAATTATATTAATATTGTCAATCAGTTATATCCCTAGTACCTTCCTCAAAAAGAATCCCTTTTTAGAATTACATTGTGCCAGGTTTTAGTTCATTTCTCTTTCATACAGGGGAAAAAAATGAGATAAAAAGAAAATACACCCTATTTTCAAACTCCTAAAACTTTTCCATAAAATAGAATTGAAAAAGGGAGAAGAATTTCAAAGAAATGGTGATATAAACACAAGGAAGTTTAAAAATCACACATAATGAAAAATTGTGTGGGTTGTAGGGGAAAAAAAACAACAACAAAGTTTTGTCAGAATGGAAGGAAAACAAATCCCAAATCTTGACAGCAAAATAAAAGCTAAATTCTTCCTTTTCCTTTTGTAATGGCTTTTCTATTGAGCTTCATTCTGACCTTTCATTACTTTCTCAATGCTGAAGAATATTGCCTTTCAAAACTTCATTTTTCGGCTCTTTGTTCTGTTACTCCTTCTCCTATTGTTAGGAGTTCTTATCTACTGTTGTCCCAACATGCCACGCATGGTTTTTTGGTTTCTCTAAAATAAAAACAATGCCAAATAAATAAATAGGCAGAAGCCTGACAAATCTCTCTTTGTGAAACATTTTTAAAAGTGCTTTTTCTTTCTTCCGAAACTACATCCCCGAACTGAAAAAAAAAAAAAGAGGAAACCAAAGCAGTACTCGAGAAGAGAAGATAGTTGGTGAGCATTTCTTAGTAAAGGGCAAAACATTTTTTTAAAAAAAATAGTCATTCTTCTACTCAATCTACAGTCAAAAATCCCAACCAGCTACAATGCAAACTACAGGTTTTAAAAAAAATGTATAGATAGATAGATAGATAGATAGATAGATGTATATGTGTTTATGTATATACATATATGTATATATGCATGTATATATGTATATGTACACATACATGTGAATACTCCAAAGATGATCAAAACTTAATTCAGTAACCAGAGTTTAGCAGGAAGATCTATCGCATTATCTAACTGAGAATTTCTTCACAAATTAGCTTATCTCTGTAAGGAAAATAAGCAAGTCATAAGATGTACCATAATTGTATCCTCAAAAATTAGTTCATCAGATATATACTAAAAGCAACCAACTACAAAGGGGAAATTGACATGATACAAAAAGCAGGGTCTTATTAATAGCACAATTTTTTCAATGAGCTTGTGAGCCTCATAAACTAACACTATGACACCTAGAGGTGACAGTTTAATGTTTTACACATAGTAAGCACTAAACAAATGTTTGTTGAACTGAATTGAACAGTCATTTGTGAGAAACCATGATAAGAAAAGACATAAAGAATTGAACAACTCTTCCATTGGTGAGTTCTATTTGCCTAGAAAAAAAATGAGAGTGAAAACAAAATAATAATTCTGAAAATCAAAACTATAAGCTTTTGGCTTGTTTTAAAATATTGGGCCAAAAAACTATAAAAATAAAATGCTATCTTTAAAAATATTTTTTAACATGAAAGTAAATTGCTTTCCATTTCTGCTTTGTTTCATTATGTTTGCTTTTTGTTACTGTAGACAGGCATACTTCCTCACGGGAACTAATTTTTTCAGGCAGTATGGTAAAGTAGAAAGAGCATGGTACTTGGAGTCAAGATACCTAGTTTCAAATCCTGGCTCTCATAAACATTAACTGTGTGACCACAACCTATTTCATAGCTGAATCTCAATTTCTTTGTCTCACAAAATGGGAATAATAATCTTTACAATCACTACCCCCACTAAACTGTTGTGAATAAATTATTTGGATTACTTGGACCAGACCCATGATTTCACTGGCATAGGGAATTCCCAATGAGGAAACTCCCTCCACCAACGCAGTTGGGTACCTGATCTGCAATTTATAGTATTAAAAAGTTGCTTCAGGACCCTGAGAAGTTAAATGATATGTCTATAGTTAGTACAGCCAGTATGTGTCAGGAGTATATCCTCAACCCATCTTTCTGATTCAAAGGACTACTCTTGAATCATTATGCCACATTGCCTCTTATTGAGGAACACTCTTTAAAAATATTTTTTTTAAAAAACACTATGAAAACAACAAAAACTATTATGTGGCTATAAATTGTAATAATATGCAACAAATAGTATATCTTTCCCTGTAACCTAGAACCTCCTTCTGGCTACTAAGACCCAGGACTCTAAAACATCTTCCCTAGTTGAAATATCATGGATTATATCAACTAATCTATCTTCTATATAATTTCTGTGTCTGTCTGTTTCTCTGTCTCCCTGTCTCTGTCTCTGTCTCTCTCTCCCTCTCCCTCTATATCTCTCTGTCTCTCTCTCCCTCTTCCCCCTTTCTCTTCCATGACAAAATTTCTATATGTAAACAATTTTAAGTTCCTTCCAGACAAAATAACAATGATCTATTTCAGGCTAAAATAAAGAAAACCTTTTCCTTTCAACTACCCATCAATGTAAAGTAACCAATGATCATTAAAGTGGATTCATTTTATTTAACATTAGATAGCTTCTCTTGATTATTAAAAAAGCATTCTTCCACTTAATTTAACTACTAAAATTAAGTAAACAAAAATTTAAATAATAGCTATTATTCAAAAAAAATTAAAACAATTGTGTCTCTGTGAGATGGAGTCATAACCATGCAACCATGACTACCACCACCATCAAACCATTATGTAGAGTCTAAGACCCAGAACCCAAGATTCTCTGGATTAGTGATATTAAATAAAGACATTTTTAAAAGAGGCAATAACTTCTGCCTTGCTGCTGCACCCTAAAAACCAGAGGACTTCTCCATTTGACGAGCGAATGAAACCTGCCACATGTGTTGTCTCCCTCATTAGAATGTGAGCATTGAGAACAGGGATTGTCTTACTTTTTAATCTGTATACAAAGATCTTAGCACATTGTTTTGCACATAGGAATTTTAACTTTCAGTACTCACTAATAATAATAAGTGCTTGATAAATGTATTGGTCATTCATAAAAATTCGGGCTGTCTCAACAAACAGACATGTTTTTGCTTGTTTCTTTTAAGATTATGTCCCAAAAATATAAGCCCAGAGCAATCTTAGAAAGAAAAGTATCTTGAAAACATACATTTCAAAATATAAACCATGAGACACTACAAGTTGCAAAATACATAAGCTTCAAAAGGTTCAAGTCATACCCATTTACAAAGCATTAATATTTTGTAATTAATATTGTAAGGTTATATTGAAAATGTAATATTGGAAAACATTTTGTAAGAGTAAAGGTAGTCTTCAGTAGTAATTACCAATTTAGCTACTTCAAGAGTTTAACACTCAAAAACTTCACAATTATGTTGCATAAATAATCCTTTTCAACAAAATAATAAAATCCAAAATGTATATTATTCAATCACCTATCAACATACCTGTTGATAAAATTGCTGCTCAACTCATAATTAGCAGAACAATATGTAGTATGTGTGTGTATACGTATGTATATATTCAAACAGAGTCTGCTTTTCCTTTTCCCTGCTCAGCATGGCTAATGATATGAACTCTAACTCCAATTTAAAACACATATACACACCACCATCACTTCCATCCCCCCAAAACCTGGGCTCCTTTGAGTTCATATCTACCTTGATGAGCAGATTAAAAAGCCAAGCAAACAGAGCCTAAGGCTAATCAAAACAAGGTGCAATTATGATATTTCCAACCACTGTGGCTGCTCTCACTCTTTTTTTTTTCATGCTGCATTGAAGATAGGATAAGGTGCAGGTGAGAAAAAACTCATAACTATTTAAAGTATTAACTTTTATCGTTGGTGTTTGCTGATTCTGCATGGTCTGCAGGGGCAGACGAGAAGGGGAGACTAATGAGTAAGAATCTCCTCAGGATAGATCATAGGTTTGAGTTGCATTATTAGGAGCTTGAAGACTTGGGCACTGAACTAATTCCTGTTCTTATAAATGGTAAGGGAGAGGGGAATCCCATATGCCTCATTTAAAAAACAAAACTCAAAAACATTCCAGATTGCTAAATAAGATCAATCCTTGAATGTATTAGACTAGACAGAACTTGAAGTGAAAACTTTCAATGCGGAAAACTTTGAGTTATATGTGGAACAAAGAACAAAAGCCAGAGAAACAAAAGAGACAGAGGATGTGGAAGCTGGTTACCTGACTGCCATCTATACATAAGAACTGATAAGATAGAAAGCATTTTTTTAAAAAGAGGGGGATTCTTGAGAGAATGCTGGATGAAATAACAGAACAGACACACAAAAGAAAGTTGAACAGCATAACTCATAGAATGGTGGTTTATTCAATTCAGCCTTTATTTGCTGATAATGCATCTGGCTATACTGGATATAGACACACAAACACACACACACACATGCACGCACGCATGCACGCAAAAGCAAGTCCTTTGAGAACAAAGAATTGTTAACCATCTCCCATCTAGAACTGTGGTTTTAGTTGAAGAAGTCAATGTTATTCAAATTTGTTTTTTTTTATTTCTTTGGCATGTAATTAGTAGAGAGAGGCAGAGATAAAGAGACAGAGACAGAGAACCTTTCATAATTTAGGACTTCGAGTTAGAAGACATGAGTTGTAACTTGACTTTAGATATTTACTAGCATTGTGGTCATAGACAAATTATTTAAACTTTCTGTATCAGTTTTCTCCTATGTAAAAAGATAATAATATTTTCTTTAACTATAGTAGCACAGGATTGTTGTAAGATTGTATTTTTAAGAGGAAAGTTAGTATTTGGTTTGCTCTGCAAATCTTAAAATAATTTGTAAATGTGAATTTTAAAGGTTTTTTGTTGTTGTTTTGGAGTGACCTTTGATTTAATTAGCATAGCAGAAACCTTCTGTACCTATTCAGTGGCTCCTTAAAGAGCTGCATGGACAAACTGAAAGGTTGTCTTGTCCATGGTCAGACAGCCAGTGTATAAATAACTATTATTATTGTTATTATTATTATTGTTATTATTATTATTATTGAAATATGACTCAAATTCATATACCAGGATATATTGGATTAATTCTGTTTCCTACCAAGTCTTGGTAGAAAAATGTAATGCTTTTTAGGAGGTATGACAAAATGGAATAATGACCCCCAAAAGAAGGTTTCTCTTCTGGCTTAACTTTCTATTTCCATTATGAGTACTCCCAGTCAAAAGAGAAATCTCTCCAGATTCTGACTGCTGTCTCCCACACTTTCTCTTCTTCTCTAGCACCAACCTCTCTTCTTATCATTCAACCTACATAGTCAGTTCAAGCTTGCAACAATGCTTCTGAGTGTTTCAGGGTACAATCTACATACAAAGAACAAATTACAAGTATAGTTTGACCTTACTCACTGAGTTTAATATGGGTTCAAAGCATTAAAATGCTCTTCTTTTTGGGTATTCCCCTTAGTTGAAATTTTCTTTTTTCCAATCTGTAGATGACTATTATCAGCCCGAACTATAGGCTAGAACAGGGGTATGCAACCTATGGCCTCAAAGCCACATGGGACTTTCTAGGTCCTTATGTGGAGTTTTTGAGTCCAAGTTTTACAGAACATTCTTTTATTAAGGGGATTTGTTCTCTGAAGTTTGGATTCATTCAAAGGGCCATATTTGAGGGCCATATATGACATCAAGGTTCCCCACCCCTGGTAGGACTTATTACTCGCCTAGACTGATTTCTTTCCTATACCTGCCTAGACATGTAAAGAAATAATGTCTTTTCCTGCTTTCCACCCAGATCCACACTTCAGTTTCAGACTGAAACTGCTGTACTGGCAGCCATCTGACCTGTCAAGTCAGCTAAGGCCTCTGTAATATACTACTTTGGAATTCTTGAGTAGCTTTTAATCAGTCCCTATAGATTCTTGGCTTCATTCTAAACACCGAGTAGACAACAAAAATGAGTCTCTTTTGAAATGTATGTTTTCAAGATACTTTTCTTTCTGAGATAGCTCTGTGCTTATATTTTAGAAGATAATCTTAAAAGAAGCTTATATTCTACTGGGAGTTTATAACGTGTAAACATATTAAGTAAAGGCAGGGACTTGCCTAAGCCCTCCTCAAACCCCTCCAAATACCTTTAAATAATGACTAAACAAATTCTAGAGTGGCAGAACCCACAAAAAGACAGAGTGAAACAAGACCAAGGCAACTGAGAAGGTATTCAGGAAATGACTGATGCACCAGGGTGAGAGAGAAGCACAATCCAGCACAGACCATGACAGCACAGGCCACAACAGCACAGCCCCAACAAATCAGGAGCAGGCCTTGGGAGACACTGAATCAGCAGTGGCAGTGGCTGCTTCTGGAGCTTTCAGCCCACAGATGGTAAAGAGGTTGAACAACTGGTCAGAAGGAGATTACAGGGGTCTTTTTGCTGGCACTGATGCAGGACTCTGTTGCTTTGTTCATCCTTTGAACCAGGTGGCAGACCTGGGTGGCAGTCCTGGGCAAAAAAAGAGCACTAGCACACCAGAGCTTGCGGTCACAGTAGAGCAGGGACCAAAGAATAGGCCAAAAGAGTAGTAAATATCTCTCCTTAGATCATACCATACCATCTGGAAGAACTGAAAATTTATAGGTCCCTAAAATTATCTCTGAAAACATCTTCACAACATTTCTGAAGTTTGGGACAGTTTGCCATCTACCCTGCAAGCAGAGCCCTACTTTAACAGAGTCAAAAATCTGGGAACAACAGAACTATACCCAAAGGGCAATAAAAGCATACATATCCTTTGATCTAGCAATACCACTACTATGTCTCCCAAAAGAGATAAAAAAAACAAACAGGAAAAGAACCTATATGTACAAAAATATCTATAGCAGCTCTTTTCTATAACAAAGAACTAGGAACTGAGGGTATGCCCATCAAATGGGGAATGGCTGAACAAATTTTGGTATGTGATTATGATGGAATACTATTGTGCTATATGAAATTATGAACAGAATGCTGTCAGAAAGACCTGGAAAGACTTACATGAGCTGATGCAAAGTGAAATGCACTGTCTGCAAAGTAACAGCAATATTGTACTATTATTATCTGTGAATGACTTAGCTGTTCTCAGCAATACAATGTTCCAAGATGACTCTGATGACTTTGAAAAACACTATCCATCCCCAGAGAAAGAACTGATGGTATCTGATTGCTGATTGAAATATAAATTTTTTAAAATTTTCTTTATTTTTCTTGTGTTTTTTTGTCATTGTGTTCTTTTACAACATGACTATGATTGAAACGTTTTGCATGACTATGCATGTATGTAGAATTGCTTGCCTTCCCAGTGGGGCATGAGGGTGGGGAGGGAGGAAGGGTGAGAATTTGGAACTCAAAGTTTTAAAAACAAATGTAAAAATTTGTTTGTACATGTAACTGGGGAAAATAAAATACTAATGAAATTTAAACAAAAAAAGAAATGTTGAGTAAGGAGTAAGCAGTAACAATTGAGAGAAAGTTTCATGGAGCAGTTAGGTTGTACACTGCTGGAACTAGAGCTAGGAAGAACGGAGTTCAAATTCAGACTCAAATACTTACTAGCTATGTGTCCTTGGGCAATTCATTTAACCTGTTTCCCTTACTTTCCACAGTGGGTTGATGTAAGAATGAAATGAGATAATATTTATAAATCAATTAGCATAGTGACTTTTTTTTAGTTCTGTTAAAGAAAAAAGCACAAACGGAAAAGTAGAAAATTGCATATATTACAAAGAATTTCTCTACAGAAGTAAAAACTCTGAAAAAGAAAATAAAAGATGTACCATGCAAAAATCCTGAAGGATAGGAAAATTTGACAGAAGAGATTCAAAAGGTAACATCTTTAAAATAACATATGTGAACTTTAGGATAATGTGAATTCTATACAAAGAACTCAAAGGCAGTATTTACAGAGAAAATGTAAGGACTGCAGGTTTCCCAGAAGAACATGTCCAATTTTTTAAAAATCTCAAAACTGCAATTTAGGAAAAATACAATAAAACTATTCAAAGTTTCTGAATATAGACAATAAAGCATGGATGGAGAAAATTTGAAGATTATTTCTAAAGGAGAGAAAGGGGTTAGGGAACAAAGAAAGAAGGAAAAAGATAAAGTACTTAAAATGCCAAAACTTACAGTTGTTAAAGCCAATACCAACAAATAATTTTTCACACATCCAGTAGAATGACCTTCAAATATGAAGGAAACAATTTTTTTTTAAAAAGGATCAATCTAAGGTCACAAACAATTTCTGCAAACCTGAGCCTAATTATCTATTAAAAACAAAAGAATGTTCAATGAAAGCGGCAATTAAGACATCTTGCAAAAATAAGTATACACATATATACATACATAAATGAATAAATAAAGCATAGGTTAGCATATTATTCAATTTAGAAATACCCCAAACAAAAGAAGTATACAAAAGTAAATAAATACAATTATTATGAAAATACTAATCATTTACTCTATGTTTATACCTAAAATTGGGTGTGAATATTTTTATAAGAAAAAGGTTACAGCATAAGAGAAAATATGCAAAGGCATCCTCAAGGTATAAAAAGAACATGCGAGATGGGCAGAGCCAAGATGGTGGTACAGAAGCAACAAGGTTCCCCAGCTCCCACATAGCCACTTCAAATACCTATAAAATATGACTCTAAACAAATGTTAGGGCTCCAAAAACTCACAAAAATTACAGAAAAACACATCTCCCGCTGAAGGCAGCTCAGCAGGTGGGGCTCATCACAGCATGGTGGGAGCCAAAACCAACCTGGCCTGAAACCACAGCTTGACCCAAGGGTGACCAGGACAAGCCACAGCTGGAGCCTTCAGGAGAGCTAATCAGCAGCAGCTGTGGAAGTTTGCAGAATTATCAGGCCATAAGAAACAAGGACAAACTGAAAGGTCAGTAGAACTCAGCTAAATTTGGGGGAGAAAAGTGGTCTGGCCAAACTGTATCCAGGGCAAGGAAGTGGCAGAAGTGGCAACCCTGCAGCGGCTTCCACTTGGCTGCTTTGGAGCTCCCAGAAGCCAAACTGCAGGGGGGCCAAGTGATTGTTCAGAGGCTAAGTGCTCTTGTGTTGAGCAGCCTGGATCCGGATCATGGTCTTGGGTGGTGGTCTTGGGGTGCATTTTCAGTGAGCCAAAGCTGGTGGGGGCTGCAGCAGCCTTCCAATAGCTCTGGCACCTGTGAAAACCCCAGCAATTTGGGACAGAGCTTTCTCCTCTGGAAACAGAGTTCCACAGAGCTAAAAAATCAAGTAATTGACTGGCCAACATGAGCAGGCAAAGGAAGCAAAGTAAGAACAGCAACCAAACTTTAGATTTCTCCTTTGTGGACAAAAAGGATCAAAGCATGGAATGGGAGGAAGACAACACAGAACTACCACACCAAAAGCTTCCAAGAAACATGAAGACTACCTACAAGCCATAGATCAACTTAAGAAGGATTTTGAAAACCTAATAAGAGAAATGGAGGAAAAATTGGGAAGAGAAATAAGAATGATGCAAGAAAAGAGAAGTCAACAACCTGGCTGAAGAAAATAACACCTTAAAAAATAGATTAACTCAAATGGCAAAAGAGGCCCAAAAAGCCAATGAGGAGAAGAATGCCTTAAAAATTTGAATTTTCCAGATGGAAAAAGAATCTCAAAAGCTTTCTGAAGAAAATAATTCCTTCAGAATTAGAGTGGAGCAAATGGAAGCAAATGACTTTATGAGAAATCAAGATACAAAAACAGATCCAAACAAATGAAAAAAATAGAAGGTAATGTGAAATATCTCCTTGAAA
>CM053597.1:142809264-142884253 GCA_028646575.1 Pseudocheirus occidentalis | reverse complement strand
CTCTCCCTCTCTCCCTCTCTCCCTCTCTCCCTCTCTCCCCCTCTCTATTCCTCCCCCCTCCCTCTCTTCCTTCTCCCCTTTCTCCCCCCACAAGTAGCATGTACTTTCTCTGCTTCATATTTAAGAGGGCGCCTTCCTTAGTAACTTAGTCTCAATGGACAGAGCACTGGCGCTCCAGAATTCGGAAGACCTAAGTTTAAGTTTTTCCACCTCTGACATATATTGGCTTCCACTAAGTTCCAGCTAAAACCTACTTTCAATAGGAAGGATCTCTTGATCCTCTTCAGTTCAAGTACCTTTCCTCTGTTGAATATTTCAGTTTTGTCCTATTTATAGCTTGTTTGTACATAGTTGTTTGAATGTCATCTTCCCATCAAACTGTAAGCCATTTGAGAGCAGTGTCTGCCTTTTACCTTTCTTTGTATCTCAGGTGCTTAGCACAGTGCTTGGCACACAGTAGGCACTTTATAAATGATTATTGACTTTCTGTGACCCTGAGCAAGATATTTAACTTCACAATATTCCACGAAACCATCTGCTTAAAACTATAACTTGGAGATTTCTTACTAGCATCTCCTTACCCTGATAAAATCACAATTTGGGTATTAGATACTTTACAATCCTCATTTCTCCCTTAACTAAACTATGCTTTTGTGGAGGTTATAAGAACCTGGAACTAACACTCAGATATCATTCCAGAGATCTCACTTGCAATCTATTGGGACATACAAGTGGATTCCAGGTTCCCTTGACCTGTGGAGGAATACAAGTGCATTCCCACCTGGTTTCAGGATTTTCCGCTCTTGGGTCATGAAGCAGGATTGGAAGAGCTGAGGGAAAAGCAACACTAACAGCAAAGTGATTCGACTCCATTGAGAGAAAGTCTGTAATCAGCATGCCTATCCAGACAGGTCTCACTGGCTCAAAGCATTGAAGTTCAAACCTGATATTGCAAGGAGCAGAGAGATTCCAGACACATCAGCAGTACAGTATGTGAGGTAAAGGGAGTGAGGGGGAGGGAGGAGGTAGGGGAGAGAAAGAGACAGAGACCCAAAGAGAAACAGAGAATGACAGAGGAAAAGGGACAGAGAGACAAAGAGAGAACAAAGCAGAGTGAGAGGACAGAGAGACAGAGAGGCACAGAAAGAGAGTCAGAAGTGATCCTATGGGGAGAGAACATGGGTCTCTTTTGTGTCATGAGAATCCATTGGGACACAGTTGCTTTTCTAGTTTTTACTGTTCTGTGAAGACCTTCCAGCTAGCTCATGGCAGCCCACATTAATCTCTCTTTTATCTAAACGCACCCTTTTGGGGGGCAGGGAAAATTTTGAGACAAGGAAGGAAGCTAGGGCCATAAAATCGAGGAACAACAATAACAAAAATAATACATGGTTAACAAGGTGTAGTGCAAAATATTATGGATTTGGAGTAGAAAGCCTGACTTGAATCCCAGCTAGTATACTAACTGTCTTTGTGACAATAGGCAGGTCACAAACTCTCCGATCTCATTGTCCTTATCTGTAAAATGGGTCATTTCATAAAGTATAACACATGTGCTAACTACTCACATAGTTTGTTGGAAAACATCTAATATTACAACATACGTAAAATGTAAGTAAGTGGCCTTGAGGCCCCATGTGGCCACATTCTTCAATGGTGAACGTTTGATTGAATCCAAACTTCATAGAACAAAAGAATAAATCCCCTTTTGTTCTGTGAAGTTTGGACTTAGTCAAAGGGCTGCACTTAAGGACCTAGAGGGTCACATGTGGTCTCAAGGCCACCAGTTCCCCATCCCTACAAAAACTAAATATGTCAATGGGACTTATAACCTACCATTTTGCATGAATAGCTATGTACAAAGTATCTGGAACCTAGGGCAATTTTGTGAAGGAGAGGGCTAGATATTATTCTACCACACTATACCTTACCTCCCCCAAAGACTACAAGCTACTTTTGGGTAGCAACTATATATTTGCATTGTCTAGGTTGAAGACATTAACAGACAATTCTGAAAATTCTTTGTTAATGTAGACCCTTTGTTACACAAAAATTCTATTAACCTTTTATAAATCCTTCCTCTTTTCCTAAAAATCATATAAATTCAAAAATATCAAAGACAAAAATTATCTTGTGCAATATCTTTCTAAAAGTTTTCAATGTGCTGGAAATATTTTTCTATATTTTTTTTAAAAGTCAAATCAATACATTTTGGTTTATTTGTCTTCTCATTTTGAATTTTTTCAATTGAAAGCCTTCTCAAATCACACCAAATAAAGCTCATGTGATATGTCATGATTAAATATTACAACAGTTGAGATTTCTAATAGTTCCTTTCAAATTATGCATTCAAACTATGTATCATACATTGTCATGAATCTCAGTGCTAAAAAGAATAATTAACTTCTGTGAGTTCTTATAACAAAAACAAAGAATTAAATAATCACTTCGATTAAATCAAAATTATTAAATACATTACCAAGATAACATAAATTCACTGGAGGTTCATTTATTGTTGGAAAAAGAAAATGATAGCTCCTTAATTCTATATTTTAACTCAGATGATGGTCATTGTAAGAAAAATTTAAGAAAAATCTGAATTCTTGTGCAAAACAGTTAAGCTTTCATGACCCTCCCACATATTAACGCCTGAAAAGACTAAACATAGTTCTAAGAAAAGTGATACCCATTCAGAAGTATTAATTGGGCCTAGATTTTAAGGTTATCCGTAAAATAAATATACTTTATATGTCTACCCACTCAAAATTGAAAGAAATAGCTAACTTCTTTAAACTTTTAAAATTAAGAATACTTTCTGCCACCTTCAGTATCTACCAGGACAAACTTTACCAGTTGCCTACAATTTTATTTCCAGAGATAAAACCTTAACATTACCAAGCAATTCTCAAAACTTAAATACACTCCCTGTGACTTTAAAAGGTTACCTTCCAGAGGATTCTGGGAAGATGGAAGTATACATCAGAAAATTCCAACCTCTCAAGGTTTTTAACACATTTTTTAACACAAAAAGAGTTAAAATAGCACTTAAGGGCAAACAAAGTGTGGTTGGTGATAAATAGGAAGAGGGGCATAATGGGGTCTTCCCAGGAAAATTTGAGATCTGAAGAAAAATCCCAGGACAAGGTTTGGTCCCTGTAAAGAATAGGTTAGGTTCCCTTTTAACAACAAGCAGCAACTCCTGGGGTTAGTTGGTTTGAGAGGCAGACCCCGCCCCAGCCACTGGAACTTTTTTGTAGTCTTTTTTGTAGTCTTTGGGGGAGGTAAGGTATAGTGTGGTAGAATAATATCTAGCCCTCTCCTTCACAAAATTGCCCTAGGTTCCAGTAAGGGGAGTTGGGTGCTTGAGCCTAGGAAGTTAGAGAGTACTTCTGCTGATAAGGAATGCCAGACCCAGCTGTGCTCCAAAGAGTAGCAGGGGTGAGAAGGAACCAGCACACACAAGATGAGTGCAGAAGCAGTGGGGCAGAAAACCCTTCGCTATGGGCACTTACAGGAGGTTGGAGGTTTGGCTTTGACTTCAGGCTAGAGGGGAGAACTGAAGATCTGGGGCAAGTGGTATCATTTCCACACCCCAGGGCTGGAGGTGATTACAAAAATTAAACTATTACCACAAAAAATGCACAAGCAAAGGAGAAAGAATCTAAAATTAGAAAGCTATTATGGGAATAGAAATAACCAGGATTCATCTTCAGAAGACGATACTGAAGTAAAAAAAAAAAACCCAAAGAGTAATGTAAAATGGCCACTTGCCCAAGAAGAATTCATAGAAGATCCTTAAAAAGACTTTAAAAATAAAATGACAGAGATGGAGGAGAAAAAAAAGGTGTAATTCAAGAAAAACAAGAAGGGTATGAAAGGAAAGTGAACCACAAGAAAAACAAGAAGGCTATGAAAGGAAAGTGAACCAATTAGAAAAGGAGATCCAGAATCTTAAGAAAAAAATGGCACTTTGAAAATCAGAATGGGGTGAAGTGAAGCCAGCGAAATTATAAGAGATTAAGAAATGATTAAACAAAATATGAATAATGTAAAAATGGAAGAGAAAATGAAATATCTTGTAAGCAAAACAACAGATTTGGAGAATGGATCAAGAATAGAAAATATGAAAATAATTGGACTAACTGAAATTTGTGATCAGAAAAAGACTCATATGCAATAATACAAGAAATAATTAAAGAAAATTGTCCTGGAGCATTCAAACAAAGCAGGGGGAGAGGAGGGGGCGGGGAGAGTAGAAATAGAAAAAAATCCATTGATCACCACTTTAAAAAGAACCTCTAAGGAAAACTCATAGGAGTATCATAGGGAAATTCTGAAACCCTCAGCTCAAGGAAAAAGAAAATATTGAAATCTTCAAGATTAAAACAATTTAGATATGATGGTGCCACAATTAGAATTACACAAGACCTAACAGCAGAGGCATTAAAGGAACACAGGTGTTGGAACCCAGCATATTGAAAAACAAAAGAATTGGGGCTCTGGCCAAAAATATCATACCCTACAAAGTTAAGTATTATCATGAATGGAAAAAAATGCACATTTGATAAACTCTCAGATTTTCAAGACTTCGTTAAAAAACAATCTTGAATTTAATAGAAGATTAGACATACAAGAACCAAGAGAAATATAAGACACATAACAATGACTAATTATAAGGGATCCATAAGGACAGACTGTTTACTTTTTATATATGTAAAATGTATGTCTAAGATTTGTTTTTTTTATTTTTACTTTTGTTTATTTTTAGTTTACATTATTCATTTCCACCAGATTTTGACTTACAAATTATCTCCCCATCTTTCCCTTACCCACCACCCATAAACAGTGATTCCATGTTTACCCCCTCCCCCAATCTGCTCTCACCTATATCCTCCCCCATCAGCCTTCTGACTTCTGACTTTCTGGTAGGGCAAGATGGATCTCTTTACCCCAATGCCTGTATATTGTAATTCCCAGTTGCATGTAAATTTCATATATGTGTGTGTGTGCATGTGCGTACACACACACACCTACATAAACATTTGATTTTAGAACTTTAAATTCTAGATTTCTAGATTCTTTCCCTACCTCCCTCATCACCCACCCCCACTGGAAAGACAAGCAATTCAATACAATCTGTACATGTGTAGTTATATAGAACACATCCACAATGGACATATTGTAAAAAACTGAATATATTTCACTCCTTCCTATTCCATCCCCAACTTTTCTCTTCTCTACTTTGTCTCTGTCCCTTTACAGAAGTGTGTGCTTCTAACAACATTCCCCTACAACCTGCCCTCCCCTCCATCATTCCCCCTCTCATCTCCTTCCTCCCTACTCTCCTGTAGAGCAAGATGCCAATTTAGAGTGTATGTCATTACTTTCCTAAGCCAAATTCAATGAAAGTAAGGTTGACCCATTCCCTTTTGCCTTCCTGTTCTTTCTCTTCATTGTAACAGTTATCGCTTGTCTCTTTTATATGAGATGATTAACCCCATTCTGTCTTTCCCTGTCTCCTCTCATTCTATTCCTCTCCTACCTCTCAATTTCACCTTTTAAAATATCATTCCTTCCTATTCAATTGTTCATGTGCCCTCTGTCTATGTACAGATATATACACTCACTCACACATGTATTCATATGCATATATATCCTCACACACACACACACACACACACATTTATATTCCCTTCACCTATCTTCATACTGAAAAAAGTTTCATAAGTTACAATCATCATTTTTCCATGTTAGAATGTAAACAGATCAACTTTGATAAGTTCCTCATGATTTCTTTTCCATGTTTACCTTCTCATGCTTCTTGTATTTGAATGTCAAATTTACTATTCAGCTCTGGTTTTTTTCCTCAAGAATGCTTGAAAGTCCTCCCCTTCATTAAATGACTATATTTTCCTCTGAAACATTATGCTCAATTTGTCTGGGTAGGTGATTCTTGGTTTTAATCCTAGCTCCGTTGATCTCTGGAATATCATATTCCAGGCCCTTGATTCCTTAACGTAGAAGCTGCTAGATCCTGGGTTATCCTAATTGTTTCCACAGGATTCAAATTGTTCTCTTTGATGTGGAAACTCTGGAATCTGGCTATAACATTCCTAGGAGTTTTCTTTTGGGGATCTTTTTTCAAGAGGTGATTGGTGGATTCTTTCAAGTTGAATTTTCCCTCTGATTCTAAAATATCAGGGCAATTTTGCTTGAGAATTTCTTGAAGGATGCTTTCTAAGTTCTTTTTTTGATCATGACTTTTAGGTAGTCCAATAATTTTTAAATTGTCTCACCTGGATCTATTTTCCAGGTCAGTGGTTTTTTTCAAGGAGATATTTCACATTGCTTCTATTTTTTCATTTGTTTGGATATGCTTAATAGTATCTTGATTTCTCATAAAGTCATTTGCTTCCATTTGTTTCACTCTAATTAATGAAGGAGTTATCTCTTCAATGAGCTTTTGAAATTCTTTTTCAATCTGGCAAATTTGACTCATTGGCTTTTTGGGACTATTTTGCCATTTGAGTTAATTTATTTTTTAAGGTTCTTCTGTCAGGTTATTGACTCTCTTTTTATGATTTTCTTGCATCATTCTCATTTCTCTTCCCAATTTTCCTCTACTTCTCTTATTTGGTTTTCAAAATCCTTTTTAAGCTCTTCTATGGCCTATAAGCAGTTTACGTTTTTCTTGGAAACTTTTGGTGCCAGAGTTCTAACTGTGTTGTCTTCCTCTTGTTCCATATTTTGATCCTTTTTGTCCCCAAAAAAGGAATCTAAAGTTGGGTTGCTGTATTTACTTTGTTTCCTTTGCCTGCTCATGTTGCCAGTCAATCACTTGACTTTTTAGGTCTGTGGAACTCTGCTTCCAGAAGGGAGAGCTTTGTCCTAAATTGCTGGGGTTTTCACAGATACTGGAGCTATTAGGAGGCTGCCATCTCTGCAGCCCGCACCTGCTTTGGCTCACTGGTCACATACTTCCTGACCACCACCTAACACCATGATCCTGATCCAGGCAGCTTAAGGCAAGAGCACTTAGCCTCTGATCACTTGCCCCCCCTGCAATTTGCCAACTGAGAGCTGTGAAGCAGCCATGTGGAGGCAGCTACAGGGCTGCTGATTCTGCTGCTTTCTTGCCCTGAGGCAGAGAGCTGGACCCGTTTTTCTCCCCCAAATTTAACCAAGTTCCAATGACCTTTTACTTTGTCCTTGGCTCTTATAGGTTGATAATTTTGGAAACTGCCACAGCTGCCAGTGATCCACTCTCCCGAATGCTCCACCTGCAGCTTGTCCTGGTGGCCCTGGGGCTGAAGCCATGACCGTTCTTGGCACCCAGTGCTTTGATGAGCCCTTCCTGTCCTGACTGCCAGGCTGCCTTCAGTGGAAGCTTTGTTTCTCTCTACTTTTGTGGGTTCTGGAGCTCTAAAATTTGTTTAGAGTTGGTTATGGGGGGAGATCATGGCGTTCTGCTTCTACGCAGCCATCTTGACTCCGCCCTTATGTCTAAGATTCTTATCAATAATTGGGTAACTCACAAGAAGGACTGGGGTAAGCCTGAGTATGAAGTGAATTTAAAAAGTAAAGCCATTTAGGAACAGCTTAAAAAATTAATTATTTTATGCAAATGAGGTACAAGAAGAAGAACTGATACAGAGGAATTAGATACAGGGAAAAGGGCTGGTAGTTCTGGTAACCTACTTTCATTGGGAATGAGTTTAAGAGGGAACAATACTTATATATTTAGGAGAGTATAAAAGTCTTCTAAATTCAGAAGAAATAAAATGGTAGGAGCATAGGGAGTGGGGAGAGGACAAAGGAGGGATCTTTAGAGGGGAGGGTGAGGGAATAGGTAAAAGAGAGGTATAGAAGGGTGTTTAGATTTATGTGAATGGGAGGACAGGGGAGGAATCTTTATAGGGGGGTAGGAAAGTCATAGGAGGGTGGTGAGGTAGTGTGTAGAAGTAAAGTAGAGGAGGTAGGGAGGATAGGAAACAAGAGATACTCACACACATAAAAACAAAGATCAGGAGTAGAATAGGTTTGGGAAAGTAATTGTCAGTATGTGTATGTATATATGTGTATATATATATATATATATATCTCTGTAGCTAAAGAGAAACATATCTAAACTTTAATGTGGCTTTCTGGGGGTGGGGTGAGGGGAAAGAAGAACAAAGTAAAAAAAAGTGCACAGCAGAAAACAAAAGAGAACTCACAAGGAAGCAAAAAAAAGTAAGATGGACAATTCTCAACACAATGAGTATTATTTATCATGTAGGCTTTCTTGAAATGTAAATTTATTGTTGCATATTTTGAATCCTCTCTTATGCTCTGCTATGCACACAAACATGCTTTTTTTCCTTTCTAATTTTGCATTTGTTACAATATTTAAGTTTAAGATATGTTTTTGTTTCTTTTCTCTATTCTGTATTTGTGTTCTGGTGTTGGAATCTAAACTAAAATTTAGTGAAAAATAAAAAGACTACCTTTTCTCCACTTTACCTCCACTGTCTACATTCCTCCAACCTATTTTGAAAGAAAATTTTGTAAATTCAACAGTAAAATGGACTCTGGTTTTTGTTATGCTAACAGAAGTCTGTTCCCTCCTCCTTCACAACCCCTCCTAGGTGTTTCTAGTGCCTTATTGATACTTATCTAAATTTCAATGCAATTTATATTGCCCATTGCTACTAGGAGTGGAGTACAGAGATGACAAGTTCAAAAGTTTTGTACCTTCCCTTTTTTCCAACTCCTACATTTCTAATGTGTGAAAGAAAATCTTGTGACTATGTTTTAGGCACAATCCACAATCTGGCACAAGCCAGAAATGATTTGGATTAATTTAGATTGTTCTTAGCTTTCTCTTTAGAAGGGTCCCATCTCCCTTTGACGGTAATAAAAAAAAACCTCCAAAACAACTTGGAGTCAGAAAGATCCAAATGCTGGTTTAGTCACTTACTAGTCATGTGATCTTAGGCAAATCAACCTCTGTTTGCCTCAGTTTTCTCATCTGTAAAATTTGGTCAATAATAGCACCTACCTCACCTTTTGTTGCAAGGAGCAAATGAGAAAATATTTACAATGCACTTTACAAACCTTAAAGTTCTAAATAAATGTTAGCTTTCCTCATCATCATAATAATTATTATTATTTAGCATTTCATTCTTTTTGAAGCACTTTGCTTACAATGAACCAGTTTGTGGGACAGTGTAACTACTAAAAAAATCATTTTACATATGAGAAGGCTGAAGCTCAGAGTCAAGGCACTTGCCACGAGGTCCTTGTTATGGATGCATTAAGTTCCAGAGCCAGGACTTGAAAATCATGTCTTCCAATTTCACAACTTGTGTTCAATCTATCATACCCTGCTTCCCAGTTAGATAAAAGACTGCAAATAGTCACTTTAGCTACAGCATTTAATATACTGTTTGTTCTCCCATAAAAATATCTCTAAAACAAAATACTTTGGAGTTATAGTTAAAATAGTCCTGAATGATAATTAAAATTCCACAACGGGATATCTGTGACTTGTCCCATCACCGCTACCAAAGTAGTTTTCTCAGGCACCTTCTTCCACCCTCATGAGTTCCTGAGTTCAAAGGTCTCTCCTGGTCTATAAACTGATTTGTCTTTAAAAATTAATGTGATGACACATGGCATCACATATTTTATATCCAGGGACAGTTTAGTAGCTCAAGGATCAAGATTATTAGTTACTGGCCAATCCTGATTGAAGGAAGAAATGAATGGAACTCAGGAATCCTTACACAGATACAAATTAATACCGTCTTCCACGGAGTATGGTTTCAATAGTGTGACTGGACACAAGCCCAACTTCCTACTATTCCTTTCTGAAGCTAATGGATTAACATCCATACCCTTTTAACTTTGGTTCCCTGCTTGCTTATGGCTTATAAATGCCTCAAGAGGGGTGGCTAGGTGGCACAGTGAACAAAGCACCAGCCCTGGAGTCAGGAGGACCTGAGTTCAAATGTGGCCTGAGACACTTAACACTTGCTAGCCATGTGACCTTGGGCAAGTCACATAATCCCAATTGCTCTACTTTACCCCCTCCAAAAAGTTTAAGAAAAATTAAATTAAAAAATTAAAAAAGATATGCCTTAAGAAGCATTAACTACCCTAGAAATTGAAAGGATGAATCTGGCTGTCAATGGTATTTCAGATATCACAGAAAGGCCCTTGTTCCTTTTGTTTCCCTCCCCCTCATTGTAGTAGGATTTTCATTTTACTCTGATTTCTTCTGGACATCTTGGGAAAAGAAAACACTCTTGGTTGAAGACTTGAAGAAGTTGATACATCTAAGCAACTTTTACTAGAAGTAATGTGAGAAATGCTTTGTGTTAGGTAGGGAAGGATCCTATGGAGATATGGAGATATGGAGAATGGAGATAACTCTAGGTTTTCTTTTGGTAGAAAACATCTTCAAATTTAATCCAGCAAGGCAGAAAGAATTTTTACTCTACCGCATGAGTAACCTTAATGTTTTAAGTAAACATATTCTTACCAAGTAAGCTAGCAACGTAACTCAATTTAGGAAAAAACTTTTTGAGTAAGAGGTCATTTTAGAGAAATCTATAAAGGACTTCTACCCATTACTTTACTCAAAAAAACCAAGGGCTAAATTTTGCCCATTTTGTGTGTTTTTCACACAATTCCAGTTATGTGCAAATACCTAGAAAATTTATAGAGCAATGCTGAACTAATTCTTTTATGCTAATTATAATATTTAGTTTTACACCTTTTAGAGGTCTATTATACCTGTCAAGTGGTAGAGGTGGAAAAAGAAAAAATGGGCAAATGGGTGGTTCAGTGGATAGAGAGCTGGGCCTAGAATCAAGAAGACCCTAATTCAAATCCAACTTCATGTGACCCTGGAATATTCACTTAACCCTGTTTGCCTCAGTTTCTTCATCTGTGAAAATTAGCTAAAGAAAGAAATGGCAAACTCCTCAAGTATCTTTGCCCCTTTCATCCTCCAAAAAAACAAAATGGGGACATAAAGAGTTAGATATGACTGAAAACAAGTGAATAAAAACAAAAAGAGGGTTGTTCTTTCCTACTTCCTCTTCATGCTAAAAGGCCAAATCACAGAGAAAATTTGAAATAAGAGGGAATTTCCAACCTCTTATCAATTAATAACTCCATCAACCATTATTTATTTAATACATATTAATGTATTAAGAACTATGCTAGATGTTCAGGGGAAAAACATAATGCAAACCTCACTCACAAAATAGCATATGACAACCCGAACAGATCTGTTGAAATACTTTTGATGACAAAGAATTCACTATTACAACCTATTATACAGCTTGTCAGTTCTATTTGTTACAAAGTACTTCCTTTAGTTGAGCTTAAGTCTACTGAAAGCAAGACAAGACATCTTAAATCAATTTACCTAAAAGCAATTTACCGAAAAGCACAAGGTCAATCGTTTACCTAATTATTCAATCAGTTAATTTTTATACTACATAGTCCCAGACTTAATAGGCTGTAATATTTATGGTAGAACTATGTCATTTTTTGTATTTTTTTAAAATCTACCACTTAGGACCCCTAGTAGATACTTAGCATGTTTGTTGAAGGGAATCACAGAATCAGAATTTTAGAATTTGAAGAGACATCAGAGACCATCTAGCCCAAACATTTCTCAAAAAAGAAAAAATCTCCACATATATTAGACAAATAGTCATCCAACCTTGTTTTAGTGACATGTCATAAATGGAAATCCACTCTCTCCCTAATATTTTTAGACAGTTACGTAGAAGTTCCTTTTTCTGGTTCGTAGATTCGCGAATGTGACTATACTTTCTTAACATATAATGGTATCCCAATCCACCCTTTTACCACCCTAGACATATTCCAGTCAAAGCTTTACTTCTATCCAAGTCTAAGTGATATCTGAGGTTAAATTTGCACCCTTTTTGTTACACCCTCTAATTCCTCTTGTCCAAACATTTGTATACAGCTATTTGACCCAGTCTTGTCTATTATTCTTTTTCCTTCGTGCTATGTAGTATCTAGTTTAATGGGCATCAGAAGAAAATCTTCTTCCTTACTCTTTATACATGACACCAAACAAACATATTCTTACTAAGCTTTACTATATGCACTCTATCCCTGACCAGGTATCTGTCATCCCTATATTTTAAGTCATAATCAAGAAATCCAAGTTCCATTCTCAGAAACTATCTTTTTAGACAGTTGATTTCATTTTTCTCTGCTACAGCTCTTGCTATGAATAGACATCAGTGAGAACACAAGTAACTTTATGCTCTTCAATTCTTGAACAAGACTTAATATTTTCTAGGTTACTTCAGGGAATGTCAGTTCATCCACAGTCATCATAGGCATGTATGGAGTGGGTCAGATGTGCCTATGCTTTATATGTCTATGGCAGAAATATACTTTTATGATTCCTAAGAGATTCTCCACTATGTATTAGCTTACATATGCCAGGAAGACAATAGACATCTCTATTGTGGATAAAACACTGGGCCTGTCAGGAAGACCTGACTTCACATCCAACCTCATACACAAACTGTGTGACCATGGACAAGTCATATAACCCTGTTTGCCTCAGTTTCTTCACCTGTAAAATGAGCTGCAGAAAGAAATAGCAAATGACTCCAGTATCTTTGCTAAGAAAATCACAAATGGAGTCACAAAGAGTTAGACACAACTGAAATGACCAAAGAACTATTGTTGTTCAAGCAAAAAACTGGATTCTTGCTACTGAGAAATAATTGCTACCATTAGTTTTCTCTTCTTCTGTTTAATCTTCCTTAAACCTGCCTTCTCTCCTTCATTCTTCTCTCCCCAGAACATAAAAAGAGAATCTGCACCTAGAACTTGTTCTCCTTTAAATTATCCTCAATTTCTCTCACATTTGTCCAATATAATTGGTGACCCTCTTCACAAAGGATAAAGCCCTCCAAATGACCTTCTCAATGTCTTTCTTTTTTCCTTAGCTCAAATTCTGTGGCCTTTTCCCATTCTTTCTTTTACAATTTACTCTCAAAGGATGTGCAAGTTCCCTTCCATGGAATTACTTCACTTAAAATCTATAGACTTAAAAGCAAATGGTACTATAAAATGCAATTCATGCTTCTTAAACACATTATTTTGGCACTTAGTAATTTAATGTCTTATAGGATTACCTATTTGATAAATAACTCCCAACTCTCCCCAGAAAATATTTCAAATTCCTTAAAGGTGGGGGACATTACTTAGCATTACTTAGTATTTTTTGTTCCTATCCCTTTATACACACATGTGCATCCTTAGCAATATTGCTTATGTAATAAGCATTCAACAAATACTTTTTTTAAATGAACTGAAGTCCAAAGGAAATTATTTTAAACCAGTTTTTGGCTACACTTAGTTAATATATTTAACATATATGCAATACATATATTTAAGCTATACTTGCTGAACAAATATAAAGAAAAATAATACTTTCAGGTAAAATAAAATTCCCTTTCTGGAAAATAAATGTAGCATCTCTTCTGAGCTTAATCACTCAACACCCACTCACACTGATGAGCCAGATCCCCAGAGGACAGTGACTTCTACTCTTTTGGGATTTCTAGAGTCATTGTATCAAAGCCCCCAGCCCCTAGTGGCATGGCCTGCATTATCAAGGAATCAGTTGGACTCCTATAATTTTTATGAAAGAGATTTACTGAGAAGATTTAGATTTAGCAATAACAGTTAGTACAAAATAATCCTCCCAAAAGAACTATACTCTTGCATCATACACACAAGATACATGGAGAAAGTAAGCTAGAACTCAAAGTACAAAGATAGTCAGGTACATGAGTACAGAACGTAAAGGATTGAAGGTATCTCACAACTGTCCCCATAAGTCCCTTTCACCTTTGTAGCATCCTTATGAGGTTCCTCTTAGGTTTAGCTCTGTTTTTGGTTCCAAGAATTGGTGCTTTTCTAGATTCCATAGCTGACCCTTCTTTCTCATATGAAGAGGTCATTATCTGGGAAGCTGTTACCATTCTTAGGTGTTTCCACATTCATTGCCAAGTTCTACTTCAGTCATCAGTCATTAGTTGCCGCTATGACTATCTCTGAATGTCAGTGATACTCCTGGCTATCCCAAATTCATACAGTCATCTGGATATTCCCCTACTGGGATACCAATTCATCTAAAATCAGGAAAGAATAAACACAAAAGAAACCTAGGTATCATTTGTTCATGGACACATAGGGGCTGTGTAGAAGACACAACAGATTTCATTCCCCCTTCATGGAAGCTCCTAAAATGTCTGGCCTCACTTGTCAACAGGAGGGGGAAAAAGGCTGATATGGGTCAATCATCCCTTTCTGATGTATACTTACTTTCATGTTAGCACTTTCTGAGCCATCAGTGCTTCTGACTATTGAAACAATTAGTAAACATTTTATCATCACAGAGATCCAGCCCATCAGTTACACATGACTGGGAACAGCCAGGCACCCAAAGTTCCACATATTGGACTGGACCCAACAGGAAGGTGCATGTTTTGTAAAACCCAACAAAAAGTGCAAATATGAGTATCCTTTGGGACCTCATTGATCAATCCCCTATTACACAAATGCAAACTAGAATGATACCTAACTGCCACAAAAGAAAATGCTATTTTGAAATAATTCAGTCATTAATAAATTACAAAGGTAATTTGTTTCTAGCTTTCTAATCTTCACTTGAATTTAGAGATTTGTAACAATTATGTATAATGAAAGATTATATTTTCATATAGGAATACCATGTATAAGCATGTAAATAAATTGCTTAGCACTGCTCACATCCACCAAATAATTGCCCTGATTGGTCAGAATGCCTACCTATATAAATTATAATAACTATGCTTATGTTACATATAGGAAACAGAATATATATAAATTCTAAGCTTTCAGAACATTTTTTTTAGAAATACAAACAGTGACTTCCAGTAGCTACTATTTTGCTGATGCTTGCCAACAGGAAATGTATTCTGATGCAACAGAATAAATAATTATAGTTCACTTTGGGAGATTCCTGACAAAATAGTATACCTTACAGAACTGTCTCAGTATCGCTGTACTATTCTGGAAGATATGTTAGCAGCAATTTAATTAATCATGTGTTAAATAAATGTGATTTTTACAACTTGCTCTGAAATGCTCCTATCTGGATCAAATATTCAGATATCCTCACAGAAGTCCATGTCCCAAATGTCAAAGTGTAATCTGAACTCCTTCATCAAAGAAAGAATGAAAAGCAAAATAAAAGACAACTAAAAGATAGTTCTTATTTCCTCCAGAAAGCACAATGAACTACTCTTCTCTACACTAATGTATTTAGAATATTGGCAAATCCAGTAGACTTGATTGACATAACACAATAGCACTCCAAACAAACCTAGTGCTAAAAAAAAATCATTATCATAAGCAGATTTGTGATCATTTTTTTTCTTTTAAGCAGGTAAGAGAAAGCTTCAAGATATCATGCATACTCATTTACATACAGTATCATTTTATTGAATTTTTGCAAGGTGTTAATTAAAAGTTTTAATGAATGTTAATCATCTGTCAATTTAATTGACAATCTCTGCTCAACCATATGCTTCACTTTTACACCTGTAAGGTTTTTCAACCCACTGCTTTAAATTGTTTTACTACCTTAACATGATATTAGTAGTAATATTTAGGAAACAAAATTTCTGCAATGTGGACTACAATTCTCTTATAGTTCATTTTTGTGATTTCTTAGCTCCTTCAGACAAGGTGTGACTACAATATGTTGGTTGGTTGTTTGGGATTTTTTTTTAAACTTCAAAAAAATGCCCTTTGAATTTATTATCTCTTTATATTTCATTCTTAGAAAACTTAAACTACTCTAGTGTTCATGAAAGTTGAACAATAATGGACTTGGAAACTGAGCAGAGAATTGGGTTTCAGGGGTCCAAGAATCTAATTTTATCTCGTGTATTTTCTTTACAATCTTGGATCTTTTAACAACTCTATAGTTCAGTGTGGTTTTATGTGTGAACATATGGTTCATATGTAAAATTAGGAGAAAACACAAGATATGAGAAGGTTTAAGTGATATATTTAATATTATGAAATTGCTACAAAGGACTTTTGCACTATATGAAACATCAATGAACTACGAAGGGAAGGATCAAGCAGATACATTCTCCCACAAACTTAGATCTTGATCAGATAAGACAAAAGTAAATGAGTTTTATTGGTGTACTAATGCTAACAATATGGCTTTTGTCCCTTTTATGAGGTGTCTATTAGAATACAACAAAAACAAAATGATTCAAACATTTACAGATAAAATATATCTCTATCTAAAAGTAACAGGAAAATATAAATATTATAAGCCATCAGTTATCAGAAGCAGAATATTAAGCCTACATTAATCCTTTCTACATAGTTGGCAACACCATCAATCTTAAGGGCATTAACTACAAAGTTCTGGTTTGCAAGGTTGGAGTGGAAGTAGAACAAAGAGAACCTTGTTTGCACTTCTTGAACCTTGAACTATTCCACCAGTACCATGTTGTGTAAAACTGGGGACTGTCACCTATTGAAAAGAATGTTTAGTGCTAAGTTCTAGTCATGATTCCACAGCTAACAGCTCTGTGACACAAAACAAGCCATGAGGGCTTGAGTCAGGAATGTGGAGTTTTGATCTCTGCCTTAGAATTTTGTATGACCTTAGGCAAGTCTTTTGACTTCTTTTGAACTCCTTTTCCTCAGCTGTAAAATGGAGATTATAATAGAACTTACCTCACAGGTTTTTGTTGTTGCCATCAAAGGAAATACAGCACTATATAAATGTCTATTACTACTAACACCACCATCACTACGACTACCACTACCACAATTACTACTTACTACTGCTGCTGCTGCTGCTGCTGCTGCTGCTACTACTACTACTACTACTACTACTACTACTACTACTACTACTGCTGCTGCTACTACTACTACTACTACTACTACTACTACTACTACTACTGCTACTACTACTACTACTACTTCTACTACTACTACTGCTACTACTACTACTACTATTCATTTTTGTCACGTGAATATTATAAGTTAAAACCAATATAATACATATGATCTCATTTTGAGAATACAAATGTTATATGAATCACATATATGTCAGATCATTCATTAGTCTTTGGGCAGGCACAAACACATGGAATCTTCCATTAGCATTATATGGGAGTAAGAAAATTCATCTTTTCTTCATGAGACATCTGCATATGGCAGGGCTCTCTTTCTACCATGTCTCTAAAGGGAGCAAGGATTCATCTGTTCAGCAGAGCTGAAAAGAAAGAAATAGGCTGATTATTACATAGTTGCATTTGTTTTCATAACAGAATAGCCCAAACTATTCTACTTTTTCTTCAGTTGAAATAGCAAATACAAACATATGGGGGTTTTGTTTGTTTATTTTTGACTGAACTATCTACAAGAAAGAAAGTTAATACCAGTTGTCCTGGTGGTTTTTGTGGTATGACTTGAACTGATCACCCAAAATGGGTAAAAGACCACAACTCAGTTTTCACTGGCCACCACACAACCACTCGTGGTAATGAGGTCTTTACTTCTTACCAGTTTCTTTTTCATTTCATATGTACTTGAGTGTGTGTTTGTTTTTGATGTTGTTATAATGCCAAAGAATTAAAATGTCCATTTTCTGACATCTTACCAGCAGAAGCTCAAGTTGGCTTATGTTAGCCAGCATCTTTATGAATTTATTGAAGTCATACTCTGTATCATGATGGGGTAGAGAAGGAGTAAGCTAGAGATAGGAACATTTAGCCCACAAGTTTTCTTTGATACCTGAATGTCCCAAAACCCTTTTTTTTTTTAAAGCAAACACTGTTTTACAAGACCAAGAATAAAAAAAGGTGGAGGGTAGGGGAAGGTAATCAAATGACATTGCCCTTCATGACAATCAATGTAGTAGACTATTTTTGAAGGGAAAAAAGACTAATTATTGTTCATTCAAAGACAAGATCATTTCCTCTCTTTGCTTAGTGGCATTTGGGGGGGGTCTTAATTGTTAAAAATTAGATATCTAAGGTTGACTCCAACAAACTATGAGGAAGATTCAGAAAAAGCAATTATTTCATTTTCCTTTGAGACATAGAATAGGGGCAAGAATATGACTTATTATATACCATTTTCATGGGTGGGGAACTTGTGGCCTCAAGGCCACATGTGACCCTCTAGGTCCTCAAGTGTGTCTCTTTGACTAACTCCAAACTTCACAGAACAAATCTCCTTAATAAAAGGATTTGTCCTATAAAACTTGGACTCAATCAAAGGACCACACTTGAGGACTTAGAGGGCCACATATGCCCTCGAAGCCACAGGTTCCCTACCCCTGACCTAAATAATTGGGGAGGGATGAACTGCATTAATATAAAAAATAGCAAAAGTATTCTTTCTTTCATCACTTTTCTCAGTCTAGAGTTTATTCTGTTGCTTTAGTAGAGAGGCATTCCTTTTATGGCAAATACCAACAGGAAATTTTCTATGTCAGAAGGTCTTAGCCTTCTCCAAGCACTAAAGTCTGACAAAGTCTCCCAACTTGGTACAGCATAATCATGTTAATTACCAGTTAATTTAGGAGCAGGGTGCTAACTATTAGAAGCTAAAAGAGTTTCCTAGTGGTTAAAACAAGTTTCTACATGATTTCAAGCTCTGTCCGTAAGTATCTCTCTCCCTTTCTCTCTGTCTCTCTGTCTCTCTGTCTCTGTCTGTCCCTCTCTCACTCACACACACACACACACACACACACACACACACACACACACACACACACACACACACACACAGCAAGAGTAAAATTCCTCTCTGGTGTTTCTGAGAGGAGTCACTGTCAATAGAACTCCAATTTCATGTGAGAACATATGAAAATCTAAAATTAAATTAAACAATGCCCTACCCGGAAGTCAGCTTTCAAAATCATCTCTGGAGAGCCTAAAATGGTTTTGTAGAAACAGCCCTGGGCAGGGATTCAGGACCTGGCCTTAGATTTGCTGCTTAACCAGCCTAGTCACTGGCTAGTTGTGAGAGCATGGGCAAATCATTAAACTTATATAGGATTCAGTTTCTTCATCTGTAAAACTGGGACTTCATGAAGTGATAGAATTAAACCTAGAAGGTACCAGAGAAGTCATCCAGTTCAATATTCTCATTTTACAATTGAGGACACTGAAGCCCAGTGAGACACTATGACTCAACCAGTAAGCGTCTGAAGTAGGATTTGAATCAAGGTTTTCCTGACTCCGAGACCAGTGCTCTATTCACAACACTAGAAAACCTCCAATCTTTCTTCTAGCTCCAACATTCAATTTCTTATCTATCAAATGCACAGCTCTTGGAGATGTTGAAAAATATTACTAAAAATTAGGCCTTTAGAGTCTTACACAATTTGTTTAAAGAAACAAAGAGAACTGGTCATCTCTCATCATAGTTCAATAATAAGGAGATTCATATTCTTCTACTTGCCATGTCACAAGACTAGTTCTTATATGTGTATGGAATGGACAAAAAACAAATGTGAAATGGAACATAGAAAAACACTAGTGTAAGTTATGAAGAGATTTAAGTGCCAAAGAGTAGAATTTGTATTTGATTATTGAGAACATAAAGAGTCACTGGAACTCCCTATATCCTCCCAAGAGATAACACAGTTAGAACCATGTTTCAGAAAAATTACCTCATAAACTAAATGGAGGATAGATTGGATTAGGGAAATATTTGAAGGTAAGAGACCAGATAGATAGCTATTTCAATATTTCAATGAGACAGATAATGCCATGAACTAAGGTGGTGACTGACCTGGTTAGTAGAAAGGAGGGGATATATATGTACAAGAGATACTGTGAGATAAGAAATGATAGAATTTGATAAAGGACTGGACATGCTTGGGATTTGAGATAGAAGAGTTAAGCACAAAGTTTTTGAGACTTGATGAAGACTATGATATCCTCAACAATAATAGAGAAATTTAGAAGATGGGACAGTTTGAGTAGGGGAGACAATGAATTCTATTTTGTGTATGCCGACTTTGAAATACCAGAATATTCATTTTTAGATGTCCAAGAACTGGGTTATGGATGACAGTAGGTCAGGAGAGAGAATAGGGCTGGATATATATATCTGAGAATCATCTTCCCAGAGATGATAGTTGAAGTGGAGAGCACTTTATCAAGCTGCCTATATAATATTTATATCAATCAGGAATAATAACATCAAAATGTTAATACATGAGCTCCCCTTCCCTTTTGTAGATAGAATAAGTTAATTCAAAAATTTATTTTATTTTTGAACTTATTATGTTATATACAGATGTGTGTACATATATAGTCACATAGATATACATATATACATATATGTTACTTTACACCAAGCATTGAACTAAGCTCATGCATACCCTTTTACATATATGCAAAAGTAGATATATAAATGTATCTATCTATACATACATGTGTAGCTATCCATATATTTATAGACATATCTTTTAAACAGATTTCAGAGAAGGTAAAAGTCACTCAAAATTGGGGAAGGTCCCATGTGACATAGTTTGCTACAAATTAATTTTGCTTCTATGAACACTACTAATAATCCTTGGTAGTATGGCATATTTACTCTTCCATTCAGCCATTCATCAGGCCAAAAATATTTTAATACTCAGTATGTGCAAAGCCTTACGCTAGATTGTGGGAGGAATATAATTTTAAATAAAGCATTTGGTCCCCCTTTAGAGACTTCACATTCTAGTATGTGTGACAAAATATACACAGATAAATATAATATAAAAAAGGATGAAGGGCAAACAAAAAGGTAGGCGGGAATAAATGTGTACTTATTTATAAAACTAACATGACTTATTTTAGTACACAAATATATGAAGAGCAGTATACCCAGAAGATTACTGTCTTCATACTATAGACCTGAGGAAACTATCTATTTCTTTTAATGTGACCATTTCCTGGGAAATGTTTCGGAGCTTCTCTTTTGGTATTTATTATGGAATTCATTTATGAGTCTTACATAAAGATATTCATAAATTATATATAATGTGATAAATTTTAATACATGTAATTATAATGTAATATTGTTATCACAATTAATAAACCATACATTTATAATAATGTTATTATTATATAATTTGTATATGATAAAGTATCATTATTTTATAGTCCCTCTTTATAAGATAGATATATATATGGTTATATTTATACTTGTAGTTTACAATGCACTTATATGCCACACATAGGTGTATAACATTGTATACAAATGTACATATATATGCATGTGTATATATGTATACATGCATATATACATGTGTGCAGATGCATATATATATATATATTCACACACAGGAAACAACAACCATTTTGGAACTTCAAGGGGTCTATGGTACTCCTTTCATTCAGGCAGACTGTGTACAACCACAGCCATTTTTATCCTATAAAACCAAACAAAGAAGTGGGCAGCAGGGGAAGGGGCAGAAGCTAACTCAAGGTTTTAGGAGGCTTTTAAAAAAATACTTAATCCAGGCAACTGGAGTCAAGAGGACCTGGATTCAAATCCGACTTCAGACACTTAACACTAAACTAGCTGTGTGAACCTGAACAAGTCATTTAACCCCAATTGCCCTACCTTCCTTCCTCCAAAAAGACAAAAAAGAAATACTTAATTGTCTTTTATGTCCTGTTTTATTATTAATGTGACAATCACCAGCAAACAAACATTCCAATATATAAAGAACAATAAAGAGAATGTTATGTGAAACTGAACTTTTCTCCAGTTCTCTACCCCATTCTTTCATTGTACCCTCAGGAAACTCTGTTCTGCCATTAAACAACTCCCTTTTCTCTCTCCCCTTTTTTCTATATTCCTGTACACATAGAAAACTAGTTTCCCCCAGAAGCCATCATATCACAGTCATATTTTCCAGTAGTGGGTGTACTTTGTGTGATGTCAAGGGCCTGCCCAGTCCATCTCCCCTCCCCCAATCCCGCTTAACACACACACACACACACACACACACACACACACACACACGGATGTGGTCAGAGGAAGAATAGGGTTATTTATTGCTCTCTCTTACCATTTCCAGATTCACCCTCTGCCATGAACACTTAGCAACTTCTTCCCACTTAGAAGTTCATCCTATCTGAAAACTTGTGATCATCTAATACAACTCAGGTTTAGCTCTCCTAGCTAGAGGTCTACAACCAGTATGATCCAGTACAACTAGCTCAAAAGTAGAATAGAACAATCTGGCGATTACAAACAAATGGAAATTTTGTTTGTCTGAACATATATGTGAATTTGTCTGAATGTGAGAAGACAGTAAAGGTATTATTCCAAGGAATAATCATTGGAACAACTTAAAATAGAATCATTTTCTGGCATAAAGGAAGAGTATCACCTATTATTGCAAGATATATTATACTACCATACTTATATTTAGTATTTTTCTCTCTTTGGATCACTTCCAATGGCTGGCTTTTAACTCATCATGGGAAAAGGGACTGAACTAGGGTTATGGCTCTGTGAGTGGGAAAAAGGGATAGATAGGAAAGATTCTGTGGACTCCCCTCAACCCCAACGGGAGAAGGCTGTTGTAGAGGTTAAGGACTTCCATTTTTCCCATTGTTTCCCAAAATAACTAGCACAGACACAATACTGTCCCTATATCATTTACCTAACACATTTGAATTGAAATGAATTAAAATTTTAAAAATAAAAATTTAAAAACCAGGATCAAGCAAAGTACAGGACAAAGGGTCACTATAATCTTAAAATTCAGTAACCCCTTAAGTCTTATCTTGCATAAACATCTATTGATTTTAAATCTTTTGGTGACTGATTTAATAATGAAAGAAGAAGCTGAGGTATTCATTTAATAAAACTGAAATCTAGGGTCATTAAATGAATCATAGGGTTTTCAAAGTGACAAATAAGTTTTTTTTAAAAGTTTGTTCATATCTAACCAGAAATCAGGTGGCATTAACTTATCAAGTACTCATCAGTGAACAAAGAAAACCCTCAAGCTTCCACTGACTTGTTCATTTCATTTTTCTCCACGATAAGGTGACCATAATAGTAGACTTCTTTGCAAGGAATCTCCAACTATTCTACAGAAATAAACTAGCAATTGTTATCCATATTTATTGGTTAACAGAAGTACTAGATTCCTTTTTCTCTAATCTGCTACTTACACATGTATTGATCAGACTCTTGTCTATGTTCCCTTTCAAAACAAGATGAAAGCAAAAATATAATGAATCTCAGATCATTTCTGATTCTAGTGCTATTAATCTCCATTTATAGACAAAATGACTGAGTTACAAAAAGATAAAGGGCTGAGTCACTGCGCATTTCAGTAGCACAGATTTCATTAGAACCCAGAGCCCTCCTATGCCAGAATTCACGGGATATCTAGACATGAATTTCTCTAGAGGTGTAATTTGTGTGTTGAAAATAACCTACAGATCTTTAATTGGTAGTTAGGAAACATTTTTTTTCTTAATGACTTTTAAATATTCCATTTTAAATGATCATTTAGGACTGTAACAAGGTAAAAATAGGAGAAGGATATTGCAGGTAGGCTGTTATCAAAATTAAAATTTTCAGGACATGGGTCTACTAGCCATAAAACAAAAACAAATAAGTAGATAATCAAATAAAAAAGCAAAATGGAAATGATATAAAGGCTTTTTAAAAAAACTGCTATTGAATATATGCAATAATTACTTTCCATCAAGACTTTTATTATGCATTTGTTTTTATGGAATTATAATGCACAAGTGCATGCTATTGTTTAAACACATTCACCACATACCCCATAACAGAGCATTCTGGAAATATGTATTAAAGATAATACACAAAATGTGGCTAAATGCATTCTGTATTATGGTTCTATAATACAGCATGCAAATGATTCTGACTAAGCAGTCACAGGAGACAGTCGTTAGGGTGCATGCTGTGAATGTATATTATGAATAATGCATAAAACTTGGCTAAATCCTAATGAGTCCATTGACATCCTATGGGGTCCAAAGGAGGCTCAGATCCCAAAGTGTATCATTGGCATATTTCTACTCACCAATCATTAAAACTACAACAACAATACCATAAAAACAAAGGATATTAAACTATACCAGAAAAAAAACCCCACAAGAGTAGTTAGAAGGTCTGAAATAAACCTCCAAATAGCAAGTAACTTTTAAAGGAAAACGGAAACTCTGTCTTAATTCACCCCATCTTCCTAGGACAATGAAAGTTTTTCAGAATGAAAATGCGTGAATTACAAGGGACAAGAGGATTCTAATTTAAGTCATGATTCTATTTCTTTCCTCTGGCTCTGTGTGGAAAATCGTCATTAAAATGAAGATCTGAATGCTCTTTAAGGCAAATGACCAAACCCCTAGACCACGTTAGTAGAAAATCTTTTGGATTTTAAGGACAATTTTATTAAAAGGAACTAGAGCCAGCAAACCAGGAAGTAGGTATAGTGGGCCAATTGGCTTACCCCACAGAAACCACTTAACGTATTGATATCAAACAAACCAAAAATTAATAATGAATACTTTTTTTACAGCACACCAAAAAAAAAATCCGTATTTTTTTTTGCCACAGTTGATTCCTTAAAAATAAGTACTTATTTAAAATTGCTCTGCTTAAAAAGAGAAAATATGACATCGCCCATGGATAAAGATTCTACAAACCATATACCTCTAAGTACAAAGAATTTGGGCAAAGTTTTTCTCCATTAATTTAACTAAAAACTGACATCAGAATAAACTGCCCTAGAGATGAAGAAATCAAGTATGTGACAGAAGTTTGTGTTCAGCATGCCTATCCTTGGAGTGGGAGTGGGAAAGGACAGCTGCTTTTTCAGGGCTGATCCCAGAAAAGCCCTGTACTCTGAGAGTACATCCCCAGAGTACAGAGAAGAGGAGAGGGCTGGCCACATGAGGAAGCAGCAGGCCAAGAAAAACCCTGTCCTCCCAGAACGCATGTAAGAGCAAAAAGCTGAAACTGTTTGAATGGAAGTTCTGGTATGAAACTCTTGAATATTTGCCCAACATCTCAAAGATTTCTCAAACATTGATCAGGTATGGATAGGACCTATCCAAGGAGCAACATAAGCAAGAGGTTGTCATATAGGACTTCAACTGGTTAAAATGATCAGTTCCAAGTATTGTTCGGTTACTGAATGCTAGTAAGCAAGTTACTTTCATTATCATATCTCTACTCCCCAATTTGTAAAACAGTCAATACAAAAACCTGATTTATGTGTGATATGGTTTACCTAGTATGAATTAATGGAAGTCCCTCAACTATCTTCCACCATACACATATTTTGCTCCTCTCTCTTATACTTAATTCTTAAATTCCAACATTTGTTATTCTTTCCTTTTCATTAAAATAGTATGATTTCCATTAGATGCCATATTAAAAGTTACACAGTCCTGAAAGAGGTAATTAAAACACTTCTATATTAGTTTGCCTTTTCAATTGACCAATGCACATCTATCAAGTGCCTACTCTCTGCCAGGAATAGTGCTAGGCCCTGGTCAGGGTGGGGTGAAAGGTAGAGGGGAGACAATGGTGTCTGCCCTCAAAAACTTTGTATTCTTTTGAGAGAAACCAGATATACACATGCAAGTACATATATACAAAGTAAAATACAGGTTGAATGACTTGGGTAGGAAAAAAAAATACAAGCCAATTTGTGCAAATGGCATTAGCAGTTAATGGGAATCAGAAAAGGATTCATGTAGGAGGTAGTACTCAATTTGAGCCTTGAAGAAAACTAACATTTCCAAAAAGACACAAATTCCAGGCACGGAAGAAAAGTTTGTACAAAGACACGGAGACAAGAGATTCAGTGTCACATGTGAGAAACAGCAAGGAAATCAGTTTGGCTGGATTGCAGTGTAGAATGCATGAGTCAAATAATGTGTGACAGCCACTGTGATGGAGCCAGCTTAAACAGGCTTCAGAGAGCTGATTGTTAAATTTTCAGTGTGCGCAAAAACTACAAATTAAGGTTGGATTTATTATTCTGTTGTTTGTGTATTCTTAAGAAATTGATGGAGAAAAAGTAGATTAAATTTAACTGTCATGCATCTTTTTTTTTTCCTGAAGAGCCCATTTTAAACATTCACCTTCACACCCCTGGCCTGGAAACAAAATTGTAAAGGTCTATAAATGTCCACTGGAAGAGTTCATATTTCTTCCTAGAGGCAATAGGGAGCTTCTATGATAAAATACCGTTGCCTTTGATTTAACTCTTTTCTGTGATCAGTGGAACTAGGGCAACATAGAAGCACTGGGTATTTGGAGGACGAGGAACATTGAAAGAATGGGATGGGGGTTGGAAAGCTACAGGAAGAGCATGGGAGCCCAAATGAAATAACAAGTGTACTTTACAAATTTACTCAGCGCCAATTGTGACAGAACTTACAACAAATTAATGGGACTTTCAAGAAGAAAAACTTCCTGAGCACTATATTACTGGGATGATATGTCTGCTTGTGCAAACCAAGTTACTGTACACCTCATTATAATATATGGTGTGAAAATTGCGTAGAAAAATAATGCATCAGTTGAAACCACTTCTGATATTTTTTCCTCATTCTAAAGTTTGTCTCGTATGCAGCATAACAGAACAAAGGTCAGTTCTGGATCCAACAATCCCGTAAAAAGCTATTCTGCCTTCGAAATCCATTCTCCACCACCATTTTCCTCACCTACTGTTCAAGGGACTAGTAATTGCTTCCCTGTTTCTTCACCCCTCCCAGAAGCCACCAAAGGAATAACAGAAAGTCTCTCAGTAGCATTTTGCTTCTCAGTAGGAAGCTGTAGTGTTTGTGATATCCATTTTGATACAAAACCTAAATTAGGCCTCTGGAAATAGGTAATGCATAAAAAGCATTTTGTATCACCAAATTATTATTACAGGTTACAGTTAACCCTTGGAAGATAGAGGTGAGTTCTGCAGCTCCCCACTGAGGTGAATATCTGCCACAAAATCACAGGCAGTACCTCAGAAGACATTTCAGGTGAGTTGAACTATCAGGTTGACCTGTAAGGTTCTGACAGCTAGTTTAAGTGGAAAAGCTGGAAGAAATGCCCGTTAAACAAAAGCATCAGCACAGCATGAATAAGCTGAAGTCTACCAGGACAAGTTTAGCAGTTGACAGAGCTTAGAAATATAAAGGAAAAAGAGAGTCGCACGATGGACGGTCAAAATCTTTTTTGTTGTTTGTTTTTAATAACAGTACGAGAAGTTACTTTCCTACAAAACCTCTCCTAAGTAAGTGTGACATATTTTGAAGAGGTGCAAACCCCCCAAAAGATATTCTTGTTTCTAAGTAAAAAACCAAAGTGAATATTTTCAAATTATCAATTAGAGCTGCTAAAATTGCAGCTCTCTGTTACAAGCTCAAAAGTACAAATAAACTTATAACAAATTCTAAAATCCTCATCCCTGAAAAACTGAAGATCTATTTCACAACTAAGATTCAGGGAGAATCATTTATTCTAAAATCACCTCTCCTAGTGCTAAATAAGGCCTTCACTGCTGTACTGGCCATACTACCCAAACACAGAAAAACAAAAGAAACAACTTTTTTTAATCTTCTGACTTAATTCATTATATCTTTATTAATTGTATCTTTTCCTTTTATCATGACTTGAAAAAACTATGTTAAAAAGTCATAATTCCAGACCTTTCAAAAGTCTAAGGACAAGAATTAAGTGCACATTCTTTTAAAGTTAAAAAGCAAAGCCTATAAAACATATAAGGAGGTGAGTTATCTCCCTTCTTTACAAAAATACTTCAATTATAATTCAGGCTATTGGCTAACCAAAATCTTTTATATAACCTTGCTTTCATGGAATGGCATTTCTTCATTCTTCTGAGTGTGGTTATCATTGTATATTTAGTAAAAGTTGTATCTCCTTAGGAATAAACAGATAACAATTAAGTTCTTACCACTTGAGATGTTCAGTAAACAGAATGCAAAATTTAAGTCCCCAATGTGATTTCTAGCTGAGGTAAAAATGATTATTGCAAAAATTAAAAGCATTTTTAAAGTGACTACATAGGTGTAAGATGGGGGGTGGGGGGGAAGTACTTTACTTGATAACATGGAAAAATATAGTAGCTAATAAGAACAACCTAAGTTTTATAGGGTAATTAGCGTACCATTGAGATTAACCAAATTTCAGAGCTGCCCAGGGTTTTTAGCTGAGTCCCAGAAATAGAGGGCAAAGGGACTACAGGATAAAACTCTCTCTCCTTCCTCCTCCTCCTCCTCCTCCTCTTCTGTTCTCCCCCCCTTCCTCATCCTAGTTCTCCTCCTCTCTCCCTTTCTCCTCCCCTCATTCGATTTGTCTTTGTTTCTCTCCCTCTACCCTTGTCTCTCTGTCTCTGTCACTGTCTCTCTGTATGTCTGTCTCTGTCTTGCTCCCCTCAACTTCCTCTGTCTTTCTCATCCCTTCCTTCCCTCACTCTTCACTTCTCAAAAGTGACACATACCCTTTTTAATGTTTAGGACTTTAATTCCTGTCTTAGCTCATGCTGCCAGTCTCATTTTTGTAAATTATATGGTCTTTCATCTAGTCTGTCTCAGAAAAAAGGAAAAACTACTTTAACAGTGCTGAACTTCAGTGTGGTGCCTCTTCCCAGCAGATCCTGTTCCTGTAGACCACCAGTTTTTCCCAGTTACTGTGTCATTCTAATCATTTCCCTTTTATATAATTACTTGTATGAATCATAAGTTCGAAGTAGCATTTGAGTTCCAGTCACTGAAATTCCCTTGTATATTTCTATTAACTAAAATAATACTTCAAACCAAATGTTCCCCAGTACTTCTTCCTTAGGCCATAAACACAGCACCTGCCTGTTGACAAGGAGTTTATAGAAAAGTTTCCCCAGGGTATCTGTAAAGCACTGTACCTACCTGATCAGTCCAGTCTCTATGCAACTCCCTTTGCAGAAGCTGGCAGGGTCCTTGGAAACACCCTTACACCCATACTGTTAGAGTATCTCTTCTATTCAGAATTAGATTCATTGGTACTTTTCCATAGTTACATTTCTTGTTCAATTGATGTTTCTTTTTATTTATTCTGAAGTTTTCGATGTAAGACAAACAGGAATACCACCTTCTAAAATTACTACTATCCTACCCTCCGATGGAACATTAGCGGGAAGCAATATTCTCCAAAGCTATGAAGCATACACTGCCCTAAATTACATTGCAGTTGCTGCCCTGAGCTCACACATTTTTGAATAGAAAGGCTCCCAGGGATCTCTCTGTACTGACTGCATTTACTGCTTTAAAATATTTTTAACCCAGACGCTGAAGTGCCAGCCTTGCAGTTCCTCATGCTAATCCCAGCTTGGGTGGCTGTTCTTAAGGGAAAGCATTCAAAAAATTGTAACAGTGCATCAACTTTGACCCTTTTCACTTAAACATGAGACTTTGTGAAAAAAAAAAAAGAAAGAGAGAGGAAAAAAAACTTTTAAATTCCAGAGGGAATCGCTGAACTCTGACCTGCTTAAAATTAGTTTTGTTTTAGTGCCTGCGTGGTGACTCAACAGGCCAATTTTCCAGACACTTAAGACATTTCTGCTCCTGAAGATTCCAGTTCAAGTCTTCAGTTCTGTTTGCCAGTGGATCAGAACACTTTGTTCCAGAGCTTCAAGAAACAAATTCCCAGATCTCCCCATCTCTGACAGATGTTGGTTGGCACTGCTAGGTATTGAGTATATCTAAGATTTTTTAATTTCATACATGTTTAATATACACACACATACATAAATACTTATATGAATCATACACACATATATATGTGTAGATATATTTGTGTGTACAATGTATGTGTGCATATAGGTGGCTTATTCATGTGTATGTATATGTATATGTGTGTATATATGCATATATTCAGAAGATAAGCTATTTTTATTTAGGAAAATGTTACATTGTAGAAATTTTTACAAAACAATTGTCACTCAGAATTCAGCACTCAAGAACTATTCATTAGAAGCCCATAAACATTTCTTAGTCGCTAAACTATCATAATAAGTGTTAACTTTTGGTTATCAGTATCAGGGAAAGTTTTGTGGAATGACCTTTTGGAATTTACTTCTCATGTTGTAATAACTGGTATCTGCTTCTCTTCTGCAGACATTAGGAGAAAAAAAATTTAAAGCAACTCAATGAATCGTCACCAACTCACATACTACAAAATAAAGGAATCCCTTGCAATGCTACATTTTTCTTCAGTGGAACTGCAAGTATGATGCCTGATTAACAAGAAAAATTAAATATCACAGCAAACTGAAATCACAGTACATGCTCTCTGATTGCTATATTCCCTTGCCAAAATTGGGCTCTCTTTCAAAAAATTAAACAAAAAAGAAAAAAGCTCCATAAATAATTTGAATTTAATACTATAAAAAATACTTATAAACGTGGAACAATTCTATGGCATAAATTCTGTAGTTCCAAAATCACAGAAATATAGAATGATACAACCATACAGCAGAGGAAAAATAGCATCCATACTGTGAAAAGCCAGAACAAGGCTTTGTTAACCATTGCTAACATCTACATAGTTAGCTAAGCAAGAGAAAAGACATCAGGACAAGAGAGCCAGAGAGAGAGGACAGAGAGAACATCCACTACTAATCTATATTTTATTTTAATGGCAGGGGGAGTGTCCACTGATGTCTTAAAGACATATGCAAGTAACTACAATCCCCTTCAAAGTGCTTAGGAAGTCATTATATGTTTACACTGATGCCAATTCTTTCCTCAAAACACTTGAGAGCACCTCTTGGCATTTCCACTGCTTAGCACGTTTGGGCATATTGTAGGCACGTAATAAATGTTTGTCAATTTGAATGATTTTTCTCTAGATATTCTTATTTTTTCAGAAGTTTTATTGACGTTTTGTTTTTACTTTTGATTATTTCCAGAATACTCCTGTTCTGTGAGGGTTTTCTTGAAATAAAATAAAACAATGAAGCAAAACTAACAATACAATCGCCTTATGTGAAAGTGCACACAACATTCTCTATCTTCTATAAATTATCTTGGTTCTGCTCATTTCATTCTTAATCAGTTTATAAAAGACTTCACAAATATTTGTTTTTATGATATCTATGTTATAGCATAAATTGTTCGTCTGATTCTTCTTACTTAACTCTCCACCATTTCATAAAATGTCTTTTCATATCTCTAAAACAATATATTTCCTTGCTTCTTGTAGCACAACTGTATTTCATCACACATATCATATTTTACTCAGCCATTCCTCAATAAATGAGCCTCCATTTAGTTTTCAGTTTGGGGCCACAACAAAAAGAACTGCTATAAATATTTTGTTCACATAGAACCTTTTCCTGTTTTTTAAACCTCTTTGGGTATAGGTCTAGCAGTGATATTGCTGAGTCAAAGGCCATGCACCATTTAATAAATTTTTGTACATAATTCCAAATTGCTTTTCAGAATGGCTGGACTCATTCACTGTTCCACCAATAGTGCCTAGTTTCCCACAGCCCCTCCCTCCAACATTCATGATTTTTTTTCTTTTTTTGTCATCTTTGCCACTCTGAGATGTATAAGACGGAATCACAGAACTGTTTCATTTGCATATTCTAACTAGTAGTGATTTAAAGACTTTTTCATATGGCTATGAGTTTCTTCCCTTGAGAACTGACTATTCATAGCCTTGGACCATTCTTCAACTGGAAAATGACTCTTGCTCTCACAAATCTGAATTCATTTCTTATATGTCTTGGAGACCTTTATCAGAGAAACACTGCAAATAATTTTCTTGCTTTTTCAATTGCTGAACTGGATTTTTTAGACAAACATTTTTTAAAATTTTATGTAAGCATTCATTTTGTCTTATGTGATTCTGTCTTTGTCAGGAAGTTTTCTTCTATCCATAGACATAATAGGAGTGTTTATCCATATTTTTCTTCTTTCTTTTACAAGTGATCTTATATATATATATATAGATAGATAGATATAGATATAGATATAGATATGTCATGTATCCATTTGGAGCTTATAAGGTGTGAGGTATTGATCTAAATTTAATTTCTTCCATATTGCTGCCCAGATTCCCAGGAGTTTTACCAAATAGTGAATCCTCATTTCAATAGCTAGAGTTTTTCTGTTTTTCAGATACTAGCCTACTAGATATAGTTCCTTCAATATGTTTTGTATCTAATAAATTCCACTGATTGTTCTCTTTGTCTTTTAACCAGTACCAAATCATTCTGAGAATTACTGCTTTGTAGTATAGTTTGAAATCTGACACTGCTAGGACTCCTTTGCTCTCACTTCTTTTCATTATTTCCCTTGAGATTCTTGACCTTTTTTACCTCCATATGAATTTCATTATTCTTTTTTTCTAGTTCTGTAAAGTAAGGCATTGGTAGTTTGATTGGCATGGCATTGATTAAATTTATTTAGGTAGCATTGTCGTTTTATTATACTGATTCAATCTACCAATGAACAGTTGATTTTTTCCAAACATTTACATCTGTCTTATCAACTATTCGTAGTTATATTTAGTTCTTCTATTTATCTTGGTAGGTAGACTCACAAATAGTCTATAAAAGTATAATTACTTGGTATGAAATGTCTCTATCACTTTCTGCTTTGTTTTATTGGTAGTATACATGGAAATGCCAGCAGTTTTTGTGGATTTATTTTATGTCCTTCAAGTTTGTGGAAATCATTAATTATTTCAATCATTCTTAGTTGACTCTTTAGGGTACTTTACACCATCATATCATCTGTAAAAAGTGATCACTTTGTTTCTTATTTTCTTCTTTTTATTCCTCCATTTTCTTTTTTACCTTGTTTCTTTGAAATAGACAGCATTTCTAGTACTATGTCAAATGGAAGTGGTGACAATGGACATCATGATTACACTCCTGATTTTACTGGAAAGTAACCTAACTTATCTCCATTACAAAAAAATGACAGCTCTTGGTGTTACATATATGCTACCTATCATTTTGAGTAAAGGTTAATTTATTCTCATATTTTCTAACATTTTAATAAAACTTAGGGCAGTAGATATTATCAACACCTTTTTTTCTACATCTATTGAATGATCATGTGTTTTTATTATTAATATGATTAATTAAGTTTATAGTTTTTCTCATATTAAATGAATACTGCTCTCGGTATAAATCTAATCTGATCATGAAATATAATCTCTGTTATGCCGTTTTATTCTCTTTGGTCATTTAAAAATATTTAATGATTATTCAATAGGAATATTAGTCTATACTTTTCTTTTTTCTTTAGAAGGTAATTTATGAATTATTCTATTTCTTTCTCTTAAACTGAGTTGGTTAAATTCTCTATTATCCATTATTTTCAAAATTTTCTATTTTTGTAGGTATTTATTTCTTTTAATATACTCAACACTGAGAAATCTTCATACTTTTTTGAGACTATTATTTACATGGGAAAGTAGAATTAAAATTTTTGTCCTAAATCTTCATTACACTTCAGGAGAAGCCAAGCTTCTAAAAGTACTAATATGTTTTATCACAGTTTGAAATGTTTGAAAAGTTCCAATTTTAAGGCCTCATTTCTGAAATAGATAGGGAACTGAGTCAAATTTATTATAAAAAAAAAGAGCCATTCCCCAGTTGATAAGTGGTTAACGGATATGAACAGGCAGTTTTCCAAAGAAGAAATCAAAGCTATCACAAGAAAAAATGCTCCAAATCCCTATTGATGAGAGAAATGAAAATTTAAACAACCATCACATACCACCTTATACCTATCAGATTGACAACATAACAGAAAAGAAAAATGAAAAATACTTGAAAGGATACAGAAAAATAGAATGACTAATACACAGTGGGTGGAGTTGTAAACTGGTCTAATCATTTTGTAGACAAATTTAGAACTCCCATAGGATCATAAAACTTTGCATTCTCCTTGACCTGGAAATACCACTATTAGGTTTGTATTCCAAAGACATCAAAGAAAAGAGAAAAGCACCTATTCGTACAAAAATATTGATAGCAGCTCTTTTTGTGGTAGCAAAGAATTGGATTGGGGAAAGGATAAACAAGTAGTGGTACATGATTCTGATGGAATACTACTGTGTTATAAGAAATGACTAGTAGTATGGTTTCAGAAAAAACCTGGGAAGTCTTACATGTACTTATATGTCTTATATGTACTGATGCAAAGTAAAGTGAACAGAACCAGGAGATCGTTGTTCGCAGGAAGAACAATATTGTAATGATGATCATTTATAAAAGACTTAGTTATTCTGATCAAGATAATGATGGAAGACATTTACAAAGAGCCTATGGTGAAAAATGCTATCCCCATCCTAAGAGAGAACTGATGAGCTCAGAGTGTAGATTAAAGCATAATTTTTCATTTTTTTAAATTTTTCTTGTTTTTTGGTCTGTTTTATTTTTCAGCATGGCTAACATAGAAACATGTTTTGGAGGATTCCACATGTATGATGATATCAAATTGCTTGCTTTATCAATGAGGGGTAGAGGTAGGAGGAAGAGCGAGAATTTGCAACACAGAATTTTTTTCAATGAATGTCAAATTTTTAATATAATTGAGGAATATTTAATAAAATAAATACAACATTTTAAAAAGAAAAGTTTTCATCTTTTCTATCAGGGCTTCTCTCTTGAAGATACAAAAGAGAAGAGGGAAAGCTCTTACATGGTTCTCCTCCCCTAACAGCGCTGTTTACCCATCACTCCTGAAACTTGATTATATACCACTACCTCCCACCTCTACCCCTAGTATTGAGTTTTTAGAAGAGGAAATGGAGATGAGAAAGGAAGATAGGGAGCAGAAAGAAAAGAAATAAAGGATAAGATAGGGGTTGAAAGATAGAATGAATTCTTCAACACAATGTCCACTTGTTCAAAAAGTAGAAATAAAGCTGGTAAAACAAAAAATCAGTGCTTACATTCCACCCTGGTTTACCCCAATTCAATAACCATTTATTAGGCATATACTATGTCCAAGATCCAATGGTAGGCACTGGAATTATAAAGATAAAAAACAACACAATATTAATCTTCAAGAATCAAAAAATAAATATGACATAAATAAAAGTGTGATAAGGGCAAGGAGAAAAAGAAGAGTATTATTAACAGGAAGATTATATTCAGTCTTTAATAAAGAAGGCTTCATGGAGTTTGTGGAAGTGAGGTTAGCCTTGAAGGAAGATAAGTGAACAGCCAGGGTTATTTCACAGTTTGAAGAATGGCCTTTACAAATGCAGAGAAGTAGGAGAGTTCAGGACAAGATTAAGGAACAGCTTGCAGTCTATTTTGGCTAGAGCATAGAACTCTACACATCTACAGACCTCCATGAATACTACCAAATGACCTACTTACTATACAAGGTAATGCAGACGTTCAGGAGATCCATAAAGGGATACACACAAAGTAGAAGAAAGTTTCATACCCCATCCACTTATCAACAGATTAAGACTATCTTCAAATAAAATATTCCAAAGAAAGATTAATTTCTCTGATAATTTCTTCATTTACTATACATTACAAATAAAAGTTTTCAAAGTGAAAATTGAGGAAAAAAATTGAATTTTCAATATAAATACAAACATTATTTCCTATTATACCAATATTTAAATTTTATTATGATAATTAATATTAGACAATAGTAATAATTCATCTTTATAAAGCACTTTAAATTTTTATCAAGGTACTTTGCCCTCAACAACTCAGTGAGGTAGGCAATGAAAGCATGACTATTCCCATTTTATAGATGAGGAAACTGAGGTTTTAAAATACTAAGTAAATTGCCCATAATCTCACAGCTGTTTTAAATCCAGGATTTAAGGAAAGATTTACTGATTTCAAGTCTCCTAGATTTTGTACTACCCTTTGCTATATGTATTTTCCAAGTACTACATTGCCCTAAGTAACTTCATTTTTTTTTCATTTTTGGAGAGGGGAAGGCAGGACAGTTGGGATTAAGTGACTTGCCTAAGGTCACATGGCTAGTAAGTGTTAAATGTCTGTAGTCGGATTTGAACTCACGTCCTCCTGACTCCAGGGCTGGTGCTCTATTCACTGTGCCACCTAGCCACTCCAACCCTAAGTAACTTCTTAAAAGAAGTGATTTAAGAAAAATTCAGAGGTGAAATGTATTCAGTTTACATTTGAGCATACGTTTAGTATTTTTTTTATTTTTTGAAGGTCAAGAAGATGTACAATAGTTGAGTATTTGCATAAATATATTATTTTTAATCAGATAAAAATTTAAATGTGGTGAAATCCTCAGTTAATTATCTAAAAGTTAATACATAAACTGTCCCTGAGTACATATAAACATATATTACATATGTGTCTGCAATATAGTAGAATTACACTTAAACAAATCCTGTGTACATGAGTAATTCTGGGTACATTGTTCCACTATCAAAAGCATCTTCCAAAATGAGGTAAATATGGTATGAGTTTAGTGCTTTAATTATCTCAATCACAGAAAATGCTACTAATCATGTAAGCCATTTGGGCTATCAAAAAGGATGAATTAATATTTGCCATGATTTTATCTCTATTAAGCAATATGACCGATTTATTTTAAACAAATGAGAACTTATCCATCCAAATGAGTGTTGTATCCTTCAGAAAGTCAGCTTAGTGAGTTCCCTCATTCTGGTGATGCTGTCATTACAAAAGAAAAAAACAACCCCCCACACCCCTTTTACTTTTTACTCTTTGCACCTAGTATAGTACTCTTTACATAGTAGGTGCTTAAGTAAATATTTGTTGACCTATTGACTCTAGTCCACTGTAAAACTGCTTTAGGAGCCTTCTAGAGTCACAAAATGTTCTAACTAAAAGGGAGTCACCTTCAAATTCTCCCAAAATTCCACTCTTGTATAATGGCATATCTCTGTACTTTGAGGATTTATTTTATTTTTAGAAACAACTAAAAGTAATTTAGCTTTTAGCCTGGTGAAGAACAGAAGTGAGTGACCGAGTTGCATAACATCATTTTGTTATTTGCTATTTTGAGTTTTGTTTTTTTAAAGGGTGGGGGCAAGATTAGTTATATAAAAGTAAAGAGACTGAAAATTGTTTTGTACAACGACAGAATTATTGGAATAATTGTATAGCCTCTCAAGGTGAATATCTTAAACTGTTGTGCTCATTTGGATGGGTGAGTTTTGATGACTGTCATTTTAAAAATAAATTTCATTAAGAAATAGTCTTACATTTTACGTATGCAGCTACCTAGCTCTTCTGTATTTTCATTTATATGGATATGTTGTGCAGTTTGAAATATTCTATCACAAGAAAGTAAATAACTGAAGTAGATTTAAAATGTTATGTATTGACTTTTGCATAAGTCTTTGATCTTTCAGAAGATGACTTAAAACTAAACCCAGAAGAAAAATTCTATGCTAAACTGTCATGCAAACGCAACCTTCACTGATCTGTAGGTTTCTGTAAACTTTTTTTTCTTCTACATACAGTCAAAAACATGACAAGGGTTCACTGTCAGATTATGCACAAAAACTGCAAATTTAAACAAGGTGTGATCTTATACTTTTTCACACATTACTGTATAATGCTGTACCAGAACACTAATGTATGCACAGTTCCAAAATAGCTCACTCTATAACTGCATAGCATTGAAAATTGTACTAAAAAAGATCCAACAAAAGCACCTCTAGAAAATGTTCCTTCATCCTTGAACATGGTATGAGGCTGCCTTTGTTATTTGTTTTTCAGGACTGAAAAAAAGGGGAACAGATATGACAGTTTTTCATAGTGTTAGAGAGGTTTCATCTCAGTATATCTGATATTAGAAAAGTTGTTTCATCAGAACATACAACAGTAAGATTCAGGATTATTTCATTAACTCTCTTTGGAGAGTTCCAAGATACCTTATGCTATGGTGTTACTGTGGTTTTCTTAATGTTTTAATTATTGATGAAATTGCAATGAAGAGTTACACTGATGCAAAAAAGTTTAGAAGAAAAGGATATCATGTTTAATTTTTAAATTCATAAATGAAAAAAAAAGCACAGCACACCCTTTTCCTTTTAGAAGAGTCAGTAGCATAGGAGTATACTTGAAAGGCTATTGTTTTTTTTTCTTTTTTCTCTAATGTTTTGAAAAGAGTCTACTTAAATTGTGAAAAGGTATACAATTAAATATGAAACAACAAACAGCTAAGTGAAAACAGAAGCACAACCCTCATCTTCTTGGGTGAAGAAATGTAACTGAATTAAAGTTCCTTCTTTAGCACAACTGTTCCTACCTTGCTTACTTGGCAAAATCAAGCCGATTAAGCATTAGAAAAACCGGTCTAAAGAACAAAAGATCATATCTGTTGTTAAATATCTTTTGAACATAAGGAAAAAACTTAACTGTATCAGTCTGATCATTGTACAAATGCAGATAATGAAGCTGAATAATTTGTCTAGCAAATTTGGAGTAAAATACTTAGGAAATATTTTCTAATTCAGCATACTCTCCCACAAATAAACAATAAATACATCTTTATTTAATATTGGTGAGTGCTGATCTGTACACAGACTATAAAAAGAATGTTAACATAAAAATTATTAGCCCTGGGGTAACATTTTTTTCTGTCTTTTAACAGTAAGTTATTTTTCAATTTTTAGGGCAGGTAGGCGGTGCAGTGGATAGAACACTGGGCCTAGAGTCAGGAAGACTCATCTTCCTGAGTTCAAATCTGAACTCAAACACTTATTAATTGTGTGTTAATTAATTGTGTGACCCTAGGCAAGTCACTTAACTCTGTCTGTCTGAGTTTTCTCACCTGTGAAATGAACTAGAGAAGGAAATGGCAAATCACTCCAATGCCTTTGCCAAGAAAACCCCAAATGGGGTCTTGAAGACTCAGATATGACTGAAATGATTCAGCAACAACAACAGAATTGTCAAGTGTATGATGCAATATCTTATATTATGGCTGTTGATCTTATCCAACTTTTTAACCTATTTGCTCCTCAACGAGTTTCCATTTAAACTTTTCACAAAAAAGTAACAAGAAGGTTGTCTTCAACTTTTTTAGTTCCTGTTTCTTTGAGATACTCAAAGAATGCTGATCAAAATTTCTAGAAGATACTGATAAAGTAAGAAAGAATACACATTTTTAAACATTAAGATTAAAATGTAACCAAAAAGAAATGAAAAATTTAAATTCAAACCAAAACTAAGTACCTTAATAAAGAAAGTAATCTTTACTAATTTTAGGCACAGGATGATTTGGGGGCAATTCTTCTAGGTCAGATTCAATCTGCTCAGACAGAACCTTAACAAGCTTTTACAATTCAGTATATATTGAGACATGTTAAGCAATTTACAGTTTTTCAAACTCTGAACGATACTCAAGATGTATAACTGTTGCCAAGCTTTTTCATAATTCTTGTGTTTGAATGATTTTATGAATCTGAGGAAAGTTAGGAAAAGAGAAAAAAATCAAAAGCATTCTGGGATATTCAGAGGGCTAGTGGCATAATGGTGTCAGCTTGATTTCAACCTATTATTAGTTAACTATGAGGAAATGGTGGGCTTAAAGAAGGAAATGCTAAGTCATTATGACTCTAGTTTATACAAAACAGAACTCAGTACTTCACTACTATGTTATTTCAAAGATGATCAACCCCATACTCTCAAACCTCAAATCCCCCTCTAATCTGGCTCCTAATTCTTATACTTGAGAAGTACTTACAACTGGGAGTGTTGCTTCATAGTACTCACTTGAATAACTTCCTTTCCTTCCCTGCACAGAAGACACATCCTGCCCATTATCCCATAGTCTTGTCACTACTACTTCTGTACTCTCTCCATTGAAACTTACCTGTCCTCTAACTCATTTCCATAATATCCAAGGCAACAACTGGAAAATCTAGTAAGCTAACGTATGCTAATGGGTCATTTAAGATGCATACATTTTAATAGTGACCATAATCAGAGGGAGAGAGAACATGGCATAGTGGATAAAGAACCAGCCTCAAAAGCAGGAACATTTAGTACAACCTATAGCACCACACACACACACACACACACACACACACATGCACACACATGCACACACATAAGTACAATCTATGACACACATTAGTTATGTTACTGTGAGCATGTCACTTAACCTCTTAATACTGATGTCAAATTCAAATAAAAACTGAAATAACCTATCGAACCACAGGCTGACTTGATTTTAAAGTGTAATGTTGTCTATCCTTTATTAATTTTTAAGTTAAATATTTCCCAATTACATTTTAATCTGGTTCAGGCCTACTCAGTAGTATTGAGAGTGGGATACAGACTGTGGGCCACATGTTTCAGTCATGCGATGCTCTATCTAAGATTATAAATTGCAGAAAAGTTGCCAGTTTACAATGGTAGAGAAAGCTTCTTCATTTGGAAATTCTCTCTATCAGTGAAATCACAGGTCTAGTGCTTATTTCTAACTTTTAACAGCCAATTTTCCCTTTTTTATCTTCATTCATCCATTCATTGAAAAAAAGCATGTATTTAGGAATTACATTGTTTTAAGTATTATGTTAGGTTCTATGTGACTGTATTGAGAACAAAAGAATTATCAACAACTCTACCTTCCAGAAGCTTAGAATATGAAGTCAGAAGAAATCACTATAATCCCACCTCAGTCACTTACTATCTATATGACCACTGGGGAGTTATTTAACTCTGTCTGGGCATCCTTTTTTTCTGTCTTTAAATAAGGATGTTGGATTAAAACTCTGAGATCCTTCCTAGTGCTAAATGTGTGGTCCTATGATATAGCTGGGGCAACGGCTTGTGCACAAATAACAGTATACAATGTGTTGTGTTTTATACATAGTAAAGATACTAAAATATTATGCTTGAGGAAACAGAGATTTTCCAGCCGAAGTGATAAAGACAGAATGGAAGAGATTTTTCCCAAAACTTGAAAGATAAGCAGGAACCCGATAGGTAGATACAAGGGAAACACATTTAAAACAAGGAAGAAAGTTGGGAAATAGAAGGAATTCTGTAAGGATATTAAGTACAACAGTTTGGGATTCTGAATACCAAGCTAAGGAATTTATACTTAGTATTACGGACAAGAGAGATTTAGTGAAGGTTTTGAATAGGGAGGTGACATGACCAACACAAAAGTCTAGGAAGATTCATCTGGCAGTGATGTGCATGTTGAGTTAGAGGGCACAGAGTTAAGAAAGCCAGCGAGAAGGATATTGCAACAGACCAGGTATCGGTTCATCAGGGTCTGAGCAAGGGTGGAAACTATGGAAGTAGGAAAAGGAAAGATATAATACATTTTTGTCAGAAAGAATAAAGAGGATTTTAATACTGGCAATTCCAAGAATAGAGCAGACTCAAAGCCTGAAAAAGTTTACATATACACATATATGTGTAAAAGTGTGTTTGTGTGTATGTACATCTATATATGTAACCAGGAATGTAATTAGGAAGGTGGAAGATAATGAACTTGCCCTTGGGCTTGGTTTTGTTCCCTTATCTCTCCCCCAAACCCCTCAATTCATCTTCAGAGAGGAAAACACTTTGAGAATTGAGAACCTGAGGGAAACTGGATCCCATGAGCCCTTGGTAATTTAAAGAAAGAGTAAAAGAATACTGAAAATATTTTTTATTTGTTAATTAAGTGGCAATTTATATGGACTCTCTAACCCCAAATCAAGTAGAGGCTCCTGATAGAACTATCCTCAGTGAGCAGAAATATTGAATGAAAAAAAAAAGATTCAAACCTGAAAGCATAGTTATATGTGAGATGCCTAGAACAAGGATTCTCTTTGCAATAAAGAAAACATTTTTTTTTCTATCCAAATACACCTTTTTATTGGCGGGGGGTGGAGGGGAGTCAGGGAAAAGATATTGAAGGCAAGTCAGATAACTTTTTTCTCCTAGGGCAGACTAGATACCTTACAGGGGTAGGGAGCTTTGACCTCAAGGCTGCATGTGGCCCTCAAGGTCCTACATAGGTCCTCAAGTGTGGCCCTTTGAATTCAAACTTCACAGAAAAAAAGGGAAATAAATGTTGGTGTTGACCACAGTGAGAAAGGGTTAGTGGGCAGCCCTAGTTTGGAGGTCTAGGTCCTGGCCAAAGTGTGAAAGCTCACTCTTCTGCCTTGTACTCCTCTCTCTGTGGCTGCCTGTTGTTCCATTGGGCATCTCCACTTAAGTTATATGAGTTTCCTTTTGGGATCTTTAGTTAAACACACCAAATAAAAGGACTAATTTTCTTTCAGCATTGATTGGTTTAGGGGTGGGAAACCTGCAATAAATTGTTCTGTGAAGTTTTGATTCAGTCAAAGGGTTGCACTGGAGGACCAAGAGGGCCACATGTGGCTTTGAGGCTACAGGTTCCCCACCCCTGCAGGATGTTTGTCTTTCTGAAAGTTGTGGCAGAAAAAAAAAAGATTATGGATCTCATGATACAGGAATAATGGCAGAACTCACACTTCAACTCATGAGAAACAGATAGCATCCTACTCAAGGACTTCAGATGAAGCCAAAATCTGGAATTAGAAAGAAGCTCTGAAACCCCATGTCAAGTAGAGGTACACTGAGCAATGATCAAGAGTGACCGGAAGACCGGAATAGCAACACTGAACAGCTTGTACATGAGACTTCAGGGAGTAATGCCTAGAAAAGATTACCAGTCTAGAAGGGACCATGCATCGATCAGAACCTAACATGCCTAGAGTAGACTAAGCCCTACAAGACACCAACAGGGAGCAGGCCCAATGAAAGCAATGCGATCACTTCACCAGAAGACTCAGCGACTGCTCTATGCCAAAATGTTCCTTCATGTGCACACCCAAAGTATGTGGGATTGCTATGCCTGTTCCCCCTATGTATTTTCCTATCTCTTCCTACTGATAGGGTGTGGGAGATTATGAATTAGGTTTATGGTAGAAATGTTTTATTGCCATTTTTCTTGCTGTACTATTTCATTAAAAGCCTTTGATTTGAATTAATCATATCCTTTTCCTAACTATTAAAAGTAAACACATCTGTGATGGCTCATGATCTATAGTTCTGAGTGGTTATGTAAACACAGAGTGTTTTGAACTTAGTTTTGCCTTGTCTGAGGAACCCATCACACAGTTTAAAGGGTGATCTCAGAAGCCATACATAATAAATTAGAGAGGAAGACAACATATGCCAGGTCAACAGAGGAGATAGTTTTATCTGGGTAGAACTTTCTAAATCACTCGAATAACACCAAAAAAGTGCGTCTATTCCAAAGAAATAAAAAAAAAAGTTTCTTTTGCTCCTGGATTATGTCTGACCTTGTTCATAACAACTCCTCATACAAAACTGAGATTCCTGACTTCTGACCTGACTCCAAGCTGAGTATACTTTCACTTGATTCTAATTATGGCAATTCTCTTAGCTGTTTTATTTCTACCATCTCCTCTACTAGTTTTTAACTAGTCCCCTTAATAAGTCTGGTCCTAAAAGCTAAGCAATTTCATGGCATCAAGCATTGGGTGTGCTATGCAGGCTCCTAAACTTCATTATACTTCTTCTCTTTAAAAAAAAAAAGTTAGGAACATTATGATGAAAACTCATGCAATGTGATATGCCATTTGAAAGAACTAACTGAGAGTAATTTTTTTTCTCCAAGGATAGGTAATGGCATCAGATGCTGAAATTAAACACAGCAGGAAGAAGGAGGCAGCGTGGATTTCACAGAGTATCACAGGCCTCTGCAATAAAGCACTTAAAATGCCTTGTATTGCTAATTCTTTTCACAATCTCCTTTTATTTCCAAAGCACTGTGCACAGAGTTTTAGCCACGAGGCTCTCGTTGATGTTAACATTATATTGCTTGAATTACTAGTGAAACTCCTGTTAAGTTTATCATTTCTTTTTATGTTTTTAACCTATTTTCCAGTTTGACATTCCTGATTAGAGAGATAGCAGCCATTTCTAACAGTACTTAAGCCACACTTGAAGTCATTACAATAGTAAACACCCCAGCTCGCTTCAAGTTAACTGTCTTGTGTGATAACCGGAAATTTCTGTCAACATGAAAGTGTTAAATGAACGACGGCTTTTGAATTTTATGCTTATGGCTATGCTAGAACCTAATGCCTTCTGGACCCTGGTTCTAAAGAGTAATCCTCACACAATAGTAGCTGTGTGCTGACTGGTGAAAGGTACAAACCAAAAAGGAAAGACAGAGTAGGTGCCCAATGAGAGCTTGAAAGAGTGAAGAATCAGGCCTTTACATCAATCTTGTTTTCTCTTGATGCTAGAATTTTTTTACATAAGATATATGTACTTTTTTTTACCATCAAATGTATCTTAAATGGTTTTTCACTGCCTCATAGCAGCCAATGATTTAATTTTTAGATCCACTAAAAAAGTTGTTATAATTCATTCCCTAGTCTCTCTCTAGAAATACTAGTGTCGACTCTTTGCTCAAACTTCTGATATTACCATACCTAATTAATCTATTCTGTAAACCACATCAGTATCAGCACTCTTAAGACCATGTAAGCTCTTTACATGGCTCAGTGGATTCATTTAGTTTGAACCTTTTGACCAGGCAACTCTTTTTGCAATCTATTCTCTCTTGAGTTCCCTTATTCTCCTGTTCACCATCTTGGGCATTTTTAATCTAGCTTTTTTTTCAGACATCCCAGCCATTGATTCTCAAATATTTCCTACATACTATCCTCTACCTGTAGTTTATACTATATACTGCACTATCCAGATTTTGTAAACCTCCCAAAAAAGAATCTCTAAGACTCCACCCCTACTAAAAAGCATTCTAATTATCTGATAATGAGATCATCCTTTTCTGTCTAGCACATAGGTTCAGATTCTGATTGGGACATTTTCCCACACTGAAGCCAAGTCACCCCAAATTCTAGTGGGAAAAAAATCGTGGAGTTATGTGAACACTACTTAAAGTATAAATGTATATAGACTCAGCACTTTCCATACAAATTACTCTATGCAAGGAACAAAAACTTCAGATCCTGAGATCAAAGGATACTGCCCTGTTAGAAAAATCTATCTCTTGAAACTAATTGTTTCTTTTTTTTCAGAATGAACCTAATCATCATGGCCCCCATTTACTACCACCACCACTATCTCCCACAATACTTCCAAAAAAACCAGAAATAACTCAATTTTCTTCCAATTTTCTTAGACACTGGTTTCACAGTGTGTAGAAGAATGAATTGTTGCCACATCACCAACTTCTCTACAGTTTCTTTTAATTTAAAGTTACAACAGGAGGGAAAGAAAAGAGACTTTCTATTAAGGGACAACTCCCTGAAGGATCTCTTAGCTGACAATCTAAGGACTGCTCATGGCAGTGACCAAATCTAATGCAACTAAGTGCCTCTAGTTGTGTGCCGCATCGCAGCAGGAGATGGTGCTGAGGGCCACTTGAGTTCAATTCTTTGTGGTGTTGCAAGTTGGTTTAGAAACAGTAACAGAGGAGGGAGGAAAGGTTTGTGAGGTATTTGAGGCTCAAGACGAAGTGACAGTTTGCGGCTTGTTCCTTCCCGAGTGAATAGAAAGCCTAGAGGGGCAAAACTATAGAGATTTACTGTCTTCTTAATGGATTATGGAAAATTACCTAAAAGCAGGCAAGGTCAGTGAGGGTTACCTGTTGATATCACCCCATTATTCATATTATTAAGATTTGATAAAACTAAATAGAAAGACATGGAAAATTGTCATGAGGATACTTAGAGTTAAATTATTTTAAAATTACCTTAAACATCTATAATGTATAATACATATATAATATAGATAAATAATATATGTATAAATTCACTTATGTAAGAAAGATCCAATTCTTAATATACCTATTAGTAGAATCTATGATAACACATCAATTGATTTTTTTTTGGTAGAGGTACTTGTTACATTTCCCCACCCCACCTCAATATAAAAGTAGATGAATTCAGAGCTGTGACAAAAAAAAAATGCCTCCCAAGCCCACTGAATTTTCACTATCCTTTCTCCCACTTTCTTGCATTAGTCAATAGTGTACTTTCTAGTGCATTATCCTTGAAGCCAAATCCAAGAATGACCAAGTGTCTCCTCAGATTAAATTCCTATTTCCACAGACCAATGACCTGAAAGGTAAGGTATACTGTATTTCTCCCTGAATACAGGTTCTATATAGCCACACTTTGCCCTAGCTGTGTTTCACAACAAATGAATTATGATGATTATAAATGGCTAAAACCTTAATAAATGTCTGCATTCTGATTTTGCCTTAGAGGAAGCTAAAATAATAAAGATAAAAAGGAAAACCTACACTATTATAGTATACTGTAGATTTGCCTACAATTACCCAGGGTAAAAGGTTGATATAAATAAAAGAGACTTTACACTTGTTCTCTTTAAAGTATCCTTATAAAATTATATTATTGAAGATCATGTATTCATTCATTCACTTGACTAATGTGCAAGGCACCGCACAAAATTGCTATTGACTAAATCACCTATTTTAAAGTGCTGACCTCATAAATCACTAGGAAGTGATACTCCTCTCCTCCCCTTCTTTTCCTGAATCTAAAAAGGTAAAGATTGAAGTCTATAATAACTTAACATAACCTGGATTTGATCATAAAAACTAGTGTTTAATGGTCAAGACTCTAAAGATATCAGTGCATAGGCAAAATTAATTGAAGGGAGTCATAAAGGCCTAATGTGAGAAGCTTCATAATGCTCTTCAGGATGGTGGGGCTCTTAGCAATGTACAGCATGCCATTGTAAGAGAGAGACTTCAACTTTAACTCTTGGGCCCTCCTTGTTTTTCTCTATCTCCACCATTCAAGATCTTCTTCAGGACCAAGAAAGACTCTAGATCTTCAGGCCCCCAATAATTACTTGGCGATGACAGAAACGCAGAGTCAAACTAACTCCTTCCCATTCCCGACCTTAATTCATTGTTTTGTTGTTAGAAAATCAATATGGTGCCTCATGGGCAAAGGGTATGTTTATGAGGGTGGAATTTAATCATATCAGAAATAAGGAAAGAATTTTTTTCCACATGCAATATTTATAAAATTAAATGACTTACTGAATTTAAAACATTAGTAATTAAGTTACCTTATATCATATATATACACATACATACATGCTTCAAATATATTCTTCTTGCCTTGTCAGGTTACTACTATGCCTCATTCACCAATACTTCATATTTATATAAGATTTTACAAGCTTACAAAATGCTTTCCCTAAAATGATCCTATACAAGCATGATCCCTCTATTATGAATGAGAAAATGAGTCCCAGGAAAATTAGTAGACTCACCCACTTGAGGGGAAATGGCCAATTGGCTTTTATGATGTGATTTGAGGGGGTCTAAAAATTATCTCCCCACGGAGATTGTTGTGATGCTTGAAATTCCCACCATTAATCACATTTTTATGGCCAAAAGCAAAGTAGTTTTTTTAATGTCTGAGAAAATATCATTAGCTACTGTCATTTCCCTCCCTCATTTTCATAACCACTTCCCTAAACCACTAACTGACCTCTGTGACTTCACCTTAATCCATTTTGCATAAGAAGATCAGGTCTTCCTTAAACATGATACAATGGAAAGAACACTGGCTCTAGAAACAGACGACCAAAGTTCTAGGCCCCACTCTGACATCAAAGCATTTCCCTGTGTGACCCCCACTTTCCTATTTTGTAAAATCAGGAACTTAAAAAATATAGCTCACTTTTATCCTACCCTTTTCCTACTTGAAAATATTTGGAGATGGTGTTTAAACTCCTCTGTCTGGATTTCAGAGACTTTTGGAATCTCCCACCACTGAACTATACAGTCTTATTTGTTACTGTTCATCATTATAGAGGAGAAAGCATATCATTGTTGAGTTGTTTCAGTTGTGTCTCACTCTTCATGATCAGCTTTTGGGTATTCTTGGCAAAGGTACTGGAGATTTTGCCATTTCCTTCTCCAGCTCATTTTACAGATGAGGAAACTGTGGCAAAGAGAGTTAAGTGATTTGCCCAGGGTCACAAAACTACTAAGTATCTGAGGTCAGACTTGAACTCATGAAGATGAGTCTCCCTGACTCCAGCCCTATGCCACCAACCTGCCCCGTGATCCTAGATACATCACTTTTATCTCACCATTTCTCTGCTCAAAAATCTTTGGTGTCTTCCTATTTAGTACTAATTGTTGTTTAAACTCCTCTGTCTGGATTTCAGAGACTTTGGGAATCTCTTACCACAGAACTACCCAGTATTATTTACAACTATTCATCATTGTATAGTAGAAAGCATGGCAGAATCCATGAGTGCTAGTTTTGATCCTATCATTAGGAATATCTTCTGATAAGTCATATAGACTCTTTATGCCTCAATCTTTCATTCATTAAAAAGGAGCTAAAATGAGGATCATATGGTATTATCTGATCTCAATGGAAGTATTTAACACGTACTCTCTTCACACTTAATCAAGCTGCTTCATTATTGCAAGAATATATGTTCAAAAAAGAATTTATTATCTTGCCCCAACCAAAAAAAAGTACTCCTCTTCTTAACTACCGTATTTCTGTTGATGATATCATAACTTTTCCAGTAATCCAGGTTAATACAATTAGTCATCTTCAATTCTCCCCTCTCCATCACACCCTCCACTTCCAATTAGTTGCCCATCTTGTCAATTCTATCTCCATCATATTTCTCACATCCTACACAGCACTCAAGTACAAGCCTTAATCATTTCTTTCTAAGACATATAACTGACAAACTGGTATTCCTAAAGTACAGGCTGACCAATATTAGGAAGATCCATCATACCTTGAGGATAAAGTAAAACAGTAGGGTTTGGTATTTAAGAGCCTTCCCAGTCAGACTCTAGATTATCTTTTCAACCTTATTGCACATTAGTTCCTGTCATATATTTTTTTTTGCTTTCTAGAAGGAATTTGGGGTTAAGTGACTTGCCCAAAGTCACACAGCTAGTAAGTGTGTCAAGCGTCTGAGGCTAGATTTGAACTCAGGTCCTCCTGACTCCAGGTCCGGTGCTCTATTCACTGTGCCACCTAGCCACCCCTCTGTCATATTTTTAGACAGTCAAACTGTCTTCCTTGGTGCTCTCCATACACAACATTTTATTCCCTGTCTCTGCCTTTTCATTGACTATACCTCAGATAGAATTAGCCCCCTCTTTAGATCCAACTTATGTTGCTTTCTTCTGAGCTCAAGTAGAGTCAACCTATGCAAGGCCTTTCCTGATCACACCAGTTGAGTTCCTAGTTATAACTATTTTCTAAATAAGTGTATTTCCTGTGCCTGAGCAGCTAGATTGTACAGTGGATGGAGCACTGGGTCTGGAGTCAGGAAGACCTGAATTCAAATCTGGTCTCGGACACTAGTTGTGTGACTCCCTGGATGAGTCACTCAATCCTTTTTGCCTCTGTTTCCTCATATGTAAAATGAGTTGGAGAAGGAAATGAAAACCACTCTAGTATCTTTGCCAAGAAAAACTGAAATGGTATCATAAGGAGTTGGACATGACTGAATAACAATAAATTCCTAGTTCCTACCTCAGTGGGTAGCTCAGAGTGTTTATGTATATGTATTGATGTATAACTGACTATAAAATATAATGTCATATATAAGGCACATATCACCAAATCTAGCATTCTTTTATATAGGGAGTTCTTGTTGAGGAAATCTTTCAGTCAATGCAGATCAGCATCTTCTGTGCGACTTCTTGTGGTTGTTCAATCATTTCACTCTTGACCGACTCTTTGGGACCCCATTTGGGATGTTCTTTTCAAAGATATTGGAGTGGTTGGCCATTTCCTTCTCTAGCTCATTTTACAGGAGGAAATTTAGGCAAACGGGGTTAAGTGACCCGCTGGGGTCACAGTCTGTAAGCGTCTGAGGTCAGATTTGAGCTCAAGAAGTTGAGTCTTCCTGATGTTAAGCCTCATACTCTATCCAATGTGCCACCTAATTGCTATAAGACTTTTATTCTTGTAAAGTTACCTTGAATATTGAGATGTTGTGTAACTTGTCTAGTAACAGATAGCCTACAGATATCAGCAACAGAACCTGAACCAAGATTTTCCTGACTCAGAGGCCAGCTCCTGCTTCACCATACTATGTTAAAGCCACATTACAACCCACTATGCCTCATGCATTATCCACTATGGCATATGTGTGTACAATTGTATGTGTATGGCATTGCACTGACTTAGCTATGTAAACACTGTTTCCTTCTAGTAGCAGGTAAGCATCATGAGAGCAAGTTGTTTTGTTTTAATCTGGGTATTTCCAGTGCCTAGCACAGTGAATGGCATAGAGTAGGTATATAATAAATGCCAGTTGAATGAATGCCTATTTTCCCATCTTGAAAAAAATCTTTATATGAATGATCTACAAAAAATGATGAAGGGAACCACGGGAGATTTGAGAAAAAAACAGGTAGGATTTTGCATAAAATACTACACAAGACCACATATTTGCACTCATACAATTGACTAAAAGGTAGAGAGAATAGAAAATATCATTCTGCTTATGACTTGTTAACTATTTTTTAAAAATTATTTGTTTCAATAGAACAAAAATGCTTCTTTAAAGGTCCCCCAAAACAATGTGGTTCCCCCACATAAATCAAAATCAGACAAGATTCCTCAAAAGGCATAATTATAAAACTAGCTTTCTTTGATAATGCTCTGATTATTAATATCAGATCATTCAGTCAATCAACAAGAATTTATTAAGCCCAAGCTTAACACAGTTGCCAAGCACATTGCTATTACTAAGGACACAAGTATAGACAAAAATATTCTTTCTTCCCTCAGTGATTTTAAATTCTAATGGGAGAAACAACACGCAAATAACTATGCACAGTCAGGACATATACAATGTAATCTGAGAGGGAACGCACTGACAGTGACTGGTCGGGCATCAGGGGAGGGGTGGGTTCAGTCAAGCAGGATCTGATGCAGAAGGTGGGATTTGAGCTGTCTTGAATTAAACTAGAGAAGCCAGGAGGTATAAGGGAAGGAGAGTAACCAATGAAAAGATACTGAGTTGGAAGTTGGCGTATTGACACCAAGTAGGACACTGTACATTATAGAGTAGATGAAGGTGAGTAAAGTATTAGAAAAGTAGAAAGGGAAAGGGTTCTAGAGGTCTTTATCAAACAGAGTGTTTTCTATCCAATTCTGGGATAATAGGGAGCCACTGGGGTTTATTGACATTATAAAACTTGCACTTTGGGAAAATCACTTTGGCATCTGAGTTGAGAATGAATTGGAATAAGGATAGACTTGAGCCAGAGAGACTAATTAGAGGGTTATTGTACAGTTCTGGTTTCATGTGATAAATGATTATACCAACATGGTAGTTCTGTGAGTGGAGAGACATGAGTGTCATGAAAGTAGAAATAACAAAATGTGACAATAAATTGGATATATAAGGTAAGTGCAAATGAGTGGATGAATCTAGATTAATGGGAGAATAACATCCTCCAAAGTAATAGAAAAGTTGGGGGAGGAGAGAAATTAGGAGGAAAGATAATATTTTGTTTTAAATGTGATAACTTTTACATACCTATAGGACACAACAGTTTAAGATGTCCAAAAGGCAGTCAGTGATTCCAGATTGAAGTACACGAGAGAAGAGGGCTGAATATAGATCTGAGAACAGTTGAACTCATGGGAGCTGATGACCTCATCAAGCAAAATAGTAAAGAGTAGAGAAGACCCAGGACAGAACTGAAAGGGCAAAGGAAACTGTAAAGGAATGATCAAACAGCTATGAGAACCAGAAGAGAACTGTGTCACCTAAACCTAGTTATGAGAGAGTATCCAGAAGGAGGGTTATCATCAGTTAAATATAGGTCAAGAAGAATGATAATTGAAAAAAGGTCATTATATTTAGCAATTAAGAGGTCACTGATTAGAGAGAACATTTTCAGGTGAATGATGGGGTCTGAAGCCAGAATGCAAAGGTTTTACAAGCAAGTAAGAGGAGAAGACATAGAGTGGAGTTACAGGGGAGTAGCTAGTGGGGATAGTTGGATCAAGTAACAGGGATTTTTTGCCTCTTGTGTTTTTTTAAAGGATAAATAAGACTGAATTTGTAGGCAGTAGTGAATCAGTAGGAAAGGGAGAGATTAAAGATTAGCAAATGAGGATGACAGAGAAAGTAATTTTCTAGGGAAGATGGGAGGGGAGGGGATGGAAGCAAGGGTTTATGTTGAGAGATATGTCTCAGTAAGGGGAATGGAGACCTCTTCTTTTGAGGTAGTGTTGAAGGAAAAAAGAGGGAAGATGTTCAAGTGATGCGAGATGAGGAGTGAAAAAGAAATTCAGCAAATAACTGAAAATTTTAGTGAAGTATAAGGTGCTGCCATCATATGAAATAGTAGGATAAGGAAGGGATCCTGGGGGGGGGGGCGGGACTTGAGGAGAGATTAGAATGTTTAGAAAAGCGACTGCAAATGGGATCACAAGCTCACTGAGATGAAAAAAAAAATTGCCTTGATGCAATGAGGTACCCTTTGAAATTATATAACATAAATTCATAGTGGATCCAATCATATTCATGATTTCTTCCAGTTCTATAAAGTGTAAATAGTGACCTACATGGTTGTCAAAACTATTTTCTGCCATCATGATGTATTACCAGAGAAGGAGGCTGAATGACCAAGGAAATATATGATAAGGTCCTCCACACACTCCTGCTTGCAGATGAAATTATGTTAATTGTATGCAGCTCCAGAATATTGAAGAGTGTCACATTAATGATATCCATAATCTCTCAAAAGTTTTCAACTTCAGTATTTAGTATTTTGAAAGTATTTAAATATGATATTAAATCATCCGCTACATACCATATAATGCATGAGGCTCCAAGGATATAAACACTACAAATGAAATAACACCTCTCAAGAGTATGATATAAGATGGATAAACCATCAGTATCTAAATCTTGAACATACACTGCACATGGAAAAGGAGCTGAGTTCATATTTGAAAAGGAGTAGGAGAGGAGGTGGTTTGCCTTGGAGAAATTGCACAATACTGTTAATAATCCTGAGTTTCTCCCTGAAAGAAAGGTTCTTTTTAAAACATCAATATTCTTCCAGTGATGCAGTATGGCCTTGATTCACAGAACACTATAATCTCTAAAGAATTATGGTTACAGGTCACCCAAGAGGCAATGGAGAGGCACATGGCTTGTATGAGTAAACTGCAAATATTACCAGCTGAAAATTGCACAAGAGAAGTGGTATATAGGTTATGATCAGAGAGATATATGATTAGAAAAGGAGGTGGTCAGATCTGGGTTGGGCAACTAATTTGTTTTAAAACTGATACAACAATCACAAAATTTCAAAGTAGAAAAGGATTTCAGAATCCAACTGGTACTTGACAGTGAATCACCTCTACAAGAAAGTCAAGTGGTCAACTAACTTTAGCTCAAAGATGCCTGGGGAGGGGAGGGACCCATTATTTCCTAAACCAGTAAGAAGATTTTCCTTACATCAATCTTAAATATGCCTCTCTGCCACTTTTCCTCGTTGGTTACTTTGGGAAAAAACAAAAGAAATGCCATCCTTCTTATGCATTAATAGTCCTTCAAAATATTTTAAGGCAGCTATCTACTCCAAGTCTTCTCTCCAGCAATATTGGTATGAGTTAGTTATTAGGAAAGAAAATGTCCTTATTGAGCTTCTGAATGATGGCAAGTCTTAAATAAGCAACACAGTGAGGGCCCTTAGGTAAACATGAAGACCCCCAAAAATCTAGGAGTATACTAAACATAAGAAAAAGGGCTGCTGAAAATTAACTTCCCATACTTCACAATTTTGCCGACAACTGGTCCTTCCCCCTTTTAAGAGTGGAGGAAATTAAAGCTTAGAAAAGTTAAATAATCTTGCCCCACAAATTGCTCAAATTGTGGCCTCCCTCAGATTGTGGTTCATGACCCCTCCATTTCACCCTGTTTTATAATCTCAAGATACACATCATCCTTCAGTAGTTCAGATGAGTTTTTATCATCATCTTTGTTGCTTTTAAGGCTCTACAGCTTCATACTTTAATAAAACTTTGTTTTATTGTTCTGAGGATTGGCACTCAAAATTTAATTGAGCAACAAATGGTATCATCTCCAGATCTAAAGCCCTGCTTATAAATAGGAGGCATGGAATATTATTTATTTTACATCTTGCCTTAAAAAAATATTCTCAGATTCAAGAAAGTTAGCGTTCTAATTCTCCTACCATCTCCAAATGAAAAATGGAATAATGGACAGATCATAATTAGATTAAACACCATAATCCTTTAATTCAGTCACTGAACTGAGGCATTTAGGCATTTTATTCCAAGAGTTATTTAGATAGTTTACTGTGGCATTTTTTTAAATGAACCAAAATGCTGTTTTTAAAAGAAGTTTCAAAATACAAATAATTAACATATGCAAACCAAATGAAGACAATTTACTAATAAAGTTTTAAAACAACATATGAACCAAAATTAATTTTAATTATATTAGTCATTTAAAGTCCAAGTGTAGAATCTTCTTTTTGTCTTTCTTAAAGGAGCTAAGTGAATCTTTCTTTTCAATAATAAAAACTACATTTATCAGGCTAAAACTAGGCCCAGGCAGTTACGTCTTTCAGGTTACTTTTAAAATTCTTATCATAGCACATTCTAATAATTGATGACTAGGTGTAGGAATTATAATGATGATTATAACAATCCCTAATAATTGTTAGAAAAGTGAATTTTGTTTTACTTTTAAAATACATTATATTTGAAATTCAGTGCATTTAGGGGATAGTATATTCTGAACAAATGCCTTTCTATAGGGAACCATTACATGCTTATACAATCTGAATAAATGTAATCAGGTTATACTGACTTGTTTAAATGTAAGCATCAATTTTTTTCAAAGGGTGATTAGGCATATTCTGTAAGCATTGCACTGTTTCTAATTTGCCTTTTGGGGAAAATATTGAACCATTCAAGCTTATTCTTATATTTCTGACCAATATGCTGGAAAATTTAAAATTCCACCATCCTCAGGCCTTATCCCACACAAGGAATAAGACAAAGACATCATTTACCAAAAAACTATAAACTTTTTCATTATTTTCTGTTTACTCTCATACAATCTATCAAGATAGCATCTTAATACACATAAATTTATTTTAACGTTTGACAAAAACCATATATCAGACTAAACAGGATATGCATTCATGCATATATAAAGTAAAACTAAGTTAACTTAAAATAACCCCTGGCTCTAAAATGCCAGATTATTTACAAACATGTTTGAGAGTTTTCAATGCTGTATATAGCATATCATTCAACCAGAACAGTTTAAATTCAACAACAGAATTAATACATGAATTCCATGGGAGATGAAACTAGATTTTAAAAGTTTTCTTGTTTAAGTCAGATTAAGCTACATTGTTCATTCACAAAGGGCAACCAAATAGAATGAAAGAAAAATCCCTGCTAATTTTTTTCATTTATAAGGTTGCTAGAAAAGAATACCATTGCATGGGGAGTTTGGGGTGGGGGTGGGGGCAGAAAGCATGGGGAGAGTAGAATAATTTCGAGTAAGGATGCTGCTATATAATTATCACAAATAACTAAATAATTATGCACATCCTTTCCCACCCCCCAAATTAAATGTTTTTAAACATCTCATGTGATGAAAGATCTACCTTTTAGGGGGAAAAAACAAAGCAAATTTCTACTAGTATAAGGGTTTAGGGCTATTGCATCAGTTATAAATAGTTATAGACGTAGTTTATGATTTTTATCTTGTATATTCTGATAAATAAATAGATGATGATATAATTTGCAAAAGAACTTTGCAATGATGCTTAAGAAAACATCACTTCCATGAAAGTATTTATGATTTTAAATCATTGTGGCTGAATTTATGAGAGCTATATTTAAGTCCAGAAGAAGCACCGCCAAAAACTTTGTTCTATGCATCTGCAATCGAGACTGGATTCCTTCATTATCTGAGCTGACAGCAGTCTACATACAACTGAATTCCTTTACAATTAGACAGATCAAAATCCAGCAACTCTGAAAATAATCTTTAAAAGCTCCCTCATTTTTAAGGTTATAAAATTTAAACTTTAAAACAACTTTATTTCCAAACCAACTCTCTCTTAGCTAAATCACTTTTTGCAATCAAGGTTTTCTTCTCTAATCCTAATCAAAAACTCTCTCTTGCTTTCCTAATTGAAATGTCCAATGCCTACAAATCTCCCACGCCTTTACTTCATTGGCCTATTTTGTTTGTGTGGGCTTTTTTTTTTTTTAAGGATGCTAGGAGACATTATTTATGAGCAGTAAGGAAACAAATCACTCTGTCTAGTCCTCTTGCAGATTCCCACACTTATTACCCCCAATCCCACAGATTTCCACTAGTCCTGCCTTTGCATAAAGTACAGTGCTGAGACTGAAAGCAGTCCCTGGGGAAATCTGACCATGCCCTTCTTGACAAATTGCTATAGATATTCTAGGATCTAAGTTGAGTTAAAAACAAGTCCTGAAACTTCTCTTAAAAGACAGGGTTGACTCCCACCATCATTGTCTTGGAAGGGGAGGGAAGAGAGACTGTACAGATTCAGAGAATTCTCATTTTGACCTGTTTTAGCTTAGAAGGAGAGACTAAAATGATTAACATTTTGAACTTAATTCATGCTGGGGGACCATTTCAAGACACTCGAAAGTGCAAATCTTACTAGGAAAATACTTTACAAACTGTTTAGAATAATAACTGTGTGGTTTTTTTTGTTTTGTTTTGTTTTGTTTTTAATGCAATCGGTTCCTCTAACGGGCTTTGCGTGAATTTCTTGCCAAGTGGATCAATAATCTACAAACTGCAGCTAGCTTCTCAAACATTTCCAAACACAAGTTTAGAAATGGTCTCGATTCCATAACCTCTTTTCCCTTTTTCTTATTTAAAAAAATAAAAAAAAAAACCCGAAGTATAAGAGAGTCTTCCTAAGCCAGATCTTAAAGTGACACAAACACGTGAGTGCTTTTCACTTTGCACACATACTCAGAAAGTAGTTGCAATTAAAATAATTTAAAGCTTCCTGTCTCGGGAGAGCTCAATAATGAAGGATGAGCTATGTCCCTCAGTCGTGAAGAGGGAGGGCGATGGCGAAGGAGAAAAGAAAAGTGAAATAGAAAGGTTGGGGGTGGGGGAGAAAGGGGGTACTTAAACTCTGGGAAGGGTGGGGAGTAAAAGGCTTTGTCCAACTTTCAGGGTGTGCCCCCTGACGTGTCAGAGATGGACAAAAAAAAAAGTCAGATGGCCCTAGAAGACTGTCCACCACATCACCACCAGCAGCACCCCTGATAAAAGACAAGCCTCTCAACGAAAATATAAAGTTATCTAATTTTCTAGGCTGGATTGACGCATACGCTGAAGCATCCCACTGGGCAGCTGTCCCTGATGATGACATTAAGGTTTAAAGCCTCCAGATGCCCCCCTCTCGCCTCCTCCCTTACCCTCAACCCAATCCCCCTCCTATAAAGCACTTCATGAAACTCCGATCCCCACCCCCTCTCCCTACACCCCCCTTCCCCCCCATCCCCAGCCCGCTTCCTTTTCCTTATTCTCCAGCTGGAGCTGAAAATGAGTGCTGAGTGGAGAGCACTGTGAGCAGCAGAGGGAAGCTCTTCTGCTTTGGATATCTGCCCACAACAATATCTGTACGAACAACAAAGTTAAAATGATTAGATTCAGGCACCTTACCCGGTCTCTTTAAAGTCTCCTCTTGCGTGGGATGCAAAGTGGAACAGTGATGGGCTGGGGGGAAACAAGAGGAGATTGGAGATGGATTTTGGTAGATCGCCTTTTTTCCCCTGTGTGTCTATGTGTGTATGTGTGTGTGTGTGTATGAGAGAGAGAGAGAGAGTGTGTGTGTGTCTCTCTCTCCCTCTGTCTCTCTCGCTCGCTCACTCTTTCTGTGTTGCTCTCAAGGACGAGGTGAAATCCCTTTGCTGGTCATGAGGCGGCTTCAGAGACAAACAACACAATGCGAGTGCAAATAACAAAGGCAAAAAGACACTGGAAACAATGGGGGAGGAGAGGGCAGCCGCACCAGCTCTCTGTACACTCGCCAGTCACCTCAACACACGCTGGAGAGGTGGTGAGGGGGGAGGGAAGGAGGGGAAGGGAAGGGGGGGGGGACTCCCTCTCTCACTTCAGATCTCTTCTGATGTTTCTTAAACAAACCCTGACCTCCTTACTGGAGCTCTTCCCCCCCCCCCCCCAACCTCCCGCTTAGTCTGGCCAAATAGGAGGGAGAGAGATAGTTTTCTCTCCTATCTGCTGCAGAGTAACTAGATTGTAAAATAACACAGTGATTACTAACACGGTGTAGGAATTTAAAAAAAAAAATCTGTCTGCCACTTAAAGGAGCAATAAAATAAAATCACAAGAGTGCAAGGAGTCATGGATATAGGAATATATATGGATATATAGGATATAGGAATATATATATATGGATATGTATCTAGATAGCTATATCTCGATTCCAATGCACCTATAAATATGCATGGATGTTTAATCAAGTCCCCTTTGTCAACTTCTTCACCGCGCAGAAATCCTTGCTCATGGCTGTGAAATCATTACCTGATCTCCTTCCAGGAGCCCCTCTCTCAATCTGCCAACAGTAAACATCGCTGTGTGTGTGTGTGTGTGTGTGTGTGTGTGTGTGTGTGTGTGTGTGTGTGTGTGTGTGTGTGTCCCCACAAAACCTTCCGTAAGGGGAGCAGTTGTCTGCTGGGTGCAAAGGCTGAACGAGGGAAAGGGTTTGATTTTTTTAAAAAAGATCACTGCAGCCTGGCTCTAGGGATCTTTAGCCTCGATCTCTCTTGCCCTACTCGGTCTCCTTCACCTACAGATCCCACCAAATAGCAGCTATTGTTTACAATTCACGGCTACCTACTCCTTCCAAAAAAAAAAGTTTTGAAGTTATTCCATCTCTGCTTTGGGGGAAGTTCAGTTAGTTTGTATTTGTTTTGTGTGGATTAAGCACAACAAATCAATGCGTTAGACCCAGCGGATGTTTTTGAAGGATACATACGGGTCGGTGCCTGACTTCAACACTTCTTAAAATGAAGCACTTACCTAGCAAAACAATGTTAATTCAGAGGTTTGCCCTAATAGATACAAGCTCCGACAGAGAGAGAGAGAGAGCGAGAAAGAGAGAGAGAGAGAGAGAGAGAGAGAGAGAGAGAGAGAGAGAGAGAGAGAGAGAGAGAACGCTCAAAGGAGTCTTTTGCAAACTTACATTATCATCAGAAAACCCTTAGGTAATGCGCTGAGCATAAACTGTTTGAGTTGATTAAAGTATGTGCTGACTCTGAAGGGAGCAGCATATACTGCACACTGAATCCTTGCAGCTCTATATCTTTTAATCTTACTTTTCATTGACTTAAAACAGCTGCTAATTTTTCCAAGAAATGAAAAAGTTCCATTTAATCTCATACCCTATACAAGGGAGAAGAAATCTTTGAAATTTTATCCTCCTAGACTTAGTATACAAAAGGGGACAGGAGAGGACCAGGGGATAGGTGAAACAGAATAGTGGAGAATGGGGTCTAGAAAGGAAAAAATAATAAGCTGTGCTTCAGACTTTTATTTTCTTTTTCTCATTGATTTCTCCCTTTCTACTCCTTTTCCTCACTCTGATTTAAATGTTCCTTTCCCCCCTTTTCTTAAATTTTCTTCAAATGCTAATCTATTGACTGGAGCCATTCTGCACATTCTCAGCATTTCCCAGAGTGCAACATCACCAGGAGATCAATGACCACATACTGTTTAGTCTTAATGTTGTCTGGAATGGAATAGCACTTAAGAAGAGTAAGAGGGTTTGGGGGGTTTGGGGTTTGTTTTTTTTTTAAGAACTTGCATGTATGTGTGTATGTTTCTCAGCAGACTTTTCTTCTTGAATTTAAAACTTCTTGGATTTAAAACTTCAGTTGGTAGGCAAATTTCCTGAATAAAGGCAACACATATTACTCAGTCATATTACATTCACCAAGAAAAGTGATACATCCTCTCTCTGTACAACACCAGCCCTATATCTATTAGTTTCTGGAGGTGGATTGCTAATACCTGAGACTTTGCACCCGGTGTATGATGATATGCCTGTCCCAACTGGGGTGTTTGGTGATTGATTTCTTGTTAGCTGTTTTCTAAAAATAGCTAAACACCTTTACTTGGAACAAAAAGTGAGAAATGCAAATCTGAATGCACAAGTCAAAAAAAAAATGTCCAAAGAAGTTTAAGCAGAGTTAATACTTTCATGGAGAAAAGTTTCTTCTTCCATAAATATCTAGAATGTAGAATCTAGTAAACAACAGAAAAACCAAGTAAGTTCAGAGCATTTGTGGTGATGCTAAATCATCATCTGCCTGGAATTCATGAGCACCATGATAATCTTGCTCTCTTTGTATGTCACCTTGTATTATATGTCATTCTGAATATGTGTTCTAAATGTACTGTGTTTTCTTAATTATTTCATAAGAGGAATTGTGGATAACATAAAATGTCAACTGCTGGGTCAGTGTGGCCTTACAAACTATGGAGAGACTCCTATGCATTTGTGTATGAAACTATTTGTTTCTCTTCACTTATAGGTCTAAGCTATTTGCAAACATGACCTGAGACTCCAAGAATAATTGTACCCTATCTTTAATTTCTTCCAAGAATGTACTACTTTGATGCTTCATCATGACCTTGAGGTGATTCTAAGTTCTTCAGGCTTTGACAGTAGATCACATTCTATGGCAAATAAGACAAAAAGCTAAAATTTAAAAAAAGTTCCAAGTATTTGCACAGGGATGAACTGTATACTCTTGATTAAAGAACAATCTATCTAAACTTGGAAAGACTTGTCACCAGAAGTTTGACCATCAGGTCATAAAGATGACCACAATACAAACACTAGAAAAGACCATCTATTCAAGTGAAGAGGGGTCAGTGGAGTAAGTATCTATACTGACGAAGTCATGGATCCTTGAAGTTTTGGAGTATCTCAAATTTTAATTCACTTTGCTACTAAAGTAGTGGCTCTTAACTCTTTTTGTGTCATGGATATCTTTTGCACTCTGGTGAAGCCTATGGACCTTTCTCAGAATAATGTTTCAAGATATATAAAATTAAAAACAGGATTACTAAGGAAAATAATCTTATCAATAAGTAGTTATCGATTTTTTTTAATCAAGTTCAAGGACCTCCAGTTAAGAACTCACTTTCTACTAATGCATTGTTGGAGTTGTGAACTGATTCAACTCTTCTGGAGAGTTTGAAACTATTTTGAAATTTGAATTTGAAACTATGCCCAATGGGCTACAAAATGTGTATACCCCATGACCCAGCAATACCACTTCTAGGGCTGTATCCCAAAGGGATCATGCAAATGGGGAAAGGACCCACTCGTACAAAAATATTTATAGCAGCTCTCTTAGTGGTGGCAAAGAATGAGAAACCGAGGGGATGCCCATCAATTGGGAAAAGACTGAACAATTTGTGGTATATGAATGTAATGGAATACTATTTTGCTATAAGAAATGATGAACAGGTGAACTTTAGAAAAACTTGGAAAGCTTAAAAGAAGTGATGCTGAGTGAGGGGATAGGAACCAGGAGAACATTGTACACAGTTACAGTCACACTGTGTGATGACTAACTTTGATAGACTTGCTTCTTTTCAGCAATACAAGGTTCTAAGACAACTCCAAAAGGCTTGTGATAGAAAATGTTATCCAAATCCAGAGAAAGAATTATAGTCTGAATGTATATTGAAGCATACTATTTGCTTTCTTTTTTATTTTGTTTTGTTTTGTTTTTCTTCTTTATTGTGTTTCTTTCTGTTGGTAATAATTCTTCTTTACATCATGACTGATGTGAAAATATGTTTAATATGAATATATATGAAGACCCTATATCAGATTGCATGCCATCTCAGGGAGGGGAGAAGGAAGAGGGGAGAAAAAAAATTGAAACTCAAAAGCTTATGGAACTGAATGTTGCAAACTAAAAATAAATTAGTTAATAAAAAAAACCCAAGGGGCTAAAAAAAAGAATTCATATTCTAATAGGTCTCAAGTGTGTATTATGTATAATCTCACAATATACATATGATTACTTTATCACAAGCTATTCCTAATAGAAGCGTTTTGTTCTTGAATGAGAGCTGAAAGCCAAGTCTCTTCATGAAGCTACAGACATGATTCCATTCAGAAAATGTCCAGTGGTAAGAAGTATGTGAGTTGGGCATGTGCAGTTATTGTTTCTTGGAGAGAAAGCTTGGTAAAGTAAATAAAGGGCCAGTCTCCATGACATAAAGATTAAGGTTCTAAACCTGCCTCTGGCAGGTTATGAGACCCCAGGACAGGCCCTTAGTCTCTCAACATTCTAGGAAACTCTATGCAACTTTAAGCTGCAGAGAATTCACAAACTGAATTAGTTGGGTTTGAGGTGGGGATTGGGTTCTCCTGGGGGTTCCTTATGCCAATGAAATCATAGGTCTAGTCCCTATTCCTGTTCCTTAGAAAAAAGTACAAAGCAACTGTATACTATAACTATATTATAGGGTATTTGATTTTTTTAAATTGGTGAATAACAGCATTAAAACCCTCCTATGTACCAGGCCCTGTGATAAGTTCTTCACCCTTCATTTTCAAAGAAGACCAATGAAATCAAAGGTTGGTGTCTTGACTTTTGTGTGAATTAAATTTAAGTGAGGCAGAGTTGCACAAATTCATCAGTCTCTTACTTTCTTCCAGGTCCATCAAAGCCCAGTGGCAAGACAAAAGTCAGGATAACTGGAAATGGCCCAGGTTGCAGGATAATCTTGGTATCTTTGTTATCTGGTGAAGCTCTAAGTGATACATAGAAACTGCCTCAGCCACCTTCATGGTCATTGTAACAAATTGCTCTCATTCATCCATTCCACCAGGGGAAGTCTTCCTGTACTTGGAGAGACATCTCCCTAAGTCACCAAAGGTTTTGAGGCCTGTCAGTTATCCTCAACCTGATTTAGCCCATCTGCTCAGATGGTTTCACCATGGTATGGCCACTATGCATACCCCAGCTTCTTGGAACCACAAGTGAGAGTTGGGTGAGAAGTGGACATCAAAGGTGGTAGAGCAACCCTGAAAAGTTCTCGGCAAGCCCCAGTCCTCCCTGAACAGTGCTTTTACAGGTATGTTCTCATTTGATCCCCACAATAACCCCATGAGGTATGGGTTATTGTGACCTCCACTTTACAAACGAGGAAACTGAAGCAGAAGCTACTTTCTCAGGGTTAGACAACCAGTAAGTGTCGGAGATGGGATTTGAACTCAGGTTTTCCTGCCTCCAGGCTTAGGTCTCTATCCATTATGTCAGCTAGTTGTCTCTGAATTAGTTGATTAAATACTATTTTGCCATTTAAAACATGATAAAGTGAGTAGCTTTGTGTTTTTTAATGACTGACAGGAATGATTCAAGATCATAGAATTTTGAGATGGAAGGCAATCATTCATTTTATAAGTGATGAAACAGGCAAAGTGACTCATTACTAACTGGTAACACCTGGTAAGTATTAGAAGTGGCACTAAAACCAATGGATCTCCTGTGACAAAATCCCACACTCTTTTTTACTAAACCTCCTTGCCTCTGAATGGATACTTCCTGCCAAAACTCATGCTCTTTCTCCTCTTAGACTCATTGCTGTTTCCTATTATTTTCTGTTAATTTAGTCTGAACCTAGGTCCCAATAAGTCCATGGGTGAAGAGTGTAGACATTATTTAGTCCAAATCCCTTTTTTACTGAAGAATAAACTAAGGTGCATAAAAGATAAGTGATTTATTCAGAGTCACACAATAAATAATAGTCAGCATCTCAATCCTGTGCTCATCCTTGCCCCATGTGGCATTAATTGCATTTAGGCTTCTCTATAAATCTACTACATTCAACATGGATTTTACCTGTACTTGACTAGTTTGAAGTTGCTGTTGCTCAATGTCTACGAGTTGGAAGTGATGAACCATTCATTTTGTAGCAAGGCACACACACACCAATCCAAAAGCAGCTAACAACACAAAGAGTAGGGTTCATGAAGCTAGGTGGTGCAGTGAATAGAGCACCGGCCCTGAAATCAGGAGGACCTGAGTTAAAATCCCCACCTCAGACACTTGACACACTTATTAGCTGTGTGACCTTGGGCAAGTCACTTAACCCCAATTGCCCTGCCTTTCCCCCTCCAAAAAGGAAAAAAAAAGTGTAGGGTTCATGGACATTACTTTGGTGCCTCTTGAAATTGGCACTTAGGTCGTGATTTGAACAGGGCATAAGCCATAGGAAGCAATCCTGAAGACTGGATGGGGATAAGGAAACAATGAGTAGAACTAAGATATGAAGCAGGGAAGTGGGTAGTAGTGGGTGTGGTTATTGGAGACAACTGGGGCAGAGAGGAAAAAAAATGTAATCATCAAGGAAACTTGGTTTCCAGTCTCTGCCAAGCAGTCTGGATTCACAGGGGCAGGAATCAGATAAATGAGGTCGTACCACATACATTGTCAAATCTTTCCATTTCCACCACCCTATCTTTCATTTTCATTTTCTCACTATTTACATAGCAATTGTCTTAATCTCCTCTCACTTGGACAATAGCAATGGACTCTTAATTGGTCTTCCTGCCTCAAGTCTCTCTTTATCCCAATCCATCCTCCACTCAGCTCCCAAAGTGACTTTCCTTAAGCATAGATTTGACAATATCTCTTCCCTATCCAATAAATCCCAGTGGCTTACTATTAAAGGGAGTTTGCTAACCTAGTGGATAGAAAATGAGACTTGAAGTCAGGATGACTGGAGATTAACTCTTGCCTCAGATACCTACTAGTTATAAGATCTTGAGTAAGACACTTATGTCTTAAAGGGTTGTTGTGGAAATAAATAAGATAATAGATAAAAGAAAAAAACCTTGCAAAGGTTAAAGTACTACCAATAAATAAGCATTTATTAAACTTACTATACGTCATCTAGGAGCTGGGGATAGGTACACAAAGAATAAATGAAGTAAGGGCTATTATCTCTATATAAACATTTGCTATTGTTGCTTCTAGAATAAAATACAAAAATCTTCATTTAACTAATCTAAAGTCCTACACAATGAACTCCAAACAATCTTTCAAATTTCATTGTATATAATTACTCTTTCTATTACACAGTCCTGACAAATTTACCTCTTTATTCCTCACACACAGGACTACATCCTCTATGTCGAATTTTTTGTACTGGCCTTCCCCTCATTCCTGCAATAATCCTTTACCACCGTAAAAATAAAGCTTTCCATATTCCCATAAATGCAAGGGCCCTCTCTCCTTATTAACTATCACAATTATAATTATTTTGTATTTACACTACTTATACTTATGTGAGTATATGTTGTCTCTTCTGTCAGAATACAAGCTCCTTGAGAGCAGCAACTGCTTTGTTTGAATTTGTTTTTACTTGTTCAGTTGTTTGCTTATTTATTCATTCATTTTTTATTTGTTTTTGTCTTTAACTATCTGGTACCTAGCAGTGGATCTGGCTTACAGGAAGTGCATAAATACTCACTTACTAATGCATGAATTCAGGTCAATGTCAGTTCTTTGGTGAAATGGGCCGATTTCAATTTACCACATTTGGATCACCTAAACATGAAATATATAGATTTTCTTGCTAGTGTTGTCTATTTGATTCTCCTCAAATTCTCAAGAGAGTCAAAGCAAGAGTACCAACATGATATACTGCAGTTATACAACGTTCTAAAAGAAAGGTGGTTCTGTCATGTAGCAAGAACAAGATGTAACAAACAGATGGGCATGCTCAGTGTTATATTGACACCTACATAATGTTAAAATATTGAGAGGAATTTCTATCACATGTTGTATGGATGCCCAGGACATGGACCATATTTATACAAGATGAGAAGGTATAAATAGATTGATGAAATTATAGCTCCTTCAAAATATTGAAATATATATTGGCATTTATATATCATTTGTGCTTTATAATATCACTGAGATATGTAGGGCAGCTATTATCATTCTCATTTTTTATAGCTAAGAAAACCAAAGATCAAGTTAAATGCAGAAAACTAAAACCCATGTAGGATGGGGATGTAACTAGAACTTGGGTCATTTAACTGTTCATTCACTGGTTCCCCTACCCCTGAACCTCCACTATACCACACCATTATATAATATTTCACATATTAGCATAGAAACTAGGTAAAGCTGATTCCATTTATTAAATAATAATTCCTTATAAAATACATATTCTTAAATATATCAAATAAATGCTAAATGCTGATAATATTGCAGTTCAATCACTCTATATTATGTCTCCATGTCCCAGATGAGCAGGATTTCATTTTCTGCTGAGATGATCTAATATCTATAGAGACTGTCAATAGAAATTTAGGGCATTCTGGAAAGGAGTGACTCCCAAATCCCCAAGATTCTCCAGAAACTTTCAAAGAGAGCTCAGATTTCCCAATATACCTGAACACTTTCAGGACCCCTGCAATATTAAGAAATAAAGCTTAGATCCAGCTCATTAAGTTCTCATCCCATTGTGTTTATTATTAGTAATAATAAGAGCTAGCATTTGTATAGCACTTTAAAAGTTGTAAAATATTTAAGAAATATTATGTCATTTGATCCTCACAACATCTTTTGGAATGATGAAAGAGCAATTTTACAGATGAGGAAATTGAAAACAAGAGATTAAATGGTTTTCCTGGTTCATACATCTAGGTAAAGTCTGAGGCAGAATTTGAACTTGGATTTTCCTGACTCCAAGTCTAATTCTTCCTTCAATGAAACATTTGTACATAGAGGTGTTACAAATGTCCCAGATTGACTTCCACATACTTGGGAATGAATAAATGGTCAGTGCATGATATTGAGAAATAGCAGGGCAGTGGAAAGAAAAAACTTAGTAGAAGGAAAAGAGAAGGTGGAAAGGAGAAAGGGGTTACACTTAAGAACAATGTGTGTCACCCAGCATTCAATCACTTTTCCTCATTTACAAAAATGACTGATGTCACACACGAGACCAAATGATTATCTCTGACAATGATAGTGACTGTCTTTTTCTGGGAAATGGTACAGTGGAAAGAGAACTTGATTTGAAGACAGAAGACCTATATTCAGGTCCCATTTCTGATGCTTACTACCTGTGTGACCTTAGCTAAATCACTTAGCTTTCATGAACATCAATTTCTTCCTCAGTAGAATGATGGGGTTGCATTACATGGCCTCTGAGTCCTGTGCAGCTCTACCCTGTGATCTTAATGAGTGTGAATTTTTCCATTGTAATATTGCTTTGACACCAAATGTCACATTGTCAAGACAGTGACACAAAATGGTGGGTAAAGTTCAGTCAGTAAGATTTTTAACCGAGGAGATCAGATTGAAAAACATTCAATGTTCTATATGTAAAATTACCAAATTTACCATATGTAAAATTAATCCCACAATATCTGGCAGGACTCAGTGATGCCCAGGATTTGAAGATGTTTTTCCTATTAGTTCTGTCTATGGATTGCTTTTCCACTTGAGCATTTGCCCTCTGTCAACCATAATGTAGAGGTAGGTTTCCCCAATGTCTTCAGGGGTATTTGCAAGTGTAGATATTGATATTTTTATGCTTCCTTCATCTAAATAAGACATTTAAAGATTTCTTTAGGAAAGGAAAATTGATAACCTTCTTTCAGAAGATCTACTTTAAATCCAGGTGACTCCAAAGATACCATCACGCAGATTATCATATCTTTTTTACAGTCTTGAGGAAAACTGGAAAAGGCACTAAACATTTCACAGATGCCACACATTAGGGTTCTGCTTGAAAAATGTTACAGTTCCATTACAGATACATATGTTTAATTTTTAAAAACTATTATGTGTGTTCTTTTACTTAAACATTTGCCTGTGGTTCTGGGAATTAAGGCTTAGTAGTCTATGTTAATGAGTGAGAGCCAGACTGAACTGAAGTGATTCAAAACAATTGATAGAGCTACCTACTTTGGTTTTAGTGCCTAAATTGAATGAAATATTGGGAAATATGGACAATGAAAACTGAATAATAATTTTAAAAGTTACCCTTTTCTGATAATGAATATTAAATCGTGATTTTTATTTTAACCCAAAAGAATGATATGTCAAAACTAGTTACTTTGCACATCTAAAAATACAACTACATTGTTAGTTATCATAGGAAATTATTCATATTCTGATTGTTAAACTTTACTACTGTTCCAGGGAAAAATAATAATTTTTCCAAATTAATGATTGAATCTGTACTGTAACAAATGAAAGATTCTTCAACATCAAAATCTTCTCTGCTCTTTAATTTAGTTTTCTGTCCCAGAGTTTTAAAATGATAATGAATAAACAATTTGGAAGGATGTAGTCAAAAGATGTAAAAATAGTTTCTTTTATGAAAAGCAGTTTTCTTTCAGGCTCAGCTTTCTTGGTACAGCCTGGAATCTGATGCTACTAAATTACTATCATAAATATAAGACAGGAAGGCTTACATGCAATGAGATACATTGATTCTATTTGTAAGTAACAGGACAATCACTGATACATTTCACTGATTTAAAATTGGCAGTAGAAAGACTTTCAAAAATAATTGCTATGCTTGGAAAATAGTATTTTAAACTTGCCTCCAGTAGCATGTAGATTTCTGTATCTGTATGTCATTGAAAAAGATTTGTGATTCTTTTTTCTGAACAGACCTGTTATTCTTCTATATTTATTTTAATGGTTTTTTATTGCTTGCATTATATAATTTGTAAAGTAAAATAGAGAAATAAAGAGTAACATAAAATAAAAGGACCTCCAAAAAGGTCCTTTTCTTTTCACTTTATTTTAATTAAATCATGTAAAGATCAAGATAACATAAATGAACAATCCTGAAAGTAAATAACCTTTAGGAATAGGAATTAACTATGTCTTATCTCTGTGCTTAATCACCACCCTACTATGGGGGGGGGGAGGGATGGAGTTTTATTATTGTTGTTGTTGAACAGAGTTAGAATGTAATCCACAGACTTAAAAAGAAGACACACTTGAAATTTTATCCTGCATCCCAAATCCATATGTATGATGAAAATGCTTTCCAGTTGATTTCGACCCATGACTAAGGAATTGGTTAGATTGCCATTTGGGTGATCCAATTCAACCATTAAATACCCGGAACACCTAGGCTGCTCCATTTCTTTCAACACTCTTTTTGATGGGACAGCCTGAAGTATCAATGCAACACAAAAACAATAGCATGAACAATTCATATTTGAGTCCTGCAGGCAGGCAGTTTTGTAAAATGGTAAATTGCTGCTAGGATACAGTCGGTGTTAGCAATTCAGTGTCTTTGTATAGCTGGAAACCAGACAATATAATTTCACAACGTTTCTGACCTGAAGAATGAGTGAAATGCCCTGTCTAAAATAGGATGTTGGAGGCTGATAGGGACAAATCAAGGTTGTATATCCAGCATGGGGGAAAAATAAACTTTGAATATGACATCTAGACACATGTGTTGCTGGGAGATCTGGGAGTGCCATAGTAGGAAATAAGACTGAAAATATGGGATGTAAGCATCAATTTCTCTTTGGACGGTGTACTCCGTCTAGTCTAAATCTTTGTGATTTATTTAAATGCCTAGTTTGTACAAACCACTGTCCTAGGTGATGGGGGTTGAAACAGCTTAGATGGGATACAGCCCTAGTCCTTGAGGGGTTTATGGTCTAGCCATGGTAAATAACAGAATTTATTAATGTCTATTAGGTTTCAGAGTTTGTCAGAATGGAAGAAGAAAAATATTTGAGAGCTAAAAGATAATGGTTAAAGGGCCCTTGACCTCAAAGAATTTTCATTATGATGAAGGACACAACATGCTACATGAGAATACACAAAACATATATCAAAGAGATACAAGGTAACCTTGGGTAGGAATACACTAGAACCTGAAGGAACCAGGAAGCACCTTATGTATAAAGGGGAATTTGAACTTAGTTTCAAAGGAAAACAGTGATTCCAAGAAGTAAAAATAAGGAGAAAGTACATTCCAGATATGAGTGTCAATAATTGACAAGGCACAGAGGAAGGAAGAACATTAAGAAGATCAGTGTGTCTGAACTATAGGAGCAATGAATTAGAAAGACAATGTGGAGTAGAGGATAGTGTTCTGGATTTGGAGTCAGGAGAAACCAAGGTTCAAATCCTGCCTCAGATGCTCATACTTGCTTTGTACCTGAGAGACAAGTCTCTAAGTTAGATCTGCAAAATGAAGGGATTGGATTTAATGGCTTCTAATATTCCTCCCAGATGTAAATCTATGGTCTAATCCTAGAGCAGTTTATTAAGCTGGAAAAATTTGTTATTGTTGTTGTTTTTGAGTTGTGGTCAACTCCTTGTGACCCCATTTTGAGGTTTTTCTTGACAGAGACACTGGAGTAGTTTCTCCAACTCACACCACCTAACTGCCCAGCCGGAAAGGTAAGACTGGGTGAATGTGTGAATGGCTTTAAAGCCAAACAAAGGATATTATATTTGATCCTAATGATAATAGGGAGACACCAAAGTATATTGAGGGCAGAGAGGTGGTATAATGGATGAAGTATTGGGCCTAGAGTCAGAAGATTAATCTTCCTGAGTTCAAATCTGACCTGAGAAACTTACTAACTGTGAAAACCTGGGCAAATCATTTAATTCTGCTTGCCTCCATTTCTTCATCTTTAAAATGAGCTGGAGAAGGAAATGGCAAACCATTCTAGTGTCTTTGCCAAGAAAACTCATGCAAGTCATGAAGAGTTGAACACAACTGAAAAATGACTGAACAATAAAATATATTGAGTAGAAGTAGGTGGAGTAGGATCTCATGGTCAGACTTGCGCTTTAGAAAAATCATTTCACCAGGACCTAAAATAGCAAGTCTGACTTCCATTCCATGTTTTCTTCCCTCTGACCTTGAGACTTTCAGTTTCCATTTGCCTTAACCTAGAAATACAATCTATAACTACAACACACATCCCTCATCCCTTTTTGTTCTCTCTCTCTCTCTCTCTCTCTCTTTCTCTCTCTCTCTCTTTTTGTTTTATAAGCAAGTTCTGCTCTGAGACACAGACCATGAGATGATGCATAGAAAATGTAGCTCCAGTTACAACATAATAAAGTGAATCAAGTTCAAAAATGATAAATTGTAATTAAGAAAAAGAAACAGAAAGAGGAAGAGATATAGCTAGATGATAGATGATAGATGATAGACAGATAGATAGATAGATAGATAGATGATAGATAGATAGTAGATAGTAGATAGAGAGAAACAGACCAAGAGATAGATAAAGCATTTATTAAGTGCTATATGTCAAGCAACCATAAGTACTGGTTATATTATAAGAAAAAAAAAGACAGTCCCCACCCTCAAGAGGCATAAATTTTAGTGGGAAAAGACAACACATATAAGTGAGCTGGCATGCAAGTAGGAGAGAGGAATAGAAGAGCCTATCCATTGCATAGGTATGAAGAGATGTTCTGAACAGTAATGGGTTAGTCTGGGTTTGAAAAGATTGTAATGGGTGGCCATGAGTGTTTCTTCAAATGGATGTTCAAAGAGCAACTCACCAATCAGAAGGGATAAAGAGGCCATAGGAGCATACATGTTGTTGGAATAAGAAGGTGAAACAGAGGTAAAGAAGTGGTTTGCAGGTGTCATGAAATGGTCTTGGGCTTGTTCAGTATTTTCCTATTTTTTCTATAAAAAATTTTTAGAAACCTTAACTGCTGAATTTATGGTTCAGAAACTCTTTAATAGTGATTTCTTCTACTGTGCCCTGATTTGTTCTAGTCTTCCTCATAATTCCCTATAATTGTTTTCAGGGGAAGATGGTCTCTTTCCCATCCCCCATCCAGACACCCAAGGCTTTGTTAGTGTTTCCAGCCTTGGCCTCTGCAGTAGAAGAAGCTTTAGGAATGCACATACTGCTATGCGGTCATGAATCATGCAAAATCATTCTTGAAATTGTTCAATCCATCTCCCTTCCTGAGAGAGAAAGAGAGAGAGAGAGAGAGAGAGAGAGAGAGAGAGAGAGAGAATTTCTTCATAACAAAACAAAGTTAAAATAAACTAACTGAAGTCTTTTTAAGGCACTTATCCTCATGCCTAACTATTTCAAGAGTGGAAGGAAAGAAGACACTTTCCAATTTTTTAAAAAATGTAAAATGTCAAAGAAGTAGTCAGAGAGGTATGTGTATATATATATTACTTGTCTCCAAGGTCCACTTTATTTTTGGGGAAATATGAAGCAACTGTCTATGTCGTAATGCACTAGAAAGTGGGGAGGGGGAAGGGTTCAGAATGACTGATTCATTGCATTGTGGAACTGGCACACCATTAGAATAATGGTCAGCCCCCTGGCTCTGCTCCAATATAGGGAAGCCTGTGGTTTCTACATCTCTGCCACCAGCTGCAGGTCATAGTTCAAAAAAGTCTAAAAGGAACGAATAAATGGGTCATCCAGAAGAGAGAATGGAACACAAAAAATGGAATTTATTTAATTTTTCCTTCTGAAAAATGTGATTGACAAATTCTCTGTCTTCCTCACAGTCTGTGAAATCAAATGAGATCTATCTGATGTGCTTTGAGATTTGCTGGGTGGGGGATGGAAGGGGGGAAGGCACCAAATATGCTTAGAGCAACAATTATAAATTACCATTTAATATACTTCAATTGTGGCCAGAGACCTGCTGTACAAACAAATGAACAAAGTGATCTTTGGACTGTGAACAAACTATCAATCTCACTACACCAGTCCCAAGACTTGGAAGAGAGCTCAGATATTTTGAGATGTGCTTCAGATCTAGAGCTTAGGGAACTAGCTAAATTTTCTCAGAGCTCTCAAATGTGATGAGTAACTTGTACAATTATATACCATCACAATTGGCTTTCAACCTATTGCAAGTATATAACTATAGTTATCATAAGATATGTGTATATATGCATGTGTATATCATTTATATTTATGTCAGATTCATAATGAAATATGTATCACCATGGCACAGTGGATAGAGTAATTCTCAGAATCGGGAACTCAGGAAGAACTGAGTTCAAAACCTGTCTGTGTGACCCTGGTCAAATCACTTAGCCTCTTAGTAGCAACTTTCCAAAACATTAATCTGCATAGGTAAAGGTAGTTTTCTCATTTGGAATACCATGAACTAATGAAAATAAATATTACCAAAGACAGACAGATAGACAAACAAGATGGATAAACAGAGAGATAACATATATGTTTAATGGAATTGAAAGCTGAATGTATATGTGTATGAAAAATACCATACCATGACAATCAACTTCCTCAATTTTGCCTCAAAATTACTTTGACATCCTTACTGAAAGTATGTATAGGACATGATACTTGGAAAGGATGTGTATAGGTGTCCCCCTATAACTACAAGTAGTTATCCAACTTTTAGTTTTAAGACCTCTAATGAAAGGGAACCCACTACCTTCCACTAATTTCCACTACTTCCCAAAGCAGTCTCTTCTCATTTGGATGGCATCATTTGTCAGGAAACTTTCCTTTTGCAAAATCCAAATTGGTCACTCTTCAACTTCCTAGTCATGGCTCCTACTGGGATAGCTAGATGCCATTATGGCTACTGTGCCAGACTTTGAGTCAGGAAGATTCATCTTCCTGAGTTCAAATCTGGCTCTGGTCACTTACTGGCTATGTGACTCTGGACAAGTCACTTAGCTCTGTTCACCTCAGTTTCCTCATCTGTAAAATGGATGGGAGGAGATGGCAAACTACTATAGTATCTCTGCCAAAAAAAAAGTCTATATGGGTCATGGGAAATCAGACATGACTGAAAAACAACTGAACAACAACAAAACACTGTTCTTAGTGCTACACTTTAGGACCAAATGAAACAAGCAAGCCTTCTTCATTTCACAGACCTTCAAATGCTTGAAGACACCCACCCTGCCCCTAAATCCCAAATCCCCTAGCATCAGAATATGTGTGTTCTATCAATATATCAAGCACAAAACTGTTTATGATCAAATTATTTGGTAAACAATGGTCTAGACTACGGATTCTTAAACTAAGGCTAAACTAAAAATTTTTACAAATGTATTTCAATATGATTAATATTCTTGTATAGTTTATTTTATGCATTCAAAAACATTCTCAAAAGGGTTCATAAATTTCACCAGTCTTCTGAAAAGGAACATTACTATAACAATAATGCAATATGTACAACACCCACAGTGGTTATGAATATGCTGGTATAGTTGTGAATCACAAAATGTAACAGGCTCTCAAGATGGAGGATAGAACCAAAGCCTTTATTCAAATGCCAGAAAACTGAGTTCCAGAACCAGAAAACTAAAGCCATCACAGTAACCATGAAGTTGGTGCACGTGGTTAATGCAGTGAACACCCACATTCCCAAGTCTACAACAGAACAGGTTCCCTCAAGCAAGAAAGAATATTCCTCTCTCATCCATGGTAGCTCTTCAGTCTGGTTCTCGGAAGCTCTAAGCAGGAATTTGGCTGGCTCTGAGAAGAAGCTCTGCCACCACAAGTTATGTTCTCAAAATCAAAATCACTTTTTCTAGCCTCCACATGCTTTGCTCAAAGAAATTCTGTCTCAGTTCTCAATTCTCAGTTCTCTTCTCAGTTCTTCTCAATTCTCATTTCAGTCTTCAATCCAGCAGTAGTAGCCCAGCTTCCAGATGCCTGCTGAGAGAAATCTCTCTCTCTCTCTCTCTCTCTCTCTCTCTCTCTCTCTCTCTCTCTCTCTCTCTCTCTCT
>CM053597.1:142780467-142808764 GCA_028646575.1 Pseudocheirus occidentalis | reverse complement strand
ATGATCCAGATCCAGGCCGCTCAACGCAAGAGCCCTTGGCCCTGATCAATCACCTCAGCTCCCCTGTTATCTGCAGGCCGAGGGCTCTGAGGCAGCCCAGTGGAGGCCGCTGCTGCTTTCAGCCGCCTCCCACTGCTTCCTTGCCCTGGGAGCAGTTTGGCCGGACCCGCTCTTCTCCTCCTGAGTTAGCAAAATCCACTGACCTTTCTCTTAGCCTTTTTTTCCTTCTGGCCTGATAAATGTGGTAACTGTGCCTCCAGTGCAGCCAATCTGCTCTCCTATAGATGCAACTCCCTGCCCGATGCCCTGGGGCCTGACCCGGCTGCGGTTTCAGCCACGGCTCCCAGACTGCTGCGAAGAGCCCCACCTGCTGAGCTGTCTGTAGCAACAGATGTGCTTTCTGTCTTTTGGAGAGTTTTGGAGCTTGAAAATCTGTTTAGAGTCCCATTTTATGAGTTTTTAGCATGTTTGTGTGGGAGCTGTGGTGCTTTGCTGCTTCTATGCCTCCATCTTGGCTCTGCCCCACCCATTTGATTTTTTGTTAAATCTAATGATTGAGAAGTTTTACCTGACATCAAAGCTAAATTTGTGCCCTTTGAAATCCCTTTCCATTCTGCTCTCTGGAGTAGCTTCCCACTACTACCCAGAGAGGGGCCGTGTGGAAGGAATTCAGAGATTTGGGGCCCCCTCACATGTAGGGCTGGCAATAGAGAAAGGAACAGCATCACCAAGGGACACCACCATTGCCACTGCTATCCTTTTCTCTTGACTGAATCCTTCTGATAGCAGACACGGTTCTCCCTTCCCATGACATTAATTGCTCAATGGAAGCCTCATTAATGATGTACAGAGTTTTTGTACACATCAATGGAACATTCTACAGTAATGCAGTACTGGAGGCCTATGGAATCATAAAGTCTCTGTCTGTCTTTCCTTTTTCTTTTTCTCTTCTTCCTCCACTTTCTTATATTTCTTCCTATCTTCTGTCTTTGTTCTCTCTTTTATCTATAACTTATACTACTTACCATATTGGTATTCCTTCCCCTCTGTCTATTTTTCATTTGCAGTATTTTATGTTCTTTTGTTCATGGTGTGGACTTTTTGTTCCTTTTTTTCACATATATTTCTACATTTTAAATAAGAAGCAAATATCCTAAATAATGAATTCTATATTACTCATGAATGCATGGTTAAGTTGCAACTTCACTGTATTATTAACAAATGTTTATTAGGCATTTACTATGTTCAGAATACTATGCTAAGTCCTTTTGAAGTTATACCTTCAACAGATTAGATAGAACACAGTTCCTGACTTTGTAGAACTTATAGTCTAATAAGATGATGGAAGCTAGCTGGCACAATGGAGTGTTAGGCTTGCAGTGAGGAAGATGAGTTCAAATTACAACTCAGACAAATGCTATGAGCCTGGCCCAATTATTTAACTTCTGTCTGCCTCAATTTTCTTATCTGTAAAATGGGAATAATAATAGTACCGACCTCCCAGGGTCATTGTGAATTTCAAATGAGACCGTATTTGTAATATGAAAACCCTAAAGTGCACGAAAGTTGTTATTATTATTATGTACCACATAAAAATAAAATAATTCAAGATAAGTATACAAGAGGTAGAAAAACATTCATTTGTGAGTTCTAAGGTATGATAGGACTAATATTTACCAGCATTTCCCTTATGCAGCTTCTTTCCATCCAAACTACCCCCACAATATGGGGCAAGCCCAGGTCCCTCTTCCATCCCTTCTTCAATTAGCTTTCTTAAAGGAGACAAAGCTATCCTCAAGAATGGACTAGCTTCAGCTTCCATATTGCAGTTTCTTAGACCTCTAAAAATATAAAAATCCCAGTTACAAGCAAGTAGGACCCCTTGGGCTTGGTAGATTTCTGAAGACCAAGTGATTGACCATGTGCTTCATCATATCCTGCCTTAATGAACAGACACTCTTCCAAATGGAGCCAAAGAAGGCCACATCTAGAGATGCCAAATGTCACTCTATTCCTGTCCCACATGCTTGCTGTGTTAAGGCAAAGTAAACCTTCTTTTGTTGCATGTGCGCATTTAATCCCAATATTGAACCTTGAACTAAGAGTGCTGACATTTCAGCTGCCTCTAACATAAAGTGAAGAGGGATATTATTACTGACTGAGGGATAAGAGAAGGTTTCATGACAGAGGTAAAATTTCATATTGGTTTAAAAGGATGAGCAATATTTTGACAGCTGGCAGGGAAAGATATTCCAGATATATTGAAGAATGTGAACAAAGTCAGGCAGTCAACTACCATTGACCAAGATTGCAAAGGAGATGGGAAATCATGGGAAATGTATAATGGATAGTGTATAGTCCATTTTAGGATACAGAATACACAAAGGAAAGAAATCTGAGATAAAGTTGGAAAAGTAGAGGAAATAGTTTTGTCAACTGTGAAATAAGGGGGTTGGGAAAAAAAACAATCTATGCTTCCTTACATCTCTGAAATTTAGGATTCTATGAACAACACTAGAGAGAGACATGAATACCAGGTTAAGGAATTTGGACTTTATTCAATATATATTAGGCAATTATTTAAGGACTATTGAACTAATATTAAAGATGGTTTAGAGAAGAGATGTATTAGAAGGAGAAAAAAATCTGTTAGAAAGTTTTAGGGTTTTGCTTGTTTTATTTTTTTTGCATGTGTTTGTTTGCCATATTCCAGACTGGTATAATGATGGCCTGAATTAGAATAGTGACAGTAGGAACAAAGAGTAGGATATGATGACTGTGAGAGATATTGTGAGGACAGAATTTATATGACTTTGGTCATTGACTGCCTGTATAAAATGAAAGAGGAGAGAGTAAAAAATAATGCCAAGGTTTCAAACTCAGAAAATTGAATGAATGGTATTACTCCAAAACATGTTGACCTCGGTTAGTAGGTATATTACAACTATTTTCATTTACTGAAGGAAAAATAGGGGGTTAATAATTAATACATAATTAGAGAATATGGAAAAATGAAACATCACTGTTGTGTGTGTGTGTGTGTGTGTTGCTTTTTGGAAGGCAACTGGGGTTGTGACTTGCCCAAAGTCACACAGCTAGTAGGTGTGGCAAGTGTCTGAGGCCGGATTTGAACTCAGGTCCTCCTGACTCCAGGACCAGTGCTCTATTCACTGCACCACCTAGCGTCCCCTAAACATCACTGTTGAAAAGAAATTGATTGACATGTAAATTGAAATCTTCATTACAGGCCCATTGTTCATTCTTTGTTTTCAAAGAGGATCAATGACATCACAGGATGATGTCTTGACTCACACATGAATTGGATTTGAGTGAAGCAGAGCTGCACAAAGTTGTCTGCCTTGTGCTGTCTTCCATTGTGGCTGAAGACCAGAAACCTGGCAATGACCCAGGATGAAATAGATGACTTGAGTCTTGGATGTCTGACCAAGCTCTAAGTTTTCCAGAGTACCTGCTTCATGGCCATTGGAATAAGTTGTTCTCATTATCCCATTCCACTGTGTAGTGTCTTCACATGCTTGGGTTTGATATAATCTGAGAATATGGAGAGGGGAGTAGAAAGTTTGGATAGAAGCGATGCAAAAGTTCATACTAAAGGTATAAAAAATGGTCCCATCCTTTGAAGAATTTACAATCTATTTTGAGAGATGAAACATACACTCATGAAACAAAAAAATAAGTGCTTAACTATTTGGTACCAATCGTTGGTACAAGAGGGATACAGAAAGGAGAGAGACTGGAATGGAATATTGGAAGATGGGACAGGAGCTTAACCTTAAATGATGGGTAAGATTTTGTTTGGAAGAATGGAGGTAGAATGGGGAACTGTGGAAAACAATATATAATCAGCATTTTACTTAAAAGGAGATTTTTACTGAAATATTTAAAGGGAAGATCATATAATGCATAAATATTCAATAAATCCTGGGCCTTATTTATAATCTAGGTGATCCCCATTTCACAGTGAAACAGACAAAGCTCTTTTGCAGACCTTATAACTTTTGTTGTGGGTTACAGGGGAAACTCAGCAAAAGATGTGCCTTCATTAGAAGACGCTTTAATGTACATCCAAGATAAATACATTACTCAGTATGTTTGTATGTAAGTATAATTGTGTGTTAATACCTTTAAAGGAGCACATTGGTTATTTATAAGTTTTCTTAGTCTACTGGGAATGACTGTTTGTAAATATTTGTTATCCTTTAAAAAAAAATTTCCATGATGCTTTGAGTCCTTTCTTTAATCCTTTCCTAGCTGTATTTGGAAAACCTCCAGGCAGCACAGATGACTAAGAAACAATACAGTACTTCCAAAATATATTCACTTGAACTAAAATATGGAAGTCACACACAACACACAACTATCATGAAGTCATTTTCCACTGCTTTTCTTGATAAAACCTCCATTTTTCCTCCTGTAATTTCTTGTGGTTCAGTAATGAACTTTCTGAAGCTATACGGAAGAGAAATACTACCTGTGTGCCCATATTCTGTATTCAAATGCAATTTTTTGTGTAGTTTCTTAACAATGCTTACATTTCAACTCAATTCAAACATTTATTGAGCACTTACTCTATATAGAACACTATGTTAGGTGCTGGAGTACAAACATAGTTCAAACAATGCCATCCCATTGCATTTAGTCTTTTAAGTTTATGGCAGACATTTTGATAATGACTTATTTAGGCATCTCTATAATACATGTATGAAAGCCAACACGGTATGGTTGAAAGAATATTAGACAGAAGATATGGGTTCAAACACTAGCTCTCACAGCTACCTCCAGAGGAATCATATGGAAGGAATGGCGTGCTTTATCTGTGTTGGTCTGGTGATATAGACAGAAGCAATAACTGGCAAAAGACATCACCTCTGTGGGCCTTGTTTTCCATATATCTGATTTGGGAATAATATTACAGCTGTTCTGAGCAGCATAGGATCTTAGGTCTGCAATTAAATGGAGTCTTAGAAACCATCCAGTTCCCATCCTTCACTTGGCACATGAGTCAATAGAGAAGCATTTAAGATAATACCGTAGCATGAAGCATACTAAGCACTAGGGACACAAGGACACAAATAAGAGTCCCTAATTTCAAAGAACCTATATTTTCTACAGGAAGTTTACATTCTAACAGATGAGTAAATTGAGGCAGAGAGCAGTTGAAAGACTTGTGTGAGTTCACAGAAATAGCAAGTAGAAGAATCTGGCTTCATCCCCATATCCTCAGACCAGAGTTTTGTTTTGTTTTGTTTTTTGGAGGGGTAGGAGTTTCTGTGACAAACTGTCTCTTCACTGGATGAAAAAACTATGTAAAAGGTTTGGAAATCTAAAAGACTATATGAAAAATGTCCTATTTTATAAACTATAATTCAAGGATCTCTAATTTTGCTGGTACAGATATTCCTTCCACTGAGGCATATTTCCCTTCTTCTATAACTTGGTAGTTAGTTTGTGCAGCCAAAAATTTAACCACCCTGTAGAACAGTGGTTCTTAACCTTCCTAATGTAGTGACCCTTTAATAGCTGTATGTGGGTGTGTCTGCATGTGGGCGGACCTGCCTGGAGACAGAGGAGTGGTGTCTCAGTTCCTAAGACCATTGGAAATATGTGTTTTCCAATGGTCTTAGGCGACCCTGTGACCCCTGTGAAAGGATTGTTCGACGGTTGCAACCCACAGGATGAGAACCACTGCCATAGAAAGTTTTGTAATGAGCATGTTTGAACTTAATTGCTCTGGTCCTTAGACAATAATCAATCAATCAGCAGGACCTAATAAGTGTCTACCATGTGCCTGATACTGTTCTAGGGGCTAAGGATACAGAGGCAAAGTAGAATAGTTGCTGCTTTCAAGGAGCTTGCATTTTCTCAGGGGACACAACAAGTATAAAGATCAGTAGGTAAAAGATGTGTTGAAGAAGGGTTTCTACCCTCTCACTTCAATTAAGTAATCAAAGAAGGACTAGAATATAATCATAAAGTAGGAGTTAAGGAATTTTCCTATAACGTCATAGCACACAATTAGGTTTTAATTATAAACAAGATACATGTACAGTGTGTGATCCATTTATAAAGTACAGACCTCTCTTACTGAAGCAAGCAAGAAAGTCATGTGATTGGCTGAGAGAATTAGTTCTGCCCCTTGAAAGACTACATCTAACAACAGCAAGCCAGTTTATGAGGTAAGGATTTATAACCTCGGGAGAACTTTGTGGAGAAAGATCCCTTCACTTATACCAGAGAGAAGCAAGAGAGGGTGAGAGGGACTTTCTTTCTCCACCCTCCAATGACCATATCGTCAGCTATGCTGGACCAATAGGAAACAACACATCCGACTGGGAGCATAGAGGCCCATCTAGGATAGACATAGATGAAGAGAAATAATCTTTGAAAGGATGAGGCAGCTTTAGCGAGCATAACTCCTCACAACAGAGAGAAGTGCTAGGTCTGAATCTGAGAAAGGAATAGCCAACTTAGGGACTTACTTGTAGAAAGCTATATTTAAGGGGGAACTCTTCAAAGAAATGAAGGACTTCTAAGTCCAAAGAGTTGCTAGTGACAATTCCTCACATGTGTATTCTGCATGTGTATCTCAATTCTGTTGTACTATTTTAGACCATTCTTCACATGGACAGTATACATATACATACATATTTAAATACACATGCACATATACACACATGTACATATATATACATATGCATATACATGTGTGTATGTATGTAACAGAGGGCACCCCAAGCTTTTGTGTGGGGTTTTGTATGAACTGTTTTTATTATACAATCTTAGAAAAAGCTTTAATAAAAGTTAATTGTTTACTGTCCCATTGTTAATATGAAGCACACTAGTAAGCACTGATAACCAACAGTAGGAAAAAAAAAACCCACAGAGTGGCCCTCTGGGAACCCAGCTTGATAGTGTGAGTGTAAACTGGGAAAGCATCTCACGGGAGGTGTTCCGTGTACAACATAAATAAAAGATAATAATGAGGATTGTGGTACTCCTTCAGCTGACACTGGAAGGAAACCAGTGATTCTAATAGATTAAAAAAAAAAGGATGGAGTTTATTCCAGGCACAAAAGCATGGGATCTAGAGATAAAGCATCACATATACTTAATAGTAAAGCTAGTATGGCCAGATAATAAAGCAAATGAAATGGAGGAATGTATAGGACTAGAAAGACAGGTGAGACAGAATATGAAATGCTTTAAATGACAAACAGAACTTGCACCCCACTGTCATTTGCATTTCACAATATATCATTTAGGACTGTCATGTAGACAGGCATATGTTTATACATGCACACATGTGTACATACATGCACACCATGTGCACTGCATATATCTATATGTACATAACATATAAACATGTTATGAGCCAAGTCAATAAGTATTAGTAAGACATAGGCAGTGCTGAGGATACAAAGAAAGGCCAAACCAATTGCTGCTCTCTAGGAGCTTACAGTCTAATAAAGGAGACAACATGCAAATTATGTACAAACAGGATAAATATGTGGTATGTGTCAAGAGAAGAAAGGTACTAAGGTGATGAAGGACTGGGAAAGTGTTCTCCCAGAAGCTGAAATTTCAGCTGGAACTTGAAGGGATCCAGGGATACCAGAAGGCAGAGATGAGGAGAAAGAATGCTCCGTGCCTCAAGGACAGCCAAAGAAAATGTTCAGAGTCAGGAGATGGTACAACAGAATTCTCTTATCAGAGAAACAACAAGGAGGTCTGTCTTACTGGATTGTAGAATATGAGGTATAGAAATATATGTAAAGAGACTGCAAAGATAGGAGGAGGCCAGGCTAGGAAGGGTTTTGAATGACAAACATAGGATTTTACATTTCATTTGATCCTGGAAATAATAGGGAGCCAGTGGAATGGCCACTGGACACACATACATGTAAAATACACACATGCACATAATATACATGCAAGCACATATACGCACATACATACATACACAGTCATTTTCAAGTATTTATTACCTCATTTGTGGTTTTCTTGGCAAAAATACTGGAGGGTTGACCATTTTCTCCAGCTCATTTACAGATGAGGAAACTGAGGCAAACAGGGTTAAGTGACTTGTCCAGGGTCACACAGGTAGTCAGTATCTGAGGGCACTTTTGAACTCAGAAGATAAGCCTTCCTGATTCCAGTCTTGGCACTCTATCCACTGCACCACCTAGCTTCCCCAAACAACAGTGATAACAATGTTTATTACTCTCAAAGCTTTTTGAATCCTATATCTCAAGGCAAGCAAAACCAGTTATTATTCCTGACGTTCTTTGTAAATCCAAATTATTTAATATAAACATTTATAAACCTGAGTATTAAAATAATCTAATATTTCTTATATATTCTTAGTAAAATGAGGGGTGATTTTCTCCCATAGTGAACAAAAGTAGAATGAAAGCTAATTATCACATCTAAGCTACTTAAAATTAGTCACTCTCTTGTACGCGTTCCTTTTCTGAATGGTCTGAGAAAGCAGAATTTCAGGTACATTTTTTTCGCTCATCATTAAAACAAATTTAGTCTTTTGAAAATTTCATTTGATTTTGAAAAACTATAGCTGGACAGCAAATGATAGAGTTTTGATTTTTTCTTCAATGAGATTTGAGTTATATTGTATGAGGTTTTTGACATCAGTGCTAGATTTTTTAAAATCAATTACATTCAAGAGGGAGGAACTAATCATAAACATCTCAATCTCATTTGCACATGCTTCCCTTTCTACCCTTTGGTTAGAGGAACATTACCCCATCTAGTGGAAGATTAAAAACATAATATCTCTTGACTAGCCATGTGATAAGCCAAGTTTGCTTAGGTCTTCATCACCTCCTAAACGGCTGACGGATTAAATTCCCTGCATCATACTTCATTTCAAGCATATTGTGTTGGGAAAGGTGCTATGTCACATACATTTCTTATATTAGGATGTGAAAAAGCTCTTGAATTTTAGCACAAAGCAATGAAGGAAATGTGGTTCAGGCCAAACATCCTATTTCCCTCTTGAAAAAGGAAGGGCCTTTATTTGAACCATCCTAAACTGTTTATATCTAAAAAAACACAAACTACTATAGAGACATGCCTTATTTTAGACAGCAACTAACAAGACTAATTTGGGAACTTCATTCAGTTGAAACAAAGAATTTTAATTATGAAGTAAGCCTGAAAAAGTATTCTTTAAAATTGTCTGGGTTAGTCTTTTTTCTGCCTATTTAGTTTTCTCAGAACAAATGGATTGAGGCCCACCATTTCTTGTGCCATTCTGAAAATATAATAAATTTGATTTTTGGAGTTGATTAATATATATTGATCTATGATATTATAAAGAGTTAAAGTCAATATGCTGATATCAGCCCAACAGAAAATGGATGAAACAAGCCTGCCCAAGTTTGGAGAGATATTTAGGGATTTTGGAAACCACAAAGACTGTTGGCTTTGACTTCAGATAAGCTTTCTCTTTCCAGCTCATCAAAGCCAAGGACTCAAAGCCCTAATGCTTGATAAGTATCTCTCATTATTTTGTTTGTTGCTTATCACAAGTGCAGGTAACTCCACATTTGCATCATTAATAGACCTCTCTCAAAGGATGTTGATATTTCAGTTAGTTTCAAGTGCTCTTAATGTTTCTGCATATTATTAGGGCAGATCTACGTATTCAAATCTTGTTACATCTCTTTGATAACAGATCAACTCCTGTGTTTGTGTGTGTGTGTATAATGTATATATGTATGCACATGTACATATAAATATGTTAAATATGTACACACACACATACTATCACACAGATCTGTGCATATATACACAGATCAGTATCTTCATATGCATACTATAAGGCAGCCATTATCTTAGGATAATCTGTTTAGATCTGGAAGAGATTTCTGAGGTCGGTTAGCTCAACCCTTTCCATTAATAGTTGTGATGACTGAGACACAAAAGTCTGTGACTTCCCCAAGGTCAGATTCAGGATTTGAACTTACATCTTCTGATTCTAAATCTAGCACTATTTCCACACTATGATCCTGCCTCCTTTAGCAAAGACTTCTTATCTAAGAAAACTGCCTATCACTTTACTGAGGTAATCTCTGTTCCAGGTGTTAACTTGTGATCACACCCTTCATGGAGCTGTCTGAGATTAAAGAGGTCAGGAATAAGACAGGAAGAAAAGGAAAGAAATTAAGGATCCTTTGCTGTTGCTGTTTAATGGCCCAATGTAATGTTTTGTATGTGTCATATATTAAGTAAAATAAAAGACAATTATTTAGCATCTATTCTGTAAAGGTACATTTTTGGTATGGGAGTCAAAAAGGAATAAAAAGAAATATAAGAAACAGTTCTTACCATTAAGGAGTTTACAGTTTAGTAAAAAACAAACAAACAAAAAAAGACAAGACTTTAACACATGAAAATTAAACAACAATAATGAAATTTTAAAATAATAATAGTATTCACATACTACTCTGTTCCAGGCTTTCTGGTATGCTTTACCAATCTCTCATTACAAGTCAATAATATAAATGATATTATAATATCAAAATATAATATATAACATAAATAATATGTAATATAATATATAATACCATAAATGTGTAATATATGGCTGTGAAATGAATTCGTAGAAAAGAATTTTCATAATATTTAAGAAAAGAGAGAAAGGAAACCACAGCCTCAGTAACCAATAAAGAGTTTACAGAAAAAGCCAGATAAGAGATTAATTTTAAATGACCTAGACTTAAAAACACAATGAAAAGAGAGAAAGAAGAGGCATTTTTAAAAATAAAATAAGTGCAGAGGTACAAAAAAACAATGAAAAAATGTTTGGGGGACAGGAAAGAAAAAAAAACCTAAAGCACAGGGTTTCAGATGACTAGTTGGAGATAACACTAGGAAAAAAGTTTGAGGGTTGTATATGGAGGATTTTACATGACTGGCTGAGGTGTTTGGACTTTATCCTTTAGGCAATGAGGAGCTATTGACAATATTTGACCAAGGTTTGACATGATCAAGGCAGTATTTGAAAAAGCTTAGTATGCTAACTTTGTTTATGATAGAATAGAGAAGGGGAAAACTGAAGAGAAAAAGATCACAACAAGCTAGTGTAGTAGTCAACAAAGCACCAAGCACCTATAACAATAAAGTCCCTACTCTGTGTGAAGCACTGTGCAAGATGCTGACAAAACTCACATAAAAATGAAATAGCACCCAAATGTACAATAGTGAGACAATGAAGTCATGACCCACAGTGCTGGCAGCAGAGATGAAAATGAAGGAATAAATACATAAAATTTGAAAGGAAAAATCAATGGGACTTGCTAGCAGAATAGATTTATGGAGCTGGGAGAAGGAGGAATCATAGAATCTCAGAGGAGAGGCCTAACCTAGAGAGGACTAAAAATCCCCACTCTGGTATTCCCATCAATTGGCCGTCCAACCTTTCTTTAAAGACCAATGAGGGGAACTGATTCCCTCAAGGACCAACCTGCTCCACTTTGGATTAGGTCTATTTGTTACCAGGATTTGCTTTGGTTTTAATTGCAAACCTAAATCTGTCTTTTTAAAACTCCACTTGTTATTCTTAATTCTATGTCCCTAGAGCAAGGAGACCAAGTGCAATCTCTCTTCTAAGAAACAACTTTTCACATATTTGAACATAGCTTCTTCAAATGACATGAATTCATAATACCTTTCACTTTTCTGGCAGCTTCCTGACTCTTTCCACATCATTAATATCCTTCCTGAGATATAGTTCCTCAAACTGAAGACGTTACTCCAAGTATGATCCGACCAGGGCAAAGTGGGACTATCACCTTTCAAATTTTGGACTTGTCTCTTGACGAAACTTTAATTTGGGGGTTTCTATAGCATTTTGTTTGTTCATATTGAGCTTATAACCTATTTATATTCCTGCTCCAAAATTTTTTTCAGAAGAACTGCTATGTGTCTATACTCATGAACCTGATTTTTGAGCCTAAGTATAAGACTTTTAAGTGTGAGGCTATTAAATTGTACTTAATTAGCTTCTTAACTTTCTATCCTGATATGACTTTTTTCATTCTCCTTCTGTCACTGACATATTCCTTTCAGCTTTGTGTCATCTTAAAATTTGCTAAGCATGTCAACTCTACTTTTATTTCTAACCATCTTTGACTTGGATTGTTGCTGTAATCTCCAAACTGGCCTCAGGTCTCTCTCCTCTATGATTAGTTCATCACATAGCGCCAAAGTATAGGTCTTACCATATCATTTCTATGCTCCATAATGTGCAGTGGCTCCTTAGTACCTTTAGGGTCAAATATAAACTCCTCTAGTGTTAAAAGAGCTTCACAATATGATTCTAATATATCCTAGGCTTATTAAATCTTATCAATTACTTATAGCTTACTCTCATTTACAGCCAAACTTTCATTTTTCTTATCCCTCACATACAATATTCCATCTCGCTTCTCTGTCCTTTTGTGTAGACTGCCTTCCATATAGCCCTCTCTTCACATCACTTCTTAGGATCCCTGTTTTCCTGCAGAGGTGAGCTGAAATCTCACTTCCTATATGAAAACTTTCCTGAACCCTTCAGACACTGGTGCTTGTTGATGAAATTACGTCATACACCTAATATTTATTTTGCATATTTTATATATGTATGAGACAAGTAGGTGGCACAGTAGGTAGAGTGCTGAGCTAAGAGTCAGGAAGATGTGAGTTCAAATCCAACCCCACACTCTTAATAGCTATGGAATCCTAGGCAAGTTTCTTAAATCTGTTTGCCTTAATTTCCTTATCTGTGAAATAAGTTAGAGGAGGAAACAGATAATATCTTTGCCAAGAAAACCCCAAATGGAGTAACAAAGAGCTGGACATAACTGAAAATGACTAAACAACAACATATATGCACATGTCATCTTCCCTGGTAGAATGTAAGCTCCTTGAGTGAAAGACCTGTTTTATTTTTTCTTTATGTAATGTGACTTCATGCATGCCCAGTAAGATGGAGGCACCCATAAAGGAGGTGGCAATCAATCAATCAATCAAAATGTATTTAGTGCCTGCTTCTTGTTGAACATGACTGAAATGTTTGTTTGTTTGTTTTTGTTTGTTTGTTTTGCTTTTTGGAGGGCAGTTGGGGTTAAGTGACTTGCCCAAGGTCACTCGGCTAGTTTTTTGTGTTAAGTGTCTGAGGCCAGATTTGAACTCAGGTACTCCTGACTCCAGGGCCGGTGCTCTATTCACTGCACCACCTAGCCGCCCCGAACATGACTGAAATGACTGAACAATAACAACGCTATGTGTGAGGTGTCAAACACTGGCAATACAAAGAGGCAAAAGACAGGAACTTATACTCTAATGTGGGAGACAAAATGCAGACAAAGAAAGCAAGCTATATACAGGATAATTAGGAAATAAGTAAGAGGGAAAGCACTAGAGGAAGTTCCTGAAGCCCAGAAATGCAGTGTCTCCTTAATAGAGGAGCCAGGAATCTACTTTCATAGTAGGGTGTAAAGTGTGAGAAGACTGCAAAAGGAGGAAGTGGGTACATGATAAAGGACTTTGAATGCCAAACAGAGTATTTTGTATTTGCTCCTGGAGGTAGCAAGAAACCACTGGAGTTTATTGAGTAGAGGGGAGAGGTGACATTAACAGACCTCCACTTTAGGAAAATCCCCTTAGAGGCTGAATGGAGGGTGGATTGTAGTAGGGTGGATTGAAGCAGGAAGACCCACCAGTAGGCTACTAGAATCAAAGTACCAGGTGATACAAGCCTACAGTAGAGCGGTGGCAGTGTCAGAAGAGAGAAGGGGATATATTCAGAAGATGTTACAAAGATAAAATAGAAAGACCTTGGCAACAGCTAGGCTATGGAGAGGGAGAGAGAGGAATGGAAGAAAGACAATGAGATATCCAGGATGACTTCTAGGTTGTGAGCATGATGGACTCAAAGGATGATGCTGTCCTCTACCATAATAGGGAAGGTACAAGGGGTGGGGGAAGGTTTGGGGGAAAAGATAATGTATTCTCTTTTGTACATATTGAGTTTGAGGTGTCTACTAGACATCCAGTTTGAGATGTCTAAAAGACACTTGGAGATGCAAGATTGGAGATCGACAGAGACTAAGGCAGGAAAGATAGAATTGAGAATCATCAGCATAGAGATAGTCATTAAATTCATGGAAGCATATGAGGTCACTAAGTAAAGTAATATAGAGGGAGAAGAAGACCCAGAACAAAACTATTTCTGGAAGAAGACATTCTGTTTTCCCTTATCATATGTGGAAGGGAACCTTCTTTCCAGGGACTGAATGGTTGGAACAGCCTACATCTTCTAACTCTACCAAACCAAGATAGTCTCCACCTTTCTTCCCAGGACTGTCCAGGAGGTGAAAGTCTCATTCACAGGCAATATAGTCACCATGCACTAAGCTAGGCAGGAAGAAGAGCAACCTTTTCCTTGTCCCATCAGGCTTTGTACCCCCAAGGAAAAGGTTTTGGCCTTTGGTCTGTTGCTTTTGTCCTTTTTGGTTCTAAGTGCAGGTGACAGAGTCCCTGGATCTGAAATCTTAAGACATTGGAGATGTGGGAGCCAGAATTACTAGCCAGATTTTTTTTTCCAGATCAGCATGGTAGCCCTGAGAAGCCAAGGTTTTAGGACATGCTGATTCACTGTCAGTGACTATGGAAAATGAGAAAAGTACCATAGGACTGAAAAGGGGCATTTGCCTTAATTTTTTTTAAAGCAACAGGATGACATTTTCAAATTAGATAGTTAATTGAGCTTGATGTCTCTACTGTATGAATTCTAGAAAAGATCATTAAGGAGAAATTAGTAACCATCTAGAAAAGGAACAATTACAGAAAGCCAGCATGCCAGATGGCAGGTCATGCCAAACTAAATTTGTTTTATTTTTACAACTAACTTAGGAGATCCAAAGAGGAAAAAAACATATCTGTGTATGTATGTATATATACACACATGTATATGTGTATATATACGAATGTATGTGTGTGTGTGTGTGTATATATATATATGTATGTATTAGCCTAAATTCTAACAACATCTAACAAATCATCTCAAGCTATTCTTACAGTCAGATGTAAGCTGGATGTAGGCTAGTACAATAATATGGATTCAGAATTGGATGAATGGATAGGCAGAGCTAACTAACTCCTATTTCCCTGAGCTTTCCCACAGACTATGGATGTTGTTACTGTATCTTTCAGAGTCCCATGAATATTGTAGCAAGATGGTTGTTATAGTTGAAAATGTCTTCCTATGGAGTCCTTTCCCCTGTGGAGTCAAGGCCAATATGTGGGTCCATTTTTATTTGTAAGAATCCATGAAATAATCTGTGAAGAAGACAGAAAGAAGGGAGACAAATAGTTCTTGTTAGAACCATTTTAATTATTAAATTATGAAGAAATATCATAAAAAATATTGTATGAGGAGTGAACCTGTTGAAGACAATGTCTTCTTGTCATGTCTGGAAACAGGAGAGAAACAAGACAAAGAAATTATCTTTTTTGGTAAAGGTGTTTTCATAAGTAAAATTCTGCCCATATAGGTAATGTTTGGAGTACTGGCCTTTCTTGAAGTCAAAATATTATAATTAACTATGGTGGGGGTTTTTTTGCTTATTTGTTTGTTTCATTTGTAGTTTTAATATGTATCTAATAATAGAAAATTAAGGGATTTAATGTATAAAGATATATTAGACGCAGGATAATTGAGAGTAGCAGCAACTCTCAGACCTTCATTCCTGCCCCATCCCCAGAAACTCACCATAGTGGTGCCAAACTTACTGGGGACATTTGATCAGCTTTAGCCCTACTGCAGTTCAGAATTCCTGAGTTCAAGTTATTTACCACCTTCCATCTTCTAGTAACAGGGGTTATAGATTAATGCCACCATGACATTGTAATAACTGTTACCTATATTCTGGTTTATGGGGTTGGTTTTTTTTTTTGCTTTTGTTGGAGGGAAGTTGGGGTTAAGCAAGCTGCCCAAAGTCACAGGGCTAGTAATTGTGTCAAGCATCTGAGGTCACATTTGAATTCAGGTCTTCCCAACTCCAGGGCAGGTGATCTATTCACTGTGCCACCTAGCCGCCCCCTCTATATATTCTGTATTATGCATGCAAGATATATGTGTGCATATATGTCTGTGTGCATATATGTCTATGTGCATACATTTTATAACACATGTATATTATGCATGAGCATTGTGTGCATGTAGACATAAGCTGTTTATATTTGCATGTGGATGCATATATGTGTATACATGTATGTGTACATGTGTATATTCAGTTGTTTCAGTCACGTCCAAATTTTTCTAAACCCATTTGGAGTTTTCTTGGCAAAGACACTAGAGTACCTTGCCATTTCATTCTCCAGTTCATTTTACAGATGAGAAGACTGAGGCAAACAGGATAATGTGACTTGCCCGGGATCACATGGATAGTGTCTGAGGGCAGCTTTGAGCTCAGAAGATGAGTCGTCCTGACTCCAGGCCCAGCACTCTATCCACTGTGCCGCCCAACTGCCCCCAATATATGTGTATGTGCATATACATGTAAGTATACACATATATGATAGTATATCTATCTGTGGACAGAGTCCTGGGTCTGGAGTCAGAAAAATCTGAATTTAAATCCATCTTAGACACCTCAGCTGTGTTTCCTTGGGCAAGTGACTTAATCTTCGTCTGCTGTAGTTTCCTCAACTGTAAAATGGGGGTTATAATAGCACCTACTTGTTGTGAGGATCAAGTAGGAAATTTGTAAACTGCTTAGGACAAATTCCTGGCACATAGTAGGTGATTAATATGCATGTCCCTTTCCCTTATGACTTGATATATGCACCCAATTAATACGTTTTTGTGGAGAGTGGCAGTCTAGTGTAATAATGAACTAGCTTTGCAGTCAAGAAGACCTGAGTTCAATCCCCACCTCTGACAATAGCTTACTCTGTGACTTGACCAAGTCAACTTCTAATAATAAGGGGAGCTTCCTCATCCGGGAGTCCCTCATATCGATGAAATTACAGGCCACTCCCTGTTTTTGTTAATCCCATTAGTACAGATGAAAGGGAACTTGGCTTTGGGATACTTGTGCATCATCAGCATACACATTTTTTAAATACTTTTATTGAAATCTTTTCCTTTTAAATATTCAAAATATCTTCCAGTATCCTTCCTTCAACATCCTCCACCCCTACTGGGAGCTATTCCATATAAAAAGTATAATTTAAATTTTAAAAAGAGAAAGAGAAAAAATGATCAGCAAAACCAATCAATACATTAAAAAAGTCTGAAAATATATGCAATGTTCTACATGTCCTACCTCAACAATACACAAATCAATTGATGTGACTTCAAAGTTCTAGGCTAATTCAGTTTCAAAGAAAAAATATTTTATTGTGTATTACTGCAGGTACAATTAGGAAATTTCTTGTCGAGGCATTTCATATCAAATCTGTTACCTAGAACAGCAGTCTTCAAACTTCTGCCCAAAGGCTAAATCCAACCTATACCACCTTTTTCATTTGTTTACTTCACATGAGCTAAATGTGTTTTTCTGTTTTGTTTTGTTTTACATTTCAAGGCCATGGACTGGATTTGGCCCTTGGACAGTAGTTTACTGACCCCTGAATCCTAGAGCACTATCCACAGTTCTTTGCAAAAAGACCAAGAAAAATAATATATTGATAGGCTTCGAAAACATTACTTATTCTACATCTACATAGTTTCTGTCACAAGCAGGTCAGTGTCCTTTATTAATCCTCTGTTATCTTGGTCAGTCATTTAATTGATCAGAGTTCTTAAGTCTTTTCATTTTTTTTGTTTGTTTTACAATATCGATGTTAAAACGAGAAGGGGAAAAATGAATGTTGTGGAGGTATACTTCCAATAGATTCAATATAGGAGTAAAATAAGACATTCAAGTCATTGAACATTGAATGCAAGGTGGTTTTACTTTTGCCCCCAAACAGCAAGGATAAAGTGAAAATGAGCTTTTCTGGACATGGCCCCCTCCTCTCAGCTGGAAACATAACTTGACAGCAATGTAGGGCAAGGTTAGTTACTCATCTGGTTTTCAGAAACCCGCTAATTTCAAAGGACCTAGATTCCATATGGCTGGGGTTTTTTAGATGGCCAGTAACCTGTGTCAGGGATGTTAGGGACAATTACATTGACCAATCAGGTCCTGAGGGAAGCTTTGTCTTCCTCATGTTTTGCACAGGAGGAAAGAAGCTTCAAAAACACACTGGTTCTATTATATTTGATAGTTTAAAAACAAAAAGAGCAGAGCCTGACAGCATCATTGGTTCAACCTGTTCATGTTGTCCTAATGTCCAAATCATGACCTTTGTTCTCATTCATGATCTAGGATTTGGACTCTGGTTCTAGTTTGGTTGATTCATTATCTAGTTATCTTAGCCTTGGCTATGATTTTTTTCATAGTGTTGTGTTACTCTCTTTACTCTTGCTAGGTATCTTGTTTGTGGTTCCTGATAAAACTGGGAATAAGGTTGGGTAAGGTAAGCATGGTCCTAGGGCATAGAACTAAATGAAATACCAGAAGGTGCAATTTTCAATATTACACTGGGCAACAGATTTCATTGTTGCAGATGAACTTCTGGTCAGGGCACTCTCTGTATTGATGCAGATAGAGCAACTAAATTTTTCAAAACGTGTTGCTTTACAGAATTGCCTTGTATGTTGAGGAGACAAAGGACTTGCCCAGGAATCCAGTATCTGTCAGGGATTAACAGATTGAACTCAGGGCCTCCTGGTTTCACAGACTGATCCTTTATCTATTATAGTATGCTGCATTTCTATGATTCTTTATAAATGCACGTATTTTTATAGTAATTCAACTTTCCATGGCACGTATTTATTTTGGCATAGAGCCAGTCACATGTAATATAATGAAGGTTCAAAATCTATAGTACATAATAAAGACACAGGCTTTGAAATTTTCACTTACCTAAGGTATATGAAACTTTTTTTCAAGCCCTACTATCTTGACCTTGACACCCTTTAATGCTGGCATTTGGCTATACCTTCTGTCTCAAATTCCGTTTTCCCTTTGTATTGCTCAGCTCCTATCGCACATAGTCAGAAGAACCCCAAGGTATAGAGAGAGTAAAGTAACAATCTCAATGTTAAAATGATTCCATCTAGCATGGTCTCTCTTTTTTTTTTGCAATAGTAGTTATGTTTCCTTGATTTTGAAATAAGTGAACAAAGTAGAAATATCCAGGAAAAGAAGTATAGTGTTGCATTTAGTCTAGAAAATATCGAGGCTTTTTCATTGGCCCTATTTGTGACTGTTGTTCTTTGATATTACACCTGTTCCCAAGGACATTAAGTCAGTATTGTATACAGATTCTCATGAACACTGATTGGAGAGATTTAAAGTAGTTTTTCAGAACCAGTCTTGTAATTGACCGTAAAATGCCCATGAACTTTGTTCTTAACTAATGGCTTTAACTCCCCCGCCTCGACCTTGCTTCCCCCTGTTGTCCTATTCCTTTACTTTTATCACTTCATTAAATATAGCCAAATGTTTATTTGATCAATTTCCTGTTTGAACTGAAGCCAAACTCTTCAAGTTATTTCAGTATTTTGGTACTAGAACCACAAAATTTCCTTATTATGTTACCACTTTTTAATACTTTGTTTCTATTTTTCTAATAATAAATGATGATGAATTTTTTTTGTATTTGTCATTTAATAGCCTCATGTGATTTTGATGCTTTAAATGCAACTAGCCTGAATTGGCAGTGACTAATCCTCAGAACTATTAAACATTTTATGGTAACAGAAGCACAACAAAGATTTTTAACATGCAAAAACTTTACTTGCCTATTTGACCTTTCAATTTCAACTTGTTTTGAAATTTGATATTATTAACACCACTGTTATCATCATTCTTAAGATGCTTGCAAAATCGCAGGCTATGAAATTATATAAATTAGGGTTCCTCTTGTCAGTTATATCCTGATAACGTGGAACAAAATTTTGTTTGTTATGTCATTTCTCATACTACAGCCTACTTACTCCCACCACACTCATCTCATTGCCCTTTGGGTTATTTGTAATTTTAATTCTTCTGAGATTAGGGTTCTCTGTGATTCAATTCTATATGGTATCATCAGAAAAATAATATTATTAAAATGATTGGTTCTCGCAGCAGTGAAAAGTTTAGGAGTATTGAAGCATAGGAGCACTATGTAATTTCTCAAATATGATCCAGCCAGGTTCCATCCATCACTTAATTGTGAACCCAGCTCATTACTGTTCTCTAGTTCCTATATAATATACAGATATATAGACTAGATCAACAAGCTCCCAACCAAGAGGTAGCATGTTATTGAGGACTTTAAATTAGTAGACATTCTTGAACATAATCTAATGCATATTAGTTATTTGGTCATGGGGAACGTAAACTCTGTGAGGCTTGGTTTCTTTCACTATAAAATGGGGCTAATAGTTGCACTGCCTAGTCAAAACAATTCCTGTTGGGAAAGTTTGGGCTCTCAAGCGGCAGCCAATGGTGTGTAGAGAGGATACTTTCTAGATTCTGAACTTCCCCAAAACAAGAGAATGGAAAGTCAAAGGATAAGAGGAGGAAGAGTGAAAAGAGAATGAGGAGGGATGGAGGAAATGACTCCTGAGCCATAGACAGCCAGGTCTTCACATTCTCAGCCTAGAAAATGATGCCTTCTCTTTCCATTAGTGAATTCCTCTTGGAACCTTTATTTTCATGACGTGTACAGGCTAGCCATGCTCATTCTTTTGTGTTCCATTTATTTAAAAAATTTTAATATTCTTTTTTTTAAAAAAATTTGAGTTCCAAATTCTCTCTCCCTCTAACCTCTCTCTCTCCCATTAAGAAGGTAAGCAATATGATACTCATTATACATGTGAAGTCATGCAAAACATATTTCTGTATTAATCATGTTGCAAGAAAAATAAAGTGAAAATTGTATGGTTCATTCTGTACTCAGAGTTCATCTCTCCCTTTCCAAAGGGGGATAACATTTTTTATCAGGAGTCCTTTGGGATTGTCATGGATAATTGTATTGATCAGAGGAGCCAAGTCTTCAGAGTTGATCATTTTTACATTATGCCATTACTATGTACAGCTTTTTCCTGGTTCTACTTCACTTTACAGCAAGTTCATGTAAGTCTTCCCATGTTTTTTTCTGAAACCATCTGCCTTGTCATTTCTTGCAGAACAATAGTATTCTAACACAATCATATACCACAACTTGGTCAGCCATTCTCCAATCTATGGACATCAATTAGCCATGCTCATTTCTCACTCTCTGGTCTTCATCATGCCTCTATCGTCAGGTTTTAAGCTCCCTTGTATACATTATCTTTTCATATTAGAATGTAAACTTCTTGAGGGGAAAGACTGTTTTTCATTTTGTTTGTATTTGTATTCCCAACATTTAATATAGTGCTTGGTACACAATAAGAGCTGAATAAAGGTACATTGACTTGATGTGACTTTGTATACCTTCAAAACACTACCCAAGTGATAGTTATCATGTTATGATCTAGACAGGGATGGGGAACCTGTGACTTTGAGACCACATGTGGCCCTCTAGGTCCCCAAGTGCAGCCCTTTGACTGAATCCAAACTTTACTTAATAAATCTTGTTCATAAAAGAATTGTCTAGGCTCTAGACAATCCATGGTCTCATTCACTTTGTTTTTCTAGTGTGAATCATTAAATCGACCTCTTTCCCTCTGCTGCAGCTTTTACTGAGAAGGCTTTGTAGTATTCTGAGACTCGGTGTTATCAGCACAATATTCTTTAAGATTTTGTTATGGATACATAATCTTATCAATGTGGGTACTACCTCCAGTGGCACAGATTATGTAAAATCTAGCCACACTCTTCTCCCTTTTGATCTGTAAGTATTCCTTCTTCTAGGTCTGTAGGTAGGCCAAGCCCAATGTAGTTACTCATGTGAAATAGGTCAGTGGCTGAACAAAGTTCTCATTAGCAAGCCAATGAAGACTTTATAACCTGTCACATCTTGTTGAGACATAAAAGGGAGCTTTCCTCCTAGGGCATGCTCAGGGACAATCATTTCATTCTGCATCTAAGATTTTTTTACTTCACTGTTGTACCATTACTTCACCAGTTTTGTCATCTAGTACTACTATTTTTTTTTCTTTTGTGCCTGTTCCTTCTAATCTTGATTGGCTAAATTACTTAATGAAAAAGCATTTAGTAAGAGTGTATTATGTGCAAAGATAGTTCTAAGTGTTGAGGCTAAAAAAAGAAAAAGCAAGACTATCCCTGTTCTCAAGGAGCTCACATTCCAAGGGGGGTTTCAGCTATAAGTCAGTTGAGAACAGCCAGCAATCAACCAAGTGTAACTTTGCACCTTCATGTACTTGTTTCTTTCTGTCTCCAGACTTTGGATCTGAAGAGGCTGAGAAGTGGTATAAGTGATTTAAAACATACATGAAGTTCTTAGCTATGGAGACAGAGAGAGGGGTAGAGGCTAAATGCACTAAGGACCCCTCTTTTTGTAGTGAATCCTATTTACACCAGTATCTTCGACAATAGTATCAAGAAGAAGGTGTGGCTCTTTAGACTGGATGGACTTTGTATTCCCTGCAGAAAGTTGTTATCAACCTGAGTATGTTTCAGTGAGAAGGGACCTACAGAACTGTGCCTGTCAATGTATATTCATGTTGTGTTAGTTTGTGTTCAGTAAAAGGAGACTGTATTTGTTTGTTTGCAATTTACCTCACTGACTCAATCCTTACAAATCCTGACCTAGCAAGTGGTGGCAAAGTGCTCTGGGACAAAAACATTTGATGAAATCCTAGGGTTTTGGTGATTTTATTGATATTATTATCCTCCTTTCTAGCTTAAAGGAGGAGGGGGAACAGTGAAAAAGTAAGGAAGAATGAGGAGCTTTCATCAGCAGGATGACCAGACACTGGTCCCTTTTATTCGAGAGTACACAAACCTTGGGCTCTGTGGGATGGATTTCACTGATGGTATAAATAAGGGGTCCCTGCGGAACCACAGGGGTTGGCCCTGTAGGCCTGATAAGAGAGACAATAAGAAGGCAAAAAGAGCTTCATTTCTCCTTACCCTGGAACTCCTACCTAAATTTGTTACCCCAGGAAATTCAAGTTTGGCAGGATGGTAGACACTAGAGGATGATTCCTGTACTAACTCCTCCCATTAATCTTTTCATAGGTTGTATCTACTTGATATTAAGCAGTCATGAGTAATGCTATCCTCCCAGACAGCCCACTCTAAAAGGAGGAAACAGATTTTTGTCTCAGGACAAATCGTGGATATGGTGATTCCTCTTCCATCAATTCCCTTTTCCTTGATTTTATAGAATTTAAAGACTATAAGAGGGGTCAAGCTCCTGAATGTCATTTGGATACAAAGGTACCACCAGTTACAAAGGAGACCAGAGGCCCCATTATTCCCAAGTGACAGCCTTTTCCCTCCCGGAGACAGGGAAACTGACTTTCTGTGTCCCATGACATTCATCCCTGAGGATCTGTCTAGGGTTAGACTTTGAACCCCAGTGAAGGTGGGACGTTTGGGGGAGCTCCTGAGGGATATAAACCAGGCAAAGGAGGACCAGCTATATATGCCTATTGTGGTCATAAATCAGTCTGAACTTATAGTGAAGGTAGATTCATTGAGTTTATTGAGGGTTTTCCTAGTTTGAGGTTTCATTTATCAACCAGGCTCATTACAAGGGGGAAAGCTCACTAGAAAGCTCTTGATTTGCCAGGTATCCTGTATTAAGTCTTAGTATCACATCCCTAGAAGCATTTTGGGGATTTTTTTCATCTCATAACTGACATGGACTTTAAAAAGATGCCCAGGATCCAGGAATGTGTTCATTCCATGGTCTCTGATGTCAAGACCCTAATCTCTCTGAGAAAGATGTCTTTATTAAGCCTCTTATCCCCCCCACCATGTCTGCTCTGGCCATTTGGTGCCTCCTTGCAAAGATTTGGGTGCTTCAGACTACCTTGATACCTGGTCTATAGACATCTCTGTTCTTTGGATAGAACATCAAGTTCTCACCCTCATTTGTACTGGATCTCTTCTGGGTGGGGAAATAGAGAAATTTTCCTCATGAACTGGAACTGTGGACCACCTGTATAACCTGTGGGCTTGCCTTGTATGAGAGGAGAGAATTATCATTTATAGGTACTTCAGGGGTCCTCCCCATGTTGTAGGGACCCAGAAGGCTCAGTGACTGAATTATCACAGACACCTCCCTACCTCCCTGGGAAAGGATCAGTGGCAGAACTTCCTTGATGCACTTGTGTACATACTTGTATAGGCTATGCCCGTGTTCATCAAGGCTTAGATAAACAGAAGAACTCAGTAGACAGATTCCTTCCTCAAGGTTTCCAACCTTTATTCATTTGTTTGTTTGTTTGTTTATCTTTACAAAGGGCCTCACTTTTTCTTTAGCATGTTGCAAAATTGGGCTAAATCTCATAATATCATCTGGTATTTATTTCATTAATCACCTTCAGGCAGCTGGCTTCATTGCATGCTGGAATAAATACATGTTTTAAAGACCAGTTTGTTGACTTCTTTTTCTAAATGGATTGGCTTCCTTGAAGAGGCAGTGTCTGCATGTAATTACCATCATCTTCCTAAAGAGGGTGGCCTTTTGATCCAGTACCTCTTTAATGATACTTATGGGGATAACTGGATGTATAGCGAGGGCTTATTACTGCTCACAACCCCAGTATGGATTTAGGACTTTTTTAAATTGACTTGACTTTATTGTGAATCACTGGTCAGATACTGAAAATAGAAGACAGTCATATTATTTTTTCAACCTTATCTTCACTTTTCCTCCAGATAATTTGGGCAAAATCATCTCCCTGAAAGGTAAAGAGGATTTGCCAATGGAAAGAGGGATAGTAGGTCCCAACCATAGAAGATAAAACAGCAAACAACTTTGCATAATCTAGATAAATGAAGTTAGGCAGGTGATATTTGAATGTTACTCAATGTTATTTCTGCCTTTTGATTTGTGAACACAGGCAACATATTTAAGTCACACTAGTCTTCTATTCACATTGGATTTAAGTCTTACTGTCTACTTTGGTGAGGAAAAGTATGAGGAGAGAAAAATGCCATTTTAAGTTGACTTAACTATGTAATTTAAATATAACCTTCAGATGGTATAGATAGCTTAGAAGTCCCATGATGGTTTATAATAGCCCAATGGGGTAGAAGTTTTGAGTAAATGCCTTGTTCTCTGTGGTTACCAAAGAGTCAATGACCTTCTCTCCCTAGGAATTATCCCACTCTGAAGGACCATACCACTCACTATTGAGTGTATGGATATATCAATTCACCAATCACAACTTAGTTCTGAGCCCTGTCTCATTTAACCCTGTCTCCTTAGAAGTGTTTTTCAATGCATGCTGGACACAAGACCTTGTTATAATGTAATCAGCTTCTACTGAAAGCAGATGCACATTTTGGAATGCGGCATACAGCATTTCACTTACATTGGAATTAATAAAAAAAATTAAAAACAAGGAGATAATGAACTATAAACTTCTAGTGAACATGTGAAATTCTGCAATTCTCTTAGATCCCAGAAGTCACCTGGACATAGGTTTATCTGAACTCTGGAATTCTAAGACATACACAAATTTACTCCTTCCTTGAGCAGACAAAGAAGTGCAACAACAGAGTTCCTGTGGGATGTTCAGATTACCCTTCCCTCACAATTGGTCAGAAGTCAAATCCGGAGCCAGGATGTCAGTTCACTCACAACAAAGGAGTTTAAATACAGGATCCAGTATGAAATATAACTCTGGATTCTGTTTCCCAATCTCAGCTGTGTGATCATGGAGGCAGTGGGGAGAAAAAGGGAGAATCTATGACATTTTCTGCATATAACTTATCCACACAGCAGATTGAGCAGAATTAAGTGTCAGTCTCATAAAGGATCCGTGCCACCATTGTATGTCCCTTCTTGACTTTTTCACTCTGATTTTACTATTTTTTTTTTTGCTGCCACTACATTGCATAATAGGATCATCCAATGCTAGGCAGAGTCACATAATATAAAGAATATTGACTCTAGAATCAGATGATCTGAATTCAAATTCTATCTCTAACATTTACTACTTGTGTTCTCTTACACAAGGCGCTTAAACTCCCTGGTCCTCAGTTGCCTAATCTGTAAAATTAGGAGGTTAGACTAGATAACTGGTTAAGTCTCTTCCAGCTATGATACTATGAAGTTCAATCTGGGACATCAGAGGTCCCAAAAAAAATTAGAGCCCACAGAGGAAAATGAATAGCTAAAGAGTCAGTACAAAATGATCAAGCTTGGATTTGAATCTAGATTTATATGACTCCAAATTCAGTATTTTTTTCTGTTGTACTGTGCTGCCTGTGTCTCATGCCCCAAATCCTACTTCTCTCAGCAGAGTGGAGGGGGTATCTGCAGAGCAAGGGTGTTAGAACAAAGAAGTATTAAAACTGTAACCAGATTACAGATTTGCCTTTTTAAGTAGGAAAGAGAGGCAAGAGAAACCTCTTTTCACCTCTAAATAAAAATGTAAAAGAATAAGAAAAGTTAACTTAAATATGTGAAAGTACTAAAATTTAGCAAGCAATGAATGAATTAAATTGATACACCATCCCTGAAGGCAGCTTAATGTCATTATGCCAAATTATGCTGCAGAGACATAAAGAAATTATGGTATGTTCCATTTTGGTTGACACTAGAGCATGTACTCAAATTATTCAGTCCTGAGAATTAATTATTGGTCCAGGGTCATGATGCAAAGATAGAGGTCCATTACTCAATTAAACTGTAAACTGACTAGACTATGGTCAGCCAAGCTTGTTCCCCTTCCTTTCTCTCTTAGCATCCCTGAGGGGCTTCTCAATTCAGAGAAACTCAAGGAGAAACAGGCCACTTACTGTGAATCATTCCCAAACAACCTATAGGTTCAAAGGGAACTGAAATGTCTAGAAGAGATCAAATGTTATTAATATGACTAGGTGAATATTTTAAAGACAAAATTGTACTTGTTTAACTTCCAGGGAGTATTAACAGCACATAGGTTTTATAGTAACTTTCATTATTTGAGTAAGAGCCGGTATCATTATACACTTCAGGAAATGGAGTGCATGGACTTTGAATCTGAGAAAAAAAAATTAGAACAGACTTTTTTGAGAAAGAGAACAATGATTGTATCTGTAAGTAGTTGTTTTCCATTTATGCCAACAATAGAGCCAAACACAGAGAATGTTTTCTTGTCTGCATCAGTGTGTAAAGAAACATTGCTTAGACAGACTCAATCTATTGCTCCAAGAAAGATTACTCACATTATGATAGACCTCTTAAGTCCAAAGGACAGCAACTCTGTAATTTATTGGAAAGCAAGAAGTGCTATACATGATGATTGTAGAAAAAAATTAATTCTCTTCATACCAGACTATTCCAACTTGAAGTGTTTATTCCAAAGATGTCATTAGAAAGCTGGAGATGGCATTGTACTGACCTCCCAAATCACTTCAATAAGAAAAGGAAATTGATCGCATGGTTCAAACATCTCTAAAAACTTTAGATGCTTCCAGGGACACTGACAAAGTTTTAACCCCAGAAATATCACATGTCTTTAAGATAGCATGTTATTAAGGTGGTCCAGATTTCAAACTGTATTATAAAGCAGTAATTATTGAGACAATCTGGCACTGGCTAAGGAACAGAATGGTGAATCAGTGGAACAGATTAAGTACAAATTATATTATAGTAAATCATCATAGTTCTCTAGTATATGATAAACCCAAAGTTCTAATCTTTTTGAACAAAAACTCATTATTTGACAAAAACTGCTGGGAGAACTGGAAAATAGTATGGCAGAAACTGGGTATAGACCAACATATCACACTGTATACCAAGATAAGATTAAAATGGGCACACAATATATACCTAAAGGATGATAACATAAGTAAATTAAGAAAGCATGGAATGGTTTATTTGTCAGATTTATGGATAAGGGAAGAATTTAGGACCAAAGAACATATAGACAGCATTACAAAATGAAAGATAGATAATTTTGATTATGTAAAATTATATTTTTTTCATACAAACAAAACCAATGCAAGCAAAAGTACAAGGAAAGAAGAAAATTGAGGGGGGGGGGAAATTGCAACAAGTATGTCTGATAAAGGTGTCATTTCTCAGATAGATAGAGAACTGAGTAAAATGTATAAAA